>JAGFMF010011914.1:5902046-5919286 GCA_019455555.1 Galemys pyrenaicus | reverse complement strand
CCCCCCCCTGGCCGGCAGCAGGGATCAAACTCGTGCTGCAGTGGCTGCGATTTGCTTTGTAGTGCGTTGCTTAACCCACTGCGCCACCAGGGGAGGCCCTGTGGTTCCCTGATTATCAGTGATGCTGACTGAGCATTTTTTTCATAACCTGTTGGCCATTTGCAATTCCTCTTTGGAAAAGTATCTTTTTAGCTCTTCTGCCCATTTTTGATTGGATTGTTTTCTTTGGTTTTATTGAATCATGTGTGCTCTTTGTAGACCTTTCAAATCAATCCCTTAACAGTTGTATGGGGTGCAAACACAATATAAACAGTCACTTTGTAAAAGTTTGGCCCAGTATCAAATTTCTGGCCACACAGGAGGGTGAGGATCGCATTAATAAAATGAAACTTTGTTTTTCATTTTCTCCCTTATTCCATTTTTTTCCCTATAATGTTTTGAAAGTTATACATTCTATTTCTTTAAAAAGTTTTGTTGTTGAAATGAAGATGCCTTGAAATATTATAAAAGTTTCAGGGGTGTCTGTTTTCGTTCATGGTTATCCTTGAAATTTCACTGTGGATATTTAACATTAAAAAAAAATCTGTAAGGAAGCAGTATCGCTACATTTCTCCTCCCGATTGCAAGATCTAATGCTCCAATCGAATTGTTCTGCAGTCACCCCAGCGCCGTGGCTGCCACCAGATACAGATACCTACTTGTAGCTCTCCAAAATGAATGTTACTGGCTTTTATATTATTGTTTATTTTGATTTACCCACAATTTATCCATTTCTTTGTTTACTAATTGTTAAAAACTAGACAACAGGCCCAAAATGGCGCCCCTCATGAGAAACGCCACATCACCAAGCCAGGACTTAGTTCTGATGTCAAACTAATCAGCCAGGAGTTGTCTGATCAGCACTGGGGACACAATGTGCCTGACAGGCCGCTCCCAGGCCCCAAAAATGTAACCTTGAGATAACCGGCCAGCTTTTTCCGCCGGTTGTAACTTCCTTGTTCCTTGTCCCTTCTGCCTTAAAAGCTTCCTCACAGCTCCCTCTGCTACGTTGAATGCTGCCTGGGCCAAACTGATTTTTGTGCACCTAAACCCTTAAAATCTTTTTTTTTCTTTATTTATATATATTTGACATCAATTGTAATCCCCATGTATCTGCCCTCAATCCTCTCCCTCCCTCCTCACCAGGTGTCCCCAGTTTGTCCTTATCTTTTTGTTTTTGTTGTGTTATTATTGTTAATATTCTTTTCCTTGATCCTTATTTGGTTCCCTTATATCCTCGTAGCGGGGAAACCATCCGGTATTTTTCTTTTGCCTTCTGACTTATTTCGCTGAGCATCATCCCTTCCAGCTCCATCCACGTTCCTATGAATGCATCTAGTTTTTCTTTTTGATTGCTGAATAGTATTCCATTGTGTATATGTACCACATCTTCCTGACCCAGTCATTTGGTTTTGGGTATTTAGGTTGTTTCCAGGTCTTACCTATTATAAATAGTGCTGCAGTAAACATAGGGGTGCAGGTATTCTTTTGAATCAGTGTTTTTTTGGTTTTTTGTTTGTTTTTTAAAAAAGATTCATTTATTTTGCATACAAGAGATGGGGTACAGGCCAGAGTCATGGGAGATGAGAGGATTCACCAGAAACAGAGTGGGGAGCAGAACAGGCAGATCAACTGAAGTACACTGCTGAGGGAAGCAGCGGGCGAGGCAGGAGAGGTCTGCTGCACCATGTGGGTCCCCTCCCTGGCCGGGGATTGAACTCATGCAGCTGTGCAGTGGATGCTTCACAATGCAGCGCTCAACCCACTGTGCCACCAGGGAGGCCCTTGAATCAGTGTTTTTGTGTCTTTTGGGTATGTTCTAAACCCTTAAAATCTTTTTCTTTTTTTAAAAATTTATTAGATTTATTTAATTGTATTTGACATCATTTGTAGTCCCCAGGGGGTTCCCACCACCATTTCACTCGTGCACCATCACCTCAGTCCCTTGTGCTCTTTACGCCTCATCCCCGTCTTTGCCCTCCCCACCCTCTGCCCACCCCTGTGATCCCTTTGGTTTATCTTTGACCTTTTGATCTTTAAACTGTTAAAATCTTAATGTCTCAGCTTACCTTTTAATGTGTTCTTTCTTGCCTCTCAGTCTTATTTCTCAGATTACTTTCCTCCTTCCTGAAGTTCTTAGTTTTTGCTTATCTGAAAATGCGTGCATTTTCCAATCACCTTATAAGATGATTTTTGCAGGGTGCAGAATTTTACCCCAATTGTCTTTTCTCTCAGCATATATTCCCCTATCTTCTCTCTTTCACTGTCACTATTGAGCAGTCTTTTGGCATTTTTAAAAGTGGATGGTCTGTCTTTTCTCTTGCCCCTTTTAAGATCTCCTGTCTCTTGTATTCTGCAGTTTCACTGTTATGTCTTCAACTATAATTAGTTTGCACAATCTAAACAGCTTCTGCCATCTGCTGCATGAAGACGAAACGTGTTTCTAGTGAGGAAGAACTTTAATAAAATGATTGTGTGTAGAAAGAGAAGAAAGGATAATCGTTTTCCAGTGAAACACCCAGGGTCACCCATCCCCTCGTGGGTAAATGCCCAACCAAGTAGCGTTGGCCCAAAACAGGGACACGGAGGCACTAAAGGTTGCCGGAAGTCTAAGGCGCCTTCTGCTGGGGACCCGTAGCAGAGGGGCAGAAGGAGACAGGCAAGCCTGGGGTGAAAGGAGCAAAATCAGAGCACAAATCAAGGTAACAACCGCCACTGTCAGCCTCCTCGCAGGTCCCTCACCGCGTCTCTTCCAGGTGTCTCTGCATGTCTCGACTCCATGTGTCCCCTTCCGTGTCCCCAGGTCCCTGTGCCAGCCCAAAGCCTGGAAGTCGGTGGGGCTTCTCCATGTCTGCTCTGCTGTGTGTCTCCTCCTGTGTCTTCCTCTGTCTTTTTCTGCCTTCTAGATTCTGAGCTCCACCCTTCATTAGGAGGGGCAGGAGCATGGAACCCACCTTTTTATTGCGTTCCCCTCCTCTCTGGAACACTGTCAACTTCTTTCTGCTTACCTATTTGTTACGACTTTCTCCTCTATATCTGTGATTATGTGTGTGTGTCTGTTGTTAGTCTAAAAATTCTCAGCTGTTATCTCTTAAGTAAGTCTTTCTCCCTCATTCTTGCCAAGTCTCCTTCTGGAACTCAGATTAAATATGTCTTAGCTCTTCTTCCTGAACCCTTCTCCATGTGCCTTACCTTTTAAACTTTCCATCTCCTTGTTTTTCTGGTCTCCATTCTGGGTAATTTCTTCTGCTCAGTATCTCTCCCTTTAGCTGTATTCAGTGGATCCTTAACCCAGCTACTGAGTTTTGTATTTCAACAACTGCAGATTTTATTTTCAGAAGCTTTCTTTAGTTCTTTTGAAAATCTGGCTATTCATTTTTAAAATAAGTGCTTGGTCTTTTAAAAAAATTTATGTCATTTTAAAGATTTTTTTATTATTTGCTTTTATATAGAACTGGGGTGTAGGCCAGAAGTTGGGGGAGTGAGAGGATTCATCAGAGACACAGTGGGGAGCAGAATAGGCAAATTGACTGAAACACACAGCTGAGGGGAGCAGCGGGGAGACAGGAGAGGTCTGCTGCGCCATGTGGGTCTGCTTCCTGGCCGGGGATGGGACTCAGGTCACAGCAGTGAAGTGCTGAGACTTAACCCCTAGGCCACCAGGGGTTCCAAGTGCTTGGTCCTTGCTGATTCTTGACACACATCTTTCGTTCCTTACCATGCACGTGGCTACTGCATGTTCTGTGTATGGTAGCTGCAGTGTCTGAAGTCTGGCGGGGCGCCCAGTCTGCTCTCGTCCACTCGCGCCCCAGTGGGTGAACTCAGAAGTGACTGATGTGTGGATGTGGCTAGTCCCTGAGCCCAGAGTCCTGTGGCAGGTGTCTGGTATCGACCAGGTGTCAGTGGGGACAGGCAGGGAGACGCAGACGAGGCCTACGGGCCATGCCACGTGAGTGCCCACGCCAGGCAGGCAGCCGCTGCAGCCCCTGTTTCATTTCACACATGTCCGTGCTCATTCCATAGAGAGCAAAGGATGTGCGCTGGCGCCAAGAGAAAGGAAAAGGCAAAACAGAGAGGGGAGAGGTCCAAGGCCTTTCTGCCCACACCTTCCTGCATTTATTCCCTCTTCCCCCAGGCCTGAGAGTTTCGCTCAATGCTGAGCGCCTCCACCTCAGCCCCATGCAGCAGGCTCTGCTTTCTGACCTTAGACGTCTCCTGTTAATGGTTCCTTTTTAAACACTGTTCCTTTGTTTTATTTATTTTCCTCAGAGAAATGGAAGGTGAGCTTGAGGTCGTGTGGGAGTCGACCTCCAAGGAAAACCAAAGAATCCGAGAACTCCTGAGGGCCACGCTGGAGAGGACAGCCCTGCGGGAGGGCACCAGAGCCTTCCAGGACCTGGGCGGAGATGCGCTGGAGGGCTGTACCTTCAGCTACTGTGACCTGAGGCCGCCTCCCACCCCCCTCCAGGGCCTGCGGGAGCCCCTGGGCTAGGCCAGCCCGAAGCCCACCTTCTGGACAGGGGAGGGCAGCTCCCGCTCCCCCACAGGGCAAAGAAGAAATAAATTGCCCCAGAAACGGCTTCTGTTTTTTGGATTTCCCTTTACGTTAGCAGTGTGCTGCTGTGTTCTTCCAGCCAAGGCGTGTCCTCGGGCCGCGTGGCCGGCGAGGTGAGTGTGTGGGACCAGGGCTCTGGCTGACAGGAGTCTCTGCTCCTAGATCTGCCCTGGGAAGGCGCCAGAGGAAACAGCCGGCAGGAGGGAGCACCGGCTTGTGTTACGAGGACGAGCTCAGCCGGACGAGCCGGCCGCCGGCAGCGATGGCACATGCGCCTTGGCGTCGTTGCTGTTCTGAGGAGCGAGGCTGACCCAGCCCCGCGAGCTGCTCCTAGTCTGCTCGCTGCTCCCCAGCCGCTCTGTCCTCCCGGGAATGGCCTCCCGCCCATGTTGAGGGCCCTGACTTTGAGCCCAAGGTGGGGTCCTCACCCCCCACCCCCGCCCCCTCCAGGAAGGATGCCAGGGCGGGGTTTCTGTTGCACTCAGTGCCTCCTCCTCAGGTAGGGCGTCCAGCCTCTTAACCATTTCGCTGGACTCCTGACAGCTGTGCCAGCTGTCCAGTCCACTGTCCTGGCATGCCAGAGGGACGTGGGAACCCCAGGCCGCAAGGGCCCCCAGACGGTGGGACAGAAGGGTTAGGGTCCGAGACACACTGTTCAATGACCCCCCTGCCGGCTAAGGCCCAGCACTGGTCCCTGGTCACCTATCAAAGTTAAACACTTGCCAGCGGAGCTGCAACAGAACATCGTACTTCTATGGTTTATTAAATGTGCCCAACAGGCGAGGAGTTTGTGCCCGCGGCGCGATCTCCTGCAGACAGCACGGAAGGTGCACGCCCCGAGTGTCGCCTTCTGGGTGTGCCCAGAGGTGGGGTCAGAGGTGGCTCGTCCATGGGAACACTCCCCTAGAGAGCCTCCTTTTCCCCTGCCTATTACGAGAATAATTTTTCCCTTGAGAAGGGGACATGCTGGGTGAGCCCTGGCCTGCATCTGGCCAGGCAGGTTGGGGTCATGTAGCCTCCGACTCGCCTGCCTCCTGCTGCTGCTCTGGGTGGAGTCCAGGGCGCAAAGGGCGGGGGAAGCGGAGAGGCACAGACGCCAGATTCGGACACGGGGGAGGCGCAGGAACGCCCTGGACCCTGCAGGTAGATGCCCTGGGCTTCTGCAGGTGCAGAACAGCACGGCTGGGCGCGCAGTGGCCGACTGTCCGAGGACTGCGGGGGCTGCCGGAGGAGGGCTTCCTTCCCCAGGGAGGCCGTCGCGCTCAGCGGGCGGCTTCCGGTCTGAGCAGGCCCAGCTCGCCTTTCATGATCCTGGCGAGTCTATATGGTGCTGGGAGGTCCCGATCAGACTGGAAGTAGCCCGGGCAAGCAGCCGTAAAACTAGACTCGGGAGCTCAAGTGAATCCTGCAGCCTTTGACCTCGTTAAAAGCCTCTTGCGAGGGCTGAGTGTGGGTGTGAGGCTGATTCCAGCTGACCTGTGCAGAGGGGCGGTGGGGCCGGAGGTGACTCCTGGCGTATCTTTGGGTGGTGCTGGGAAAGTCCCGATCAGATTAGAAGTAACCCAGGCAAGCAGTTACCAAATGTGACTCAGCAGCTCAAGTGTATCCTGTAGCCTCTGACCTCGGTTAAAATCTTCTTACGAGGGCTGAGTGTGGGTGAGGCTGGAGGGTGAGGCTGAGATTCCAGCTGACCTGTGCAGGGGGGTGGTGGGACCGGAGGTGACTCCTTCAGCCTCAGCCTGAGAGGAGCGGGACCCGGCACCCTGGCCCGCCAGCTTCGTTCTCTGTGGCGCGGTGATGGTCTCCGGAGAGGGGCCGCTTCTGAATGCTTGATCTCTGTGTGGGCTTGCTTATCCAGCATGTACCCCCTGGTGCACCTCCGTGGGCTCTGTTTGTTGAGAACAGCAGCGGCACACGGTGTGCATCATGCCAAGGGCCTGGAGGGGAACAGGCAGCCAGGCCCCTGCCTGGGCTGTCCAGAGCAAGGGCCATCACCACGCACAGGAGCACGGGAGGGCGCACCTGCCTTTTCAACTATACGTGCTTCGACCATGGACGCTATGCAGTCAGACCAGGCTCTCAGCAGCGTTCCTGATGAGAATCTAGCCCCGAGTTGGGATGTGCTTGCTGTTAGCGTAGAATATAGGCCTGAGTTTGAAGCTAGAGTAAGAAAAATGTTAAATATCTCTCTGGTTTTAAATGGTTCTATTTTGAGATAACATTTTATGCACACTGAGCTAAGTAAAGTATACTATTGAATTTTTATTTTTTTACTTTTTAAAGACGTGACACTAGGAAAGTTTAAATTACACGTGTGGCTCATGTTTCCATTGGACAGTGCTGTGTGGGCCTAACTGGGAAAAAATCGTCTTATTTAAAAAATCATCTTAGATAGAAAATAATTCATGGGGCCTCCCTGGTGGCCTAGGGGTTATGACTTATGGCTTGAGTTCAGTCCCCGGCCAGGGAGCGAACCCACATGCAGCAGCAGACCTCGCCTGTCTCCCCACTGCCCCCCTCGGCAGTGTGTTTCAGTCCATCTGCCTGCTCTGCTCCCCACTCTGTCTCTGGTGACTCCTGTCACCCACACCCACACCCCACACCTTGACACCCAGTTCACCTATGCAAAAGTAAAATTTTTTAAAAAGAGAACCATGATTTGGGGTCAAAGTAGGATTTCTTAAACAAACACCAAAGGAAGACACATTTAACTACTTTCAAATTTAGGCCTCTTCACTGAAAGAAGCCATGGAGTTCGGAGCAGCATCAAGAATGGGCAGAGGCATTTTGTTCAGAAAACAAAGAATCCTGGAAGCACAGGGCAGTCGAGGGAAGTGGGGGAGAGGCCGGAACTGACGGGCATTTCACGAGGAAATGCAAATAAGGAAAAGACGCGCAACCTGAGCGCACAAAAGCTATCTTTGAACAGGAGGCTGGATGACAGGGTGGAAGGAAGCTCCCAGCCAGCAGCTGAGCCTGGGCCGAGCATGTGGGACACCCGCTGTCACGCGTGACCGAGCAGTAAGCGTGATTCAGCTACACAGGAAGCAGGCTATTTGCAAGCTAACCCTCGTGTCCTGCAGAAGGGCCGGGAGCGGCCGGCTCCTTGAGCTCAAGGGCCGCTCAGCGCCTCGGCGTCTGTGCATGTGCAGGTCAGGCCACCTCTTTGGGGTGTATACTTAAAAGAGCGAGTAGAAATTTACAGTAAAAAAAATGGGATCTGGAGCATTGCTCTCCTGTGTTGGGGAGGAGGTGGCAGTGCTGAGGATGCTGTGGGCTGGAAGACTTGAGGGGGATTCGTGTTTGTCTGTCTGTGGACATGGAAGTGCAGAGCGGGAGACGGCAGGAACAGGGCTCCTGTGAAGAGCGGTGAGTCCAGGGCAGGCCTGGCCCTGGAATGGGCTGGGCTGGGGCTGGTCTCAGGAGGGAGACTGGATGGGTCCAGATCGTGCAAAGGTGAAAAGATGAAGCTCATCTCTTCCTCGTTCGCCACTCGTGAGCTGCCAATAAAGCCAGAAGTTGGGGATGGGTTCCAGAGGTGTCTGGAACAAAAGAGGAAACAGACACTGCTAAGCAGCCCCCTAGTGCGTGCTGCTGTCCGTGGTCCTGAAATTAGTACTTCCAACAGTCTTCCGGGCACCCAGCCCTGTGAGTTCTCCAGGGTCTGTTGAGAGCTCTTTGTCTCATCTACAGAAACTGCCAGCATGGCCTAGCAGCTGCATCTGTCCAACTACACAGCACAGATGACACATTTCTAGTCTGTCTGCTGCCGTTTATAGGGATCCTCTTTGGAATAAAACACATCTGAATCCTAGGCCTGCCACTTCCGCCCTAACAGGCCCTTGAGGCATTCATTTAACCTCTCTGAGCTTCATTTGGCTCATCAATAGATTCTGGGTCCTTACTTAGGACCAGAGGAGGAGAGTGAAGATAGGCAATAAGAATAATTCCCACTTATTAGTCCTCAAATGTCGTTCACGTGGTCTGTACCCTACTGTATTCTGGCCACTACAATGGGAAGCGGGCACTTATGACCCTACTGTACGGATGGGTGGGGCTTGTCTGACAGTGCTGCAGTGGGGGGGACTCCACAGGGCATGATGGTGACAAAATGACACAATGGGGAGACAGCTGCCGAAACCCAGGCTACAGGGAAAGCCCCGCCCAGGGGATCCCACTGCTCATGGAAACCAGGACCCCCCCTCTCCTAGTGGTAGTGGTGGCTCCTCAAATTACCTCCAATTTTTTTTAAGATTTATATATTTTGCATAGAAGAACTGGGGTGTAAGCAAGAGGTGTGGGGGGATGAGAGGACTCACCAGAGACAGAGTGGGGAGCAGAACAGACAGATCCACTGAAATACACTGCTGAGGGGAGCAGAACTGGTAGATTTACTGAAATACATTGCTAAGGGGTGCAGCAGAAAAGACAGGAAAGTTAAATCCCTGACTGGAGATTTAACTCAGGCCACAGGGGTGTTTGCACTGAGACTTAACCTCTAGACCCCCAGGGAGGCTCCCATCTCTGTCATGCTTTTTTTTTAAAAGATTTATTTATGCACACAAGGACTGAGATACAGGCCAGAGGTGCGGGGAGGAGGGTGAGAGGATTCACCAGAGACAGAGCGGGGAACACAACAGGCAGATCGACCGAAACACACTGCTGAGGGGAGCAGGGGGTGCGGAAGGAAAGGTCCGCTGAGCCATGTGGGTCCCCTTCCCGGCGGCAGGGATCGGCAGCAGGGATTGAACTCGTGCTGCTGGCTGCGATTTGCTTCATAGTGCATTGCTCAACCCACTGTGCCACCAGGGAGGCCCCCCATCTCTGTCATTCTTAAAAGCTTATCCACTCAATCCCCTTGGATTGCAACATCCATCAAGCCCTGGATTCCACCAATGGCCCTGGATGCCCAAATTCTAGGGGCAAAGATGGAGCCTGGGGGCAGCTCTCCTCTGCCCACCTGTGACTCTGCAGGTGCTTCTCTTCACCAACTCTCTCCTCTGCAGGACAGCAGCCTCCTGCCTGCCCATGACCTGTACCCTGCTGAACATCTCTGCACTGACCTCCCTCAATGGAGGCAGCTCCCCTCAAGGCCACCGCCTGCAACCGTGCAGGCCTCTCAGCAAACCTGTCCCTTTCAGGGCAGCTCTTCCTGCCTGCTTGTGTCTATGCAAGTGTCCTTTATTCTTCTGTCCCTTTTCCCAATAAGCCTGCTCTTCAAAAAAAAAAAAAAGGAGCCTGGGGTCTCGGGAATAGATTTTTCCAGCAAATAAACCTCTCCCCTCCTGGAGCCCAGGCTAACTGCTCGCTCCCTGCTATGGGTGCAGACTGCAGACTGAGCCAACCTCATTTTCACCGCCGCCTTTTCCCTGGAGTCGGGCCACCTGTGGTACCCTGCCTGCCTCCTGCCTTGTCTCAGTGCCCACAGCACAGCCAAGGCTGCCGTCCCTTCTCCATCTCCTGCCCGCTCTGCAAAACTGCGAGGACCCCTCTTACTGCGGTCCAGTGGGGCTCCCAGGGGAGTCTCAGCAGGCGGCAGCAGTCCTGTCCATGTCTTCATTTATCCATCTGTTCCCCAATACAGCGTGTCTATTTTGAGGAAGAAACCACATTCCCATGACTTATCACAGTATGTTGCTATAGTCGATCTATTTCATTTTTAGTCATTGTGGTTAATGTCTTCCGTGCCTCAGACATGGATTAGACCTTACCTGGGGATGTGCGTATTGGACAGAGCATGGTATGTTTAGGGTTCGGACTCTCCACGGTCCAGGTGACCCTGGGGGTCTTGGAATGTGTCCCCACTGAGAAGGGGCCCCTGTGATTGGATGAGACAGCCGCAGAGTGCGTGGCCCTGACAGGTCAGTATCACTAGCGTGTACTTTTGCCTTCTCTCTGGCCACGGGATCCTTTCCCTAGACCTGGCCCCATCAAATAGGAGCTGCCTCCGCTGGGTGCTGGACCTGCCAAGGCGTGAGTCTTAAGGGCAACCAACAGTCACAGCTCACAAAAACCCTTATCTTCGTTGTGCGTATGAATACACCGAGGCACAGAGTGGTTAAGAGACCCCTCCAAGGCCACACAGCAAGCAGCAGATCTGGGACTTCGAGTCAGGAGAACTGGCGCTACGGCTGCATTTCACTGCCTGCCATTCGCTGTCTAGGTGTGCGCTGGCAGTGGGGAGGGCCTGCTGAGGGGACAGAGCTGCCCCAGGGGCCCAACATTCCATTCCATTCCAGAGAAAGGGGCCTAGAACAGAGGGAGCCTGAGCCTCTGTCCAAAGGGGAGGAAGGTACCTGTCTTTCTTTCTGCTCTGTCCACATCACCCCATCACACTTCATGCTCTGTGGTCTAAAACAGCTCCTGGGCCTTTGCTCAAAGCCAAGGGGGCGCCATCTGGTGGCGTTCTCGTGAATTGTTCTGGGAACTGCGTTCTTGGCATCCCCTGGGTGGGGTTGTGAGGTAGGACAGGGCCTCCCTAGGGGAACGTGGGCCTCTAGGCCTCCTATTTCTGAGGGCTGCAGGCAGGCCGGTGCACTGAGCGACTGTAGTGGGGCAGGATGCCCGTCTGGGAATCGGAGGGAGGGAGGGAGGCAGGGATCCAAGCTGGGATCCAGGGGACCAGGAGGACAAGAACTCGAGATGGAGGTAATCACAGCGCCGCCAGGGTACCTGCCCCGATCAGACATAACACAGGCACAGCTCAGCAGGGAGCAGACACCGGAACCGGGGGTGAGGGGGCACCTCGCCCTCCTGCGCTCCTAGCCTCTGTGGCCCCGGGCACTTCCACACTTGGTTCTGCAGCCACCTTCACTGCCGTCTCCCCCAGCTTCCTCTGTCTGTGTTCAACTTGCCCCTTTTACAAGGACACTGCTCATGTTGGATTAGGGCCCCCAGTGGCTTTATTTTAATTTGATGATCTCCGTAAAGATGCTATTTTGAGGTTCTGCAAGTGAGGACTTCACCATCTCTCTCCCCTTTTTTGGGGCACAATTTAAGTCTTAACACATGGTTTTGTTCTTTTCCCACGAGCTCTCGCTCTCCCTTGCAGGTAATGCCAACCCTTTTAAAGTTTAAGAAAGATGTCAATGAAAACTCTTTAAGGATCTGTGGGGCAAAGCAGGAGGTGCTGTCTAGCGAGGAAGAAGAAGGCCCAAGAACTTCCTGCCCAGGGACACAGCAGAGCCAAGAACTACCAAAAAATTTACAAATCGCCTGGAAGGAGGGGTGGCCCAGGCCCCTGTTGCCTGCCCTGCAGGCACCCAGCCGCCCTCCCACCCTGGAGGGCCCACAGGCGAGAATCCGGTCCCAAGCAAGTGAACTTTCAGTCCATTCCCAGCAGGGGGAGACGTCCCGCCACCCTGGAAGCGGAGCGGGGAGCCGAGAGTCACCGCCAGGTGGCGCCACTGTGCGGGCGGCTGTGCACTGGCCACGGAGCCCCGCGCCAGCCTGGTCTCGCGCGACCGCGGGGCTCGCGGGGTCCACTTTGAGCTGCGCGGGGTCTGAGCGGGAGCCCAGTGGACGAGCCTGACAGTGTCCGCCTTATCCGCCCGCAGCCGCTCCGGCTCGCTAGCTCCGGGGCTGCTCCAGCTGCTCGGCAGATTCTCCCCCCGCGGCCCGGCTGCTCCCGGAGCCTCCGGCCTCTGCTCCTGCGCCCCCGGCGTCCGGCTGCGCTGCGGGCTCCGTGCAAGTCGCTGCTTCGCTGCTCCGGGCGCCCCTTCAGCTGGGCCGCCGGCGCGTCTCCGACGCTGGTGCACGGGCAGCCCAGTGTCCAGAGGGCAGCGAGCTTGGGGGGCGTTTCCGCGACCCCGACTGCGGTGCGGGCACCGGGATGCATAAACGGGCTCCCCTCTGCCGGAGAGAACCCCCGCCCCGATTGGGCTGGGGCTGGCCCCAGCGGATGCCCTGGGAAGACCGCGCCAAAGTTTCACCTCACTGGGGAGCCCGCTGCACCTCCGCCCCAGCAGCTCCGCAGATACCGAGAGACTCCCTGGCAGCGCCTCCGAGTGTGGCCTGAAACCTCGCCGCAGTCCAGTGTGTCCTCGGCAGGCTCGTGGCGTGCTCCTTGCACTTCTTTGCCTAATTCATTTGTGCAGATACTGTGAGTTGTGACTGCCCTAAAAAAAAGCGCATTCCTGTTCCCGCGGAGCCTGCGAGTGGGACCTTCCTTGGACTGCAAACAAGATCCTTGCAGATGACGCGGGTGAACGCTAAGTCCGAAGCCCAGCGTCCTTGTAAGAGACGCAAAAGAAGACTGAAGACAGGGCCAGGCTTGGCGTGAAGGAGCCACAAGCCGGCCGGTAGGAGCCCGCAGAGCTGAACCCGGCAAGGAGCGGGTTCCCCTGGAAGTGCCTCCCGCACCTTAATGCCAGACCTCACCTCCCGAACAGCAGATCACACTTCTGCTGTTTAAGCCACATGTAAGGTAAACGTAAGCCTTGTTCTGCTGGACAAGGGGCCCTCCAGCCCAGATGCCTTTGTCCCCAGTTAGGATGGTTCTAGGGGAGAAGCCCAGATGACGGATGAGAGAGCAGCCTTTCCCCAGATGCCACCAGAGGACCAGTCAAGGCTGAGTTGGCGCCTTCCGTAGTAACAGGTGTGAGTGGGTCTCGGAGAGGAGTGAGCCGGCTGGCTGGGAGGTTTTGGAGGCCCGTCCAGGCAGCTTTTCAACATGGGCACGCCCCGGTTGGAGAATTAGAGATAGTTTGGGATCGGTGGCACTGGAAGGGGAGCGTTTTTGAGGCGAGGGGTTTGAAGGGCTTGGAGACGGTGAGCTGTCATGTTTGCTGAGGAGATGAACAGTTTGGCGATTGAATAGTTTGGGGGAAGTTTCCTGGAACAAAGGAAAGGTCAACTTTTATCTTCTGGGCAAGAGTTGCCTGAAATGACCAGGCTGTGTTGATGAAGACCGTGAAATAGGAAAGTTGCCAATGTGGACAGTGGTTATGCGGTGAAGCTGGTTTCAGGCCTCTGAGGGGAGGAGAAAGCCAGAGAGGCGCAGAGCTGGGCCCTGGACACCTGCCAGCTGCTCACCGGGATGCCCAGATGCTAAAACCAGAGGCATCCCCCCCGCCGTCCCCAATGTCCCACGGTCCAGCTGGTTAAAGGCGTGTCCACTCTTGCGGTTCACTTCAGGTCCCTGACCCCCCTGGGAAGCCGTGTGGTCTCTGTCTTCCGCTTCCCGCTCTCCTCTGGCCCTGACTCAGCCTGGATTCAACCATCCAGCTGGAAAAGGTGCCTGCTATAGCTGGGCTCCCCTTTCCTCCCAGAACCCGCAGGGGGGTATGTTCGCCAGAAGCCCCTGGGGAACAGGTTGGTGCTCCTGGCCTGGGCACAGCTGAGAAGCACGAGGCCTGCAGCAGCCTCCCAGGCTCGAAGGTCCATGGGACGGGCGGCCTCTGAGGGCGGTGCTGACTGGGCGGGAGAGCACAGCCTCGGACGGGCCTCTGTGAGCCTGGCCCAGGAGGATGCCTGCTCTGGTTTCCACGCAGGGAGGGAGAGCAGGGAGGGTGCCAGGCCTGACGTGCTTGGAATTGCTTGGGGTGGGAGGTGGGCGGGTGACTAACACTTATTGAAGCTTTTTTCAGATCTCACCAAAAAACTCAGCATGTCCGTAACCTTTGTAAATTGGATGTGGTTTCAGTGCCCTAGGAGAGGTTCTATCTGAAGGTAACTATGGCAAACCTTGTCTGACCTTGTCTGAAACGAAGGAAACATTCCCTGTTTGGGTTTTTCATCTAGTTCATCTCTCCGACAAAATCTGTTATCTAGGGGCTCCCTGGTGGCTTCGGGGTTACATCTCAATCTTACCACTTCTATGGCCTGAGTTGGGTTAAGTCTCAGCACTGTTACCATTACAGCCTGAGTTCGATCCCCAGCCAGGGAGCTGACCCACATGGTGCAGCAGACCTCTCCTGCCTCGCCCGCTGCTCCCCTCAGCAGTGTGTTTCAGTCCGTCTGCCTATTCTGCTCCCCGCTCTGTCTCTGGTGAATGTTCTCACCCCCCGCGCCTCTTGACCCCCCCCCCCCAAAATCTGTTATCCAAAAGAGGGCACCTCCTTTAATGACCAATATTGTCCATGGAATACCTGCCACCCAGCTAGGTAAAGGGAAATTGGCCCAAAACCCGACAGCAGCACATCTCTAATATTCTGCTAATTGTGGACAAGGTGAAAGAGCTGAAAGAGTGAAGTATCCATTCTTTCCAGAACCTACTCCCGTCACTGCTTCTTCTGCAGTGACACCCATTTGCTCCTTTAGTGTTGGAAGGAGACCCGCTGGAGAGAGGACTCTTTGCTGCATTCTCACCTCCTCCTCGTTCCTTTCCTCCTCCATCTCTGCAGGCAGCTTTGACCCCTGCATCTCAGAGCTCAGGCAGCTCATCCCTCAGCCTCGGTTACTCTTCTCCCAGGCCTCCTCCCGGGCTGTGTTGGGAGTCTCTGAACTCCAGCTAATGGCTTCCCCCGCCTCTTCCTTTTTCTCCCTCAACACCCAGGACTTCTGTGGCCACCTCCGTCCAGACCACATCCGCTCTTCCATCTCTACCCTGACGCCGCCGAGCTCCACTCAGCCCGCCCGGCTGAACACGGACCTGCTCCCATGTCCTGCTCCGTCCAGCGCTCTGCCGCCGTGGGCCTGGCACCTGCCTGCGTCCCCCCTGCCCGGCCCGCAGTGCCCTGCCCCAAACAGCCCAGGCCTGTGTCTGAACCTGCCAGGAGCAAAACAAACTAAGGTAAAGAGATGACTTGCAAGATTAATTTTAAAAAGCATCATCTTTCTAAAAAGCAACTTCTGGTTTTTTTAATATGTATTTATTTTCTTACTTCTTTGTTCATTTTTGGTCAGTATTTGAATTCTCCCCTCTGGTGTGTGCCTCACACACAAAAAACAACAACCCCTTTGGGGATTCTCTTTCCTTCCACACTGAAGGTTCTTCCTCCTCCCTTTTAAGTTCTCCACCTCCCCTGGCTCAGCGACCTTTTCCTCTCTGATAGAAACCCCAGACTATCTCTCATTGGTTGTTCTACTTGCTTTGAGTCTATTAGAGTTTTACCCTGAATGTTACAAAAAAAAAAGATTTAGTTTTATAAGAATTTAAATTTCCATTTCATTCTAAATTTATTATGACCCACATTTTGACAGCAAATATCTGGGAAACTGCTTCATGATTTTTTTTAAAGATTTATTTATTTATGCATACAAGAGCTGAGGTACAAGCCAGAGGGCGGGGAGGGTGAGAGGATTTACAAGAGACAGAGCGGGGAGTAGAACAGGCAGCTCTACTGAAGTACACTGCTGAGGGGAGCAGCGGGCGAGGCAGGAGAGGTCTGCTGCGCCATGTGGGTAAGCTCCCTGGCTGGGGATCGAACTCCTGCTGCAATGGCTGCGGATACTTCATAGTGTGGTGCTTAGTCTCTTGCACCACCAGGGAGGCGCCCCAAAGCAAAATTTATTATTTTCTAAAGGTTCCAACTCTAGCCATGTTACCTGTTAGAAAACATACCTGGGTTAGGAATACAGGCTCAGGATGGTGTGGTTCAAATCCAGCTGTTATGTTTGGTGCCTAATTTTTTCTCTGAGACAGGGACTGATGATAGTGATATGACCTCAGATTGTTATGAGGGTTAAGCAGCACAATCTAGAGCACTGAGCTTAAGACAATGTCTGCAACATAAATGTTGAATCTTAGTATTTCTCAAAATTCTTCGCTTATCCCAGAGCTTTTCACTCACTGCTGCCTCTGTTTGGAAACATTAGAGCCAGTTTATAGCTGGTTGACTCATCTGTCCTTCATTTTTCCCAGACCCCCTATGGCTGGTTAGATGACACCTTTGAGTAAATCTGTAGGAACAGCTGATTTCTGACACTAAATGTTGATTTCCCAGTAAATAATTTGCTGATCAAAGTGTCTCTTCAAATTCTAGGTTCTCATTTCAAACTTTATTACAAAGTTACCATTTACTAACAGTATAGATATTGCATGAACCAGACATAGATCAATGAAACAAGAGAACCAAAAATAAATCCATGTGCATATGGTCAATAAATGTGAGAAAAAAGAGTTAAGAATAATAGGAGAAAACTGGTCTCTGCAATAAGCGGTGGTGGGAAAATGGGACAGTCACAAAATAACTGCACCAAATGTTACTTATACTTTGTAGATAAGCTCTATAAAAATTTGTGTGCTCACTATTTTTTCTTGAATACTGTGTCTTCTCCCTTGTTTTATTTTTTCACCTTGTGGGAGTACATCCTTCAGCAATCCTTTCATAAAAGATTTTTGGTTGGTGAATTTAATGAGACTGTGAGACTTTTGTATGGTCTGAAAAAGGCTTTATTACCCCATCATATCTAAATGATAATTTAACTTGGCATAGAAATTTAAGTTCAAAATCATTTTCCCTCAGAATGCTGAAGCTATCACTCCAACGCTTACCAGTGTCCAGTGTCACTGAAGAAAAGTCTGATGCCAAAGTGAGTGTTGATCCTTCATCTTTCAAATTGTTTCTTTTTGGGCCTCCCCTGGTGGCGCAGTGGGTTAAGCAACGCAAATCGCAGCCACTGCAGCACGAGTTTGATCCCTGCTGCCGGCCAGGGGGGGGACCCACATGGTGCGGCAGACCTCTCCTGCTGTGCCCGCTGCTCC
>JAGFMF010011914.1:5849699-5891338 GCA_019455555.1 Galemys pyrenaicus | reverse complement strand
ATGGGGCAAGATTAAAATGTTTTAGATCTCTCTGATCAAAGATCCAGTTCCAGCTGTAGATTCCTTGGATACTCCAGTGGAAGTCTTTATACGAGCAAGATATCCTGCTGTGCACAGCCTAAATTGTAACCATATAAAAAATTGTGTTTTAAGTCACTCACTTCGGTATGATTTGCTACACTGCAAAAGACAATGCATAAACATGGTTTTATAGAAAAAACTTAGGTGAAAGCACAAATTTGATTATATGTTTAAAGAATCATAAAAATCATATTGTTAGTAAAAAATGGTAATAAATATGGTAACTTGTAACTGCCAAACTACCTCTAAAGGGTAGTTTGTGATGATTCAGGTTAATGACCCCACCTAAGCTCACACCCTGAGGAACAGGTCACTCTCACCGAAGCACTAGTGTGGAGACGTGAACTTCTCTGCTCCACGACTGCACACTTGGCCATGTGACTCGCTTTGTCGCTGGGGTGTTCACCAAAATAGCAGATGCTTAAAATGTGCTTGTGTGCTTGGACTTGTCCTGTTATCTTTGTCACGTACTCTGTTCCCACATGAAACCCTAGAGTGAGACTTCCTTACGTCAGGTCCTTCTGAGGGCCAGATACCTTTTAGACAAAGGACTGGCCTTCGCTGCTGGGTTCTCTTTATCTGGAGCAGCAGAACTGCTTGGGAAGGTCATGTTCATCTTGGCATGGTAGCAATGCTAGAAAACAGAAAGTTTGAACTTGGTTAACAGTTAAGCTGGGAGCATAAAGCACGCAGGGTATTATGGCGGATGTATGTAAGCCTTTGGGGAGCCCCTGGTTTCAGAAACGAGAGTTACACGACAGTGTGAGTGTAGGTAATGCCACCAAACTGTGCACTTAAAAATAGTTAACATGTGCCTTCCCACGTACAAATAATGAACTAGAAGAAGAAATTAACAAAGCAATCTCATTTACTATCTCACACACAAAAATTACATGGGAATAAACCTAACAAAAGAGGTGAAAGACCTTTACAAGGAAAACTATAAAATATTGTTAAAAGAAATAGAAAACAAACAGAAATGGAAAGATATACCCAGGTCGTGGCTTAGAAGAATTAACAGTGTCAAAATGGCCATCCAACCCAAAGTAGTATATAAATTCAATGCAATCCCAATAAAAATCTCAATGGCATTTTTCAAAGAATAGTACAAAGATTACTGAAGTTCATATGGAAACACAAAAGACCCCAAATAGCCAAAGCTTTCCTGATTAAAAAGGGGGGAAATGAAAGTACCACACTTCTGACTTCAAACTGTACTATAAAGCCATAATAGTTAAAAACATCATGGTAATGGAACAGAAACAGACACACAGAACAATGGAACAGAACTGAGAGCCCAGAAATAAAGCCACCTATTTATGACAATTAATATACCGCAAAGGAGCAAAGTACATAAACTGGAACAAGGAAAGCCTCTTTAAATACATGGTGCCAGAAAAGTGGACTTCCACATGAAAATAATGAAACTAGACCATTTCTCACACCATACATGAAAATCAACTCAAAATGGATAAAAGACTTGGATAGGTGACCCGAAACCACAAAATACATGGAAAAAATATGCAAAATACTCCCTAATATAAGTCTCAGAACCCTATAAAGGAGAAAGTAAAAAACAGATGCTGTGTCATACTAAAAGTTTTCTGTACAGCAAAAAAGGCATTGACCAAAACAGCCACCCTTCTGAATGGGAGAAAATACCTGCACGCCCTACAGCTGATAAGGGATTAATATCAAAGATCTACAAAGTAGTAATACAACTGAACAAAGTGAAAACAACCCAATCAAACATGGGAAGGGGCGCTAAATAGTGACTTCTCCAATGAAGACATGCAGATGGCCACAGGCACATGAAAAATGCTCATTATCACTTACCGTCAAGGAAATGCAAAGCAGATCCATAATGAGAAGAGACACATACCTGTGAAAATGGCCCATATTAAAAAAACACACAAACAGTAAGTGCTAGACAGAGTGTGGGAAAAAGGACCCTCCTACACTGCTGGTGGGAATGTAAAGTAGCCCAGCCTCTGTGGGAAGAAGTGTGGAGACTCCGCAAAAGACTAACCCAGACCTTGCATGACCGAGCAACTGCACCCCTGGGCGTCTGCCCGAAGAGCACACACACACTAGTCCCAACGGAAACCTGCGCCCCCATGTTCACGCAGCACTATTTGCGCCAGCTAAGGTGGGCAAACAGCCTGTGTGCCCCAGAACAGACGAGTGCATCAGGTGTGGGCTATGCACACAGTGGGCTACCTCTCCGCAATCACAAAAGATAAACTCAAGCCCTTTGCAGCAACGTGGCTGGAACAGGAAGGGATCATTTTAAGCAAAGTGAGCCAGACTGAGAAAGATAAATACTGGATGATTTCACTATAGACAAACCAAACAAAGAATCAGACAAGACAAATTGTAAGACTGCCCCTTGAAAACACTGTGTATCTGAGACCCTCAGGAGGGATAGGGGGAGCATGGGGGGATAGCAAGAAAGTGGGGGAGGAGCACTTGGTGGAGTTTGGGGAGAACTCTGGGTGTTTTGGTGTTGGGAAAACTATGTTGACCACACCCAGGGGGGTAGAAATCCAATATTGTGAAAAATAAACAAGGATGTTTAAAAAATAGTTAACATAGGAGTCTCCCTGGTGGTGCAGTGGGTTAAGCAACACACTATGAAGCAAACCGCAGCCACTACAGCATGAGTTCGATTCCTGCTGCAGGCCAGGGAGGGGACCCACTTGGCACAGCAGACCTCTCCTGCCTTACCCACTGCTCCCCTCAGCAGTGTATTTCAGTTTATCTGTCTGTTCTGTTCCCCACTCTGTCTCTGGTGAATCCTCTCACCCCAACAAACCTCTGGCCTACACCCCAGTTCTTGCATGCATAAATAAATAAATCTTTAAAGAAACAGTTAACACAGTAAAAACTGCTTGTTTATATTTTACATATATACTTACCACAATAAAAATACCAGAGTTTAAAAGCAAATAATTTATAAACATAATCACCACATTAAACAATAAAAAGGAAAGACTAATAATTGGAAAAAATCTTAAACTTAGCATTCACTTGTTATGCTAAGCAAAATAAATCATAAGGAGAAAGAGAAAGGTAAGATGGTTTCATTTATATGTAGAATACAGAGAATCGGAACAAAAGGTCAAGAAAAAGACAACACCTGCAAGCTATGTGCCATTAAGGGAAATCACCCCCCAACCTCCTGAACACACCACCCTCACCAATGGCCAGATGACCAAGACAAACAATAAAAAAGAACATAATAACCCTAAGCAAATATCCAGAGCACACGGGCCTAGCAGACATCTATGAGGCACTGCACTGCACGCCAGAAACCCAGCACACACACACTTTTCTGAGGTGCACATGGACTTTTCTCCAGGATCAGTCTCATACTGGGTCACAGACAAACATCAACAAGAACACGAAGACTGAAGTGATACCAAGTTCTCCTCTGACCACAAAGGCGTCAAACCAGAAGCCACCCAAACACCCCACTAGACATGGAACTGAACAACGTGCGGCTGAGGCACCACTGCACCAATGATGAAATCAAAGAAGAAATTAATAAATATCTTGAAAGAATGAAAATGAGGAAACAGCTTTTCAGAAGGCATGGGACACAGCAAAAGCAGTATTAAGAAAAAGTATACAATAATCCAGGCCCACAAAAGAAACGAGAAAAAACACAATGAAACAGCCTAATCTCCCATCTCTAAGAACTAGAAAAAGAACAACCAAAAAACCAGAAGAAAGGCACTAATAAAAATTGAAGCAGAAATAAAGGAAATAGAAATAAAAGACAGTCCAAAAGATCAGTGAAACCAAAAGCTGGTCCTTTGAAAAAACAAATAACTAAGACAAACCTCCAGCTAGACTCATAAAGAAAAAAAGGGAGGAAACTCACATAAACAGGATCATAAATGAAAGGGGAGAAATCACAACAGATAGGGAGACAGGAGCTGTGGTCAAGGAGACAAGCTGGGTCAGGAGACAAACATAGTCAGAGATACTATGACCATCTACCTACATGCAGACAAGTTCAAGGTCTCAATCAAGAACCCTGCAGGATAGGGCCTCCCTGGTGGCGCAGTGCGTTGACGCTGCACTAGGAAGCATTCACTGCACATCAGCGCGAGTTCGAGCCCTGCGGACCCACATGGCGCAGCAGACCTATCCTGCCTCCCCCGCTGCTCCCCTCAGCAGTGTGTCTCAATCAGTCTGCCTGTTCTGCTCCCCACTCTGTCTCTGGTGAATCCTCTCACCTCCTGTGCCTCCTGTACCCCTGCTCTTGTGTGCATTAAAAACAAAACAAAACAAAAACCCTGCAGAATAGAGGGGAAGTTATTTTTCCTCCAGTACAGGATCCTGACTCAAACACAGAGGAGTATACAAAATGGGAGACAAAAGCTGAACGAAAGGGTTGACCCACGTTAACTGGTCCCATCCAGGGCCAGACACCCCCAACAAACAAACAGAAAAATAAAGGGGTTACCTAAGGAGTGAGAAAAGGGAAAGCTAAGTGAGAAACGCAAAGAGAAATTCAGTGGCAGCGGCATGTAGCAGTGTTGGGGGCCGGCTATGGGGCACCCTGAGACCCCCAAACCTTGTCCACTCTAAGTAGGTTCTGCCATCTGCCACATGAAGATAAACATACTCTTAGTGTGAAGGACCTTCAATAGAAAATGCCTGTAACAGGATTGGGGTGCAACGGAGAAGACAAAGAATATCGTTAAAGCAGTCTTCCAGTGAAACACCCAAAGTTGCCGGCACCTCGTGGGTAAATTCCCAGCCAAGCAGGGTTGGCGCAGAGAGGAACACCGGGCCGAACAGCCTGACCCACGTCTACAGCACCTTCTGCCAGGGATCCACAGCAAAGGGGCAGGAGGGGCCGGGTTTGTCTGAAAGAGAAGGCGCAAAATCAGAGCACACGTCAAGGAAAAGGCTGCAACTCTCAGCCTCCCTGCGGGCCCCTCACGCACGTGTCCTTCAAGCGTCTCCTTCCACGTCCCCCAAGTCCCCGGGCCCGTCCCAGGCCGAGAAGCCAGTGCGGAGGCGTCTTCATGTCTCCTTGCTCCTCCGCCTCCTCCTAGTCTTCTCCCAAGTTCCCTGTGGCTTCCCTGGAAGCTCAGCTCCAGCCAGGTGGGGCAGGGAGCCCGGAAGCCCTCCTTTGTCATCAGGATGCTGTCTGCTCCCCCCACCCCCCGCCATGGTATCAGCCGAGAGGAGCCGCGGGCACACTCACAAACCAACAGAGTGGACCACCTGTGTTCTGTGTTTTTAGGGTCTGGGGCCTCCGCTTCACCCCCAGCATCCCCTGCTCAGGGAGTCGGGGTGCAGGGTTCAGAAAGCCCCACTTTCACCACCAGTGGGCTGTGAGCGCTGCATTGTGGCCCGAGGGTGCCCTCATATTCCTCTTACAAAAGGGAAATGGACACCGGCCAGAATCTGATGATCGTAAGAGATTGTTAACTTGTTGGTAGTGTAATAAAGGTGCTGGGACTCCGTTTTCTTGTTTGCGTGTTTGTTTTTTTAAAGGCTTCATTTATGCATACTAGAACTGGGGTACAGGCCAGAGGTGCAGGGGTTGAGAGGATTCACCTGAGACAGAGTGGGGAGCAGATTGATGAAAATACACTGCCGAGGGGAGCAGCGGGGAGCAGCGGGGAGCAGCGGGGAGCAGCGGGGAGGCAGGAGAGGTCTGCTGCGCCATGTGGGTCCCCTCCCTGACAGGGGATCGAACTCGCGCTGCAGTGGCTGCGGATGCTTCACAGCGCGGCGCTCAGCCCGCTGCGCCACCAGGAGGCCCTGGGACTCTGTTTTTCAGGTAAGACTTGCCTGCCCAGAGCGTAGCAAGTTTGGGGGGGGTGAAAAGACTGAAGCCTTGGCCTCTTGGCACAACGGACCAAATGGACCCGCTCGCGGGAGGAGACCATCGCTGGCGGCAAAGGGGCAAGGCAGAGCGGGCGGGTTTCCGAGAGCCAGGGTGTCCCAGCTGGAGCTGCTGCCTCTGAGGCACTTGGATATCATCCAAGTGCAACAGGTCTTGGGCCAGCGCCAGAGAGGACAGGTCAGGTCTGTGGGTTCTCACCCGAGTGCACCAGTGAGAGGCCCCACAGGCTCAGTGAACGGCAACGAGGTTATTGAACAAACACTGGGCGCAAAGAGTTTCTGAGGCCACAGTGGCCGGACGTCTCACCCCAGATAGTGCCCACATCCAGACGTCCACAGAAAAGCTCAAGATGGTGCTGTCCCATCGACACCGGCGGGCAGCGGGCTAGGCCCCACCTCGCCGCAGGTGCTCACAGACCGCCGCTGAGATGACCAGAGGGCCCCAGCTGCAGCCTGGAAGCCCTAGCCCAGGCCGCCGGCACCGCGCGCCGACTTGACAGTCACAGCTGCAGCGACCCGGAGGCGGCCCTGGATGCGCGGAAGCGGAGGGCCTCTCCAAGGTGACCCGGACACAGAGTGCTGGTCTCTGGTCCCCAGTGCTGGACGTCCCTGGCCAGCAGAGCCTGTCACGACCTGTCGCCAGGAGGCAGCGTTGCCGTCACCGCCGCTGACCACACGGTGTGAGCGGGTGGCCCACATCACCTGCGAACGGCTCCGTGAGACGACCCGCTGGGAGCCCGCCATGCCGGCCCGGCTCCACAGGCCTCTCTGCAGTTGCCTCCTCTGCCAGAGGTTGCTCAGGCTCAGGGCCACCCTGCGGGCCCCAGAGGAGCTGCATGCCCTGGGGTGGAGGGGGGTGCAGCAGGGGAACCCCTGTCACCCACTGTCCCTGCTGCTGCCCCTGGTGGCGGGAGGTAAAATGCAGCCTCCTCTGGGGCCCCTCTGGGGCCGGGGAGGGAACTCCAGGGAAGGGGGCAGTGCTCAAACCTGCAGCCCGCTGGGTGGCTTCCGGAGCGTCCTGCTCTTCCTGCTGCAGGTGGCCTGGGTGCTGCCCAGAGGCGCGTTTCTGGGCCGCCTGGCCAGGGAGGGCTCTGGCACTCGCGAGGGCCTCCCGCAGGGGCTTGGAGAGGCGGTGGGTGGGAAGCTCCCACAGCTGCTGCTGCTTTATCCCGGAGTGGAGCGTGCTGGCCACACCTGCCCGGCCCTGGCCAGTTGCTCTAAGTTGTTTGCAGGGAGGGAGCTGTTCTTTGCATTATTGGGGGTTTGCATTATTGGCAGGAGCCTCCTCATTCTCAGTCCAGCTGTGACACCACAAATGTCTCCAAATATTGTCAACAACTCCTGGTCTAAACGAAAGGGGTGTCCGTTAAGTTGGGTACTGAGCACATGCATGGGGGGCCCATGTAACAGTGCATGAGCCAAGTGCCCCAGTATGTGAGCCTGCCCAGCAGGCCAGAGCCTCTCCTGCCTAGGAACACTGTTTAAAACTGCAGTGGCCAGGGCCTCCCTGGGGGGGCAAGGGGTTAAGCACCGCACTATGAAGCATCTGCAGCCACTGCAGCATGAGTTCTACCCCCAGTCAGGGAGGGGACACACATGGCACAGCAGACCTCTCCTGCTTCACCCACTGCTCCCCTCAGCAGATCTGCCTGTTCCCCACTCTGTCTCTTGTGAGTCCTCACCCCCACACCTCTGGCCTGTACCCCAGTGCTTGTATGCATAAATAAATAAATCTTAAAAAAAAAAAAACTGCAGTGACCAAGTCCCCACGGAGCTTCCATTAAAAATGACCTAGAAATAGGGGCCTCCCTGGTGGCGCAGTGGGTTAGGCAACGCACTATGAAGCAGACCTCAGCCACTGCAGCACGAGTTCGATCCCTGGTGCCAGCCAGGGAGTGACCCACAGGGCACAGCAGACCTCTCCTGTCTCTCCACTGCTCCCCTCAGCAGTGTGCTTCAGTCGGTCCGTCTGTTCTGCTCCCCACTCTGTCTCTGGTGAATCCTCTCACCCCAACAAACCTCTGGCCTGCACCCCAGACCTTGGATGCATAAATAAATAAGTCTTTTAAAAAAACGACTAGAAGTAGAGCCTTGCATCGTATTGAGAATTTAGAAGATAAAAACATTCTGTTTTGAAACAGAAAAGCAGAAATGGGCTAGATCACTCAATAAGTGACGGGAGGGCATCAGGCTCCAGGCACTGCCACACGGGGCGGCCAAGGCCACGCTGGTCGTGCCCCCAGCTTATGCCCAACAACTCCAGTCTCACAAGGACAAGCGGCCTAAATACTTGACTTCTTTAATGGCAACGCAGCATTCCATTTATTCTGTGCATTAATGAGTAATATTTGATGGATCTGCCATGTGACCAGTGATTCTGCTCCTAGGACACAAAAACATTAATCTGAAAGAAAACTTGATTCTGTGTTTACTGCAGCACTGTTTACAACAGCTAAGATATAGAAACAACCTGAATGTCCGAAGTGGATGAACGGATGTGGTCTATATACACAGCGGCGTACTGCTCAGCAATCAAAAAAGAAACTCATGCCGCTTACAGCAACATGGACGGAGCTGAAAAGGGTTATGCTAAGTGAAAGAAATGAGAAGGAAAAAGAAAAATATTGGATGGATTCATTTATAGGTGAATATAAGGAAAGTGAATAAAGGGTCAGGAAAAAAGACAAAACCTGCTGGCAGATCATAGGCCTGAGGCATAAGCAGGGGAGGGGGTGGGAGCCAAAACAGGGAGAGAAGATCTCGAGGGACTGGGGTGATGGTTCTTGGGTGCTGTGGTGATGGGGGAATTATGGAGACTACACCTGAGTTGAGAAATCAAATATTGTACAACAATGAACAATGATATAAAGAAAATTAAAATAAATAAATAAAAAATACAATAGAGGGGCTTGATTAACAGCAAGTGATGGGAAGAATCTAAGAAACTGAATACAAAATGGAGAGAAAACAAAACAACAAAGAAAGAGTTTTAAAAAAATATTATTTGAGAGTGTTTACAGTATTAATGGAGCTCGATTTAAGAGACGTTCAATTTACACTGTTTTCATCAGAGGGTGAAAATTTACATCTCAATAACGGACAGTGAAAATTGCTCTGGCCCAGATTATACTGTCTAAAAGTTAGAGCTGCATCGTGTGTCTAGTTCGGTAGGTCTGCTGTGACTGGGTGAAGGGAGTTGAGCCGAGAGGTGCCCGTGTTAATTCCGAAAAGGAGGACTAGATCACCACCCTGGTGAGGGGGCGACAGGGGATGCAGTGTCCATTATTTTTGAGGCTAACAGATGAAGCTGCAGGAATTCAGCCAAGATCCCTGCAAGAGCCTGCAGGAAGCGGGAGAAGAGAACAGAGACTTGGACCACAGTTCCTGTGACAACCCCCTCCCCCCCTCAGCTTCAGACAGCACCTGCCGAGTCCTCTGCCGGGGCTGCAGGAGGGAGAGGAAAATCCCTGATCTGCAATCAGGTTCCTGAATGCTTTTAGGGGACAAGCCTTGGCCTCAGCCCCTGTGTGTCTGTTCTAAAACTGATGCGCCTGAAAAACGTGCCTGAGCTCGCAGTCTGCTGTCTAACCTCCCGGCCTCTCTTCCGGTGTTCGCCCATGATACAGAATGATGACTGGACTCACCACTATGGGGACGTCTCCCCAGGTGTAAAGACTTGTCCAAAAGGGCCAGTTTCTGCACAGGAGCCTCCAGCTCGCCCAGCTCGCTTCCATGAGAAATATTGACGGAAGAGCATGTCAACAGCCTGTGCACCACCTGTGCGCCCACCGTCCACCACCCATCTATCTGTAAGGGAGCAACGTGCCGCCCCGAAATATGCCTCTTTGGCAAGCCGATTCTTTTCATGAAAGGAACTTCAGAAAAAGCTGAATCAAGATCACTGACCCTCCTACCCCCCCTGAAAGCAGGAGGTAGATAAATCTTGCACTGGTCCTGGATTAGAAGCGAAGGAAGAGGTGAAGTTCACGGGCGGAGTCTGAGCCTCCATCTCCGCCTGCGCGGGGACCCCAGAGCCCCCTTTCCTGTCCTGGCTGCGGCTCCTAAGTGCCAGGGCTCACCCCACTCTAAGGGCGGGGTCATTTGTGGCTGGAGGACTTACCCTTCATCCATCCACTAGTCTTTTCCTAGAGAAGAGTGATTTCTAAGGAGACAGGACACATAACACCACCGATTATTAAAAATTCTTTCTAGTTTCTTGTTGCGCATCACAGTTTTGGGTGGGGGCTCCTCTGGACTCGCCAAGCAATTTCTTTCCAACAAGATTTTCTTTCAATGCCACAGAGAGCAAATAAATGGGAAACCTGCGCCACCTTCTGGCCAAAAAGTGAATAGCGTTTTTAAATGAATGAGAAAGTATAAGATTTACATTTTTCCAGTTCAAAGAATTAATTCACTGAATACTGTCTTAAGACCGATTGTTCCTTAGTAGTGGACACAGGCTTTCCCCGTTTGCCTGGTTGCTAAATCTGAGGTTGTGCGAACTTCAGCGTGCATTCGGTGAAGAGTCACTTGAGGACTGAGGTTAAAAATGCAGATTTTGACTTTTAGGTGTGCCCTTTCTGCACCCAGAATTCTGGTGTAAACTGTTCGGGGGCAAACAGTCTGGGAAATGGTAAGAATGATGGGAGGAAGGCCAAAGCGGGAAAATGGCTTTTTAATAATCGTTTTATGATTAAGAAAAATACTTTTTCATTAAAGTGTAAAAGTTTAGAAAGTACAGAAGTATCAAAAAGGGAAACTAAACTCACATACAATCACAGAGAAAAGCGCCGTTTTGTGATCTCGTTTTTATGCTTTTTTTGGTTTTGTGTTCTATGGACTCAAATGCTTTTGGGAAAATAAACGACTTCAGCTTCATCGTTTCCCACTAGGTGGCGCCAGGCCGCGCGGCATTTATTCATCCGGCTTGGATTGCTTTGCTGCAGGACATGCAGGTGGCTTCAGTGGGGTCCCAACGCGCCCAGCCCTTAACCTTCATCTTTGTGTATGATTATGATTTTTCATGGAATATTTCCTGGGAATAACTATTGTAGAAATTAATCTTGATAATATAGCCGGGCCACTGTTTCCTGTTTTAATACATCAGCCAGAACTTCCAAAACCGGAATTGCATAGAGGAAAGAACTTATAGATTCCTTACAAAGATAAGTGTCTAATTAGAATGATAAGACTATCCTTCCAAATGCTCAGTGGAATTTTTCTCTCCAGGTATTTCCTTATTTCTGCCCTTTGATTTCCTTTTTTCCTTTCCCCAAACTTAAAAAAAATCGATTTTAATGATGTGTTATTCACACCCGTGTCATAGCTGAATACCATGTAATAGAACAAGTGCAGTTGACTTCACTTAGTGTTAGAGTGAAGGAAGGGATGGCGTGATGCAGGGTCTGGAGAGTGACACACACATCATGAAAATAATTATAAAAAGGAGTGATGTATGAACTAGTGAAACAATTACAGGAAAAGAGCCAATCTGCTGTATCAGGCATTTGTTTTTACAGGTACATTGATTAATGTAATCATCCTCTGCTGTCCTCTATAGTAGGTATAATTCCTATTATTAGCACCTCCATTTTACAGGTGAAATTCTCAAGCATAGAGTAACTTGCCCAAAGTCCTAAGAGCCAGAATCTGAACCTCAGGGTTCCTGTTGGGTCCTTGCACATAGCCACGGAAACAAGTCTCCCTCTGTAATACCGAGCAGGGCGGGATTATAACCCTGGAGGGTTTTTATAACCTAATGCTGTCAAGTGATGTTAATTGAGCATCTACTATATGGCAAGCAACATGCAAAAAGTTGGATATAAAAAAAAAAGGTGATGATCCTTGACTGTAGTAAGCTTGAAATCCAGCAGGGGACTTATATGGTCAACAAATAAAAACACAAATACACAATTACAGTGTCACAAACATGATGAAGACAAAGACCTGAGATTAATATAAAAGTAATATGATGACATTATGGTGGCGCCAGGGATGACTCCGAGGAAAAGAGTCGGCATTTGCAGGACACGGTGTTAACCAGGCGCAGACATGGGAGGAAGAGCTGGAGCGCAGGCTATGGGCAAGGGCTTGGGGCAGGAGGGGCTGGAAGAGAGGGTGCGATGCCACGGATACACGAGGGGGATGATGGTGAGCACCAGTCTTTCAGGGTCCGGCTGGAGAGACTGGATTTACTCCAAGGTGAGCAAGGGGTTTGAAGCAGAGGTGGGGAGGAGGTTATAAGTTCTCATTAACTTTCAGGATCCTTCGTGGAGTATGAATTAAGGTTGAGAGAGTAGAAACAGAAAGCAGTTAGATATAGCCCCAGGCAGGAACCGTGGTGGTCTGGGCCAGCAGGTGCTCGAGGGTCCGGCCAGCAGGAGGCGGTCGAGGGTCCGGCCAGCAGGAGGCGCTAGAGTGGAGCGAGGAGGGTGTCCGGCCCCACCCTGCGTATGTGCATGGGCAGTGAACCAGCAGTCCTGGTGGGTGGCCCAGATGTGGGGTGAGTTCTAAGGCTTTGGCTTGGCCAGATCGGTGGATGTGACGCTGTTTAAGAGACAGAGGTCTGGAGGTGAACAGATTTTGAAGGGACCACAGAGGATCCTTCAAAAACCCAAGTCCCCAAAATGAGCTTTTGTGTGTCAAATGATGACGTGAGCCTACAGAGGTTAGTGCTAACAGGAGCTCTGAAAACAAGAGGCAAACGCATATCTAGAATAAGGAATTCCCTCCATGATGGAAAGTTCAAGGACAGCCCTGGCGGGTCCTGGGCCGGCGCTGTCTGAAGACCAGACTCAGCACACCGAACGCGCTCGAGACCGGGAGGGCGATGAGGACGCGGCGGGCGGATGTCTCCAGCTCTGGGAGGGTGAAGGCTGCTCGCTGCTGAACTCTACTCGTTCTGCTCAGCGGGAGTGAGGTGCGAAGGCAGTTTCTTTAGGGTGTTACCCCATCTTCCGGATTGCTGGCCGTCTGATTAAAGCGCACCTTAAAGATTCGATTCCTGTCTCTCCTTTATTGGCATTTGGTGGTGACCGGGGCCGGAGCTTGGACTGCTGGCTGCAGTCTGGTGTGTGCGTGTGTGCGTGGTGCACGTGTGTGTGCAGGGGGTTCTCCTCCTTCACATGTGCTCCCTGGAGCCTGTGCGCTGCTTTTGCAGCCCGGTGTCTCCCAACAGCAGCTCAAGGAAGCTGGAGAGGATCCCGGCTGGGTTGATAAGCGGATTTCAAACAAGAAGAATCCAGAAGGCAGCTTCCTCGAACTGGTCAAGGCACCTAGCCAAGGGCTCTCGCCCGTGTGTGGGGTGCTGTGCCCTGTGTTCTACTCCCCCTTACCAACCCACCCTATGACAGCACCCCTTCTAGCGGGTGTAGACAGAGGAGCCGCTCCACTGACTCCTGCCCCTAAAGGCAAGTACTCGCTACCTTCAGGCATGGGGTGTCAGCTAAATTTCACCCCCGCGGGGGGCCTGCTGGGTGTTCTTTGAAGTAACCCCCTCCTCGGGGTTGCACGGCAGCAGCAGGAGTTGACAATCTAATGTCCAGGTGAAGGAGGGGACACGGCGGGCTGGTGACGCATAACGTGTTCTCAGGACAGTACCAGGACCGCGCTGGGGGCCAGTGTCTGGAAACCAGCCTCCCCATGCCCCAGCTCAGGGTACAGAATCCCCAGGAAGGCCATCCTCCGGGCTGAGCTGGGGTCACAAGCCCAGTGGCTGGAGAAGTGGGGTTCCTTGGATCATCCTTCAGAACCCCACAGGAGGCTTCCTTAATTGGGGATGCTGGGCCAAGCGAAATAAATTTACCAAAAACGACCACTCTTTATCCAAAAGGGACATGTGATTACTTAGGACCCTCCAGGGGTAGGTGGGAGCAGGGAGCAGGACACAGTCAGGTTTGGGGGAAAAATCTGGATCAAACTGTAATAGAGCACCGGTTTCCCTAAGGAGGTTACCCACAAAAAATGGTGTTGCTTGTGACACAGCAGTGATGGACAAAGGTCTGTATGTCTGAGATAAGGTCTCAAATATATAGAGGTTAGTGCCCAGATAAGAGTTTCCAAATTGTACTTTACTTGCTGATTGTTTTATAGGTCCATTCCGTGCCCTTGACATCTGAAGACAGCACATTCCACTGACTCAGGAGTTCTGCTTGGAGATCAAGTAGGTGGTAAACACCCGGTGAACAGCCATGGGTCCCCCAAGAGCTTGGAGGACTGTGAACAGTGGTGGGAAGGAAGGCAGGACCAAGTGAACTTAGGAAGAGAAGAAGTTTTGAGAACTGGAAGGCAGGTCTGGGATAAGTTGTAAAGGGAGATGCCATGTGTCTGGGTGTTGGGTCCTGAGGCCAGGAAGGTGAATCGGAGGTCCAGGGGCTGTGGAGGGATGGATGATTTACACACTACTCTAGTCTTTAAAAACATTACAGGAGGCTTCCCTGGTGGCCTAGGAGTTAAGTTGCAGCACTAACACTGCCACGGCCTGAGTTCGATCCCCAGCTAGGGAGGGGACCCACATGGCGCAGCAGACCTGTTCTGCCTCGCCCGCTGCTCCCCTCAGCAGTGTGTTTCAGTCCATCTGCCTGTTCTGCTCCCCACTCTGTCTCTGGTGATTCCTCTCACCCCTGCACTTCTTGCCTGTACCCCAGTTCTTCTATGCAAAAATAAGAAAGAAATTAAAACATTACATGAAGAGACCTACTGTGTGCTCAGTGTCTGAGAAATCAGAAGCACACAGGTTAATATCCTCAAACCGCAAGCAGCTCTGCACGAAAAAGTGAAGTCAAGGGCTTTAGCAGGAATGTAAGAAATCCTGCAGTTGTATGAAAACAATAATCTGAAACTTCCCAGGAAATGAAGGCAGGGGCAGTGTGTGTGTGTGCATGCGTGCTGAATGAGCTTGAACTGTAGCCACCAGTGGCAGAGGGGACACCCAGCAGCCAGAAGTGCTGGAGAAGACCTGGGGGTGGGTGGGGTGACTGCATTTTTAAACAAATCCAGGTTTTTTTTCCCCCCTGAAAATAAAAATAACCGAGGATAACCGGCTTACCACACACTTGACGAGGGAACAACAGAGGAAGAAACAGCTTTAAGAAAAATGCTCTCCGAGGACCAAAACTGAACTGGAATAGATGTCTGAGCTCAACCAAGGTTCAAGATGTTCCACAAGCAGCGCCTGGCAGGGGTTCAAGCAGCCAGGAAGGGTACACGAGGCCAGAGGCCGCCCGGGAGCGCGTGAGCAGCGGCCAGCGTCACGGCCGCACGGGGTGACGGACCAGGGCTGCTCCTGCCTGGGACCCGACGCTTCCCGATGGCTGGGCACGTGGCAGCTGGTGAGCGGGCATCCGTGCCCACCGTGCTGCTGACATCAGTCCTCTGTGGGGCCCTCGAGGGAGGACCTGCAGGCATCTGTGAACCACAGCCCTGGCAGGTAGCTCTAGGGGCCCCTCGGGCTCTGTCTGGGGCTGGCAGGCCCTGCCCTGGTCCCTCGCTCTGGCTTGGGGAGGACGCGCCCACGGGTGCCACTCAGGGCTCTGGGCCTGGTGGGAGGGGCGAGGGCGCCCCGAGAGCCAGCAGAGCCTCATGAAGGCGGCAGGCAGTGCCAACTAACATCAGGAGGCAGGTCTGGCTGCCCCAGAGGGCTCCCCAGAGGTGCACCCAGGTCTGCACTGTGACCTTTGTTCTCCCCAGGTATCAGGGCCAGGGATGCGGTTAAATTTACCCAGGAGCAAAACTGCAGGGGGGAGGCAGTGATAACTGAAACAATGCTTGTGAAGAAGCTTGGTCCGAGATAAGGGGTGAGCTTTCCTGAGCCAGGGGGGCTGGACTGGAGAAGCTGGAGCCCCTCTGGAAGAGCACACCCCTGCAGGGGGCCAGGGCTCAGATGCCCATGCCTCATTGGCTTTCCCCAGACAGCAAGAAGAGTATGGCATTGATGACGGTGGTACCCCCTTCCACTGTGTAGGGGTGAGCAGAGGCTGGGCCAAGTGACAGCGCCCTGCCTCCCCCCCACACCTGGGGGCTTGTGCCCAGGGCCTTGGACCTTGGGGGGGGGGGTCTCTGTGCTGTGTGGCTGTCACACTTTGACAAACTGTTTTAGCTGCAGGCAGTGCTGAGCCCCAGCTGGAAAGGTGAGGGGAAGGCGGGCCAAGGGCTTGCGTGGAAATTCCTTCAAGGGGAGGAAAGCAGCGGCCCTGCCTGGCCAGCTAGTTTCAAGTGTTAACTGTTTATGCTGGGTCCTTGTCCATACGCACTATTAGGGACTAAATGAGCTGGCTCCAAAGTGTATCGCCTCTGCCTCCAGTCTTCAACGATTTCTTCTTACTGGGTGTAGTTGATTTGGGGGCCTCTTGGTCTAGGGGGAAAAAATCGAACCTAGACAGGAACAAACAAACTAAAAACATTTTTGGAGAGAGACTGTCTCGCCCACCCGCCTCTTTGGTGTGGCGGATCCAAGCTGCACGGCTCAAAACAAAAGGAAAAAAGAAAAGGTGTTTAATAATTACCTCCGTGACCTCTGTACCTTCTGGCTTCCTCCACTCCTGGGCACAAGACATGGCCTTTCCGAGGGCGCGACCGGTCAGATGCGGGAGACCAGCGTGACGGGCGGCTGGCTGGTGCCGCAGGCTCCGGGGAGAAGGTAAGGCCCACGGGTGACAGCAGGGCACCGCCTCGCTGGCCGGGCTGCAGAGGGGCTTATGTAACGGCACGAAATGACCCCCCACAGTGCAGCTGCCCTGACTGCTCTCGGCAGTTCTTCATTCTTGACGTTCCTTGGTAAAACAGCCTTTCTGGTACAGACCTATGTGGGGGGCTTGGGAAGTAGTAATGGGAAAACATCCCTTTCTGTACTGGACTCTGAGTATATTCCAGGACATTTTTAAAGATTTACGTTCGGCAAAAATGAGGTTGGGCAACGGGGGGAGAATGCGTCTGGTTTCACGGCTCGCGGTGGTGGGAGGCCTGGAGAGCGGGGGTCTGCAGGAGGAGGTTTAAGAAGAAGGGAAGGGCCATTCGGGGTGTGACCGGCCGTCACCACAAACTGTTGTTGTTCTTGGGACTGTACAAGTGACCCCTGAGGGATGGACCTTTCTAGATCAGAGGCTAACGATCCGACCCGTTTTCGGAGTCAGGGCTGCCAGCCTGAGCAGCCTGGGGGTGCATGGGGCGTGGGGTCTCCCAGACCCTGTGCTGAATCCAGCCCGGCCCTCCTTGCAGCCTCCTAGAATCAGCAGGTGGGAAGAATGGCAGAGCCAGACCTGAGAAAAAGGAGAGAAGATGAGAAGTCGGTGCCGAGCAATGAACCCAAGAGCACAAGTCTCCAAAAGGAGGTGAGGCATTCTCCGGGGAGGCCCCCACCCCGGTCTCCAGACCAGGCAGGGGTGTGGCTGTGGGCTCTGGCTGGGGAAGCACCATCTCTTCACGCTGCATACGCCTGTGAGGCCGCTGGGCAAGCGTCTGGAGGGGTTGGCACTTGCCCAGACTGCTGGGCTCTTTAGGGGGTTCAGCGTGGACCCCCCTAGCATCTTGCACAAATATCTGTCTTGCTTAGGTTTGAACAGCTCTAGTGAAGGGGGAAACGATTGTCTCCGGAGCAAGCCAGGGTGCCAGGGGCACAGGAGTGAGACAGAAGCCCCCTTGGGGTTGCGATGTTGTGAGGGCTGGAGGGGCCTACCGCCGAGGATGGGGGCAGGGCGTGTGTGAGGATGGGGCGACAAGGGGAGCTCAGGGACGAGGTGGGCGTGGGGCACCAAGCACCGCTGCTGGAAGACAAGCTTCAGGCTCTGGGGTACAGAAAGGCAGCACCCCAGATGGCTCCCAGGGCAGGATGGGTGGGTGGGGCTCCGGGGAGCGGCTGTTGCTGGCAGCAGAGAGTGAAGGTGGGATTTGGGGGTGGCACGGCCTGACTGGGGGCCGGGATCTTCATAAGCGAACCCCGCCCTAGAGAGGGAGTGCTGGGGACTGCCCAGTGCCGGGCTTGGGCCTGCGACCAGGGACGCTGCTCAGCCCCTCCCCCACCATTGTGTGTCGGACACACCTCGGGTCCAGGCTGGCAGGAGCCGGGGCTGGACATGTAGCCCTTAAAAAGGCGTGTTCTTCTTGATTCTTGTACAACTTACATACTCAAATGTGCAGACGTTCAGCCTGATGAATTCTAACAGACCGGCCGCCCCAGAAAGCGCCCTCTTGCCTGTCTCCAGGCAGGGCCCAGGCTCGCGTCTCCTGGAGGGTGTTTTGCCTGTTCTTGAGCATCGCAGCGCATGTCTGAAAGTCTCGGGGCAGGAAGCTCAGGGCCTGCAAAGCAGCATCACAGAAAGCCCACAGCCCCCACCTGTGCACGCCTGGGGGCTCCGCTGCTCACCCCGGGGGCATCTCTGAGTGGCCCAGCCCCTGGCCCTGTTCTCAGCCTGGGCATGGGGGGTCCCCTTCCAGGCTCCCTGGCGCTCTGCCCCAAGTCCCTTCTATCTGCAGACTCAGCCTGCAGGCAGGTCCCTCAGCAGGGCAGGGAGGAGGCAGCGGGTCCCCTTCAGGTCTCGGGGGCTGAGGCTCAGCCGGGGCAGCCAGCCCCTTGCCCCCTCCGTGTCTCCTGTGGGTGGCGGGTGTGATCAAGGGGTGCGGCAGCTTTGCTGCCTGTGGAGGCTGTTGTGCAGCCCCAGGCAGCCCCCATGACAGGTAGCCCTGGTGTTGTCCCCGCCACAGCCCCAGTGAGCACAGGGTGGGGCCGACCGGGCCTGGGCTGGCCGTGAGGCAGGGGAGGGGCCGGCTGGCGGAGGGCAGGGGCTGGGCGGCTCTGACTCTCCCCTTCCTTCTCCGTGACTCAGCTGGGCCTGTTCAGCGGCGTCTGTATCATCGTGGGCAGCATCATCGGCTCTGGGATCTTCATTTCCCCCAAGTCTGTGCTGAGCAACACCGAAGCCGTGGGGCCCTGCCTCATCGTCTGGGCAGCTTGTGGGGTCCTCGCGACGCTGGGTAACGCGCGCTCTGCCCCCGGGGACCCTCCTGTTGGGTGAGGAGACGGCCAGCCGTGCAGCCAGCCTGCCCTGGCCTGGCGGCCCCCGCGCAGCCCCCACCCCCTTCGGGGCTTGTGTGCAAACAGGTCAGAGTGGGCTGTGCCCAAGTGGTCAACGGCCGGAACTCCGGGCGTCGGCAAGAGAGCAGCGTGGTGGGCCCTGGCCGGCAGCCCCATGGAAGGGTGGCGCCCTGCACCAGGCAGACCCCCGTCCTCCTGTGCCCAGGTGCCCTGTGCTTCGCGGAGCTGGGCACGATGATCACCAAGTCGGGCGGGGAGTACCCGTACCTGATGGGGGCCTTCGGGCCCATCCCCGCCTTCCTCTTCTCCTGGACCAGCCTGTTCGTCATAAAGCCCTCGTCCTTCGCCATCATCTGCCTCAGCTTCTCCGAGTACGTCTGCGCGCCCTTCTACGTGGGCTGCAAGCCCCCTGTGCTGGTGGTTAAGTGCCTGGGGGCCGCTGCCATCCGTGAGTACCCAAGACTGGGCACAGATGATGTGGGGTCTCTGGCCTTGGCTCCCCGGCGTGCAGGAGGCGGCCAGTGGGTCTGGGCACCAGCGAGAAGCAGGTCTTGGCGCAAAGCTTCTCCCTTGGGAGGGGCTGCTGCAGTGGGTGGTCCCTGGGGTGCTCAGCCAGCCCCTGAGTGGTCCCTGGAGTGCTGGGCCAGCCCCTGGGTGCTTCTCAACACCCTCCAGACGCAGCTGGACGTCCAAGGTGCATCTGGGGGTGTGCTTGGATGATGGGACGGCAGGGCAGGGTGCTGGGGCCTGGCAAGGGGAAGGAGACCCTTGTCGGGGCCCAAAAGAGGGGCGCAGGGCTCACGGCCCTGACACAGACGCCCTCACCTGCCTTCCAGTGTTCATCATCACGGTGAACGCCATGAGTGTGCGTCTGGGCAGCTACGTCCAGAACGTGTTCACGGCGGCCAAGATGGTGATTGTGGCCATCATCATCATCAGCGGATTCGTCCTCCTGGCCCAAGGTGACGGTCCCCTTCTCCAGGAGATCTTGGTCCTAAGCATAAGACTTTAGCCCCCCAACTTTTCAGAGCTTGTTCAGCATCCTCGGTCACCCCGCTCGTTGGCCGATGGGCGGCCCCAAGCTGACACTCCCCCACTGTCTGCCTTACAGGAAATACGAAGAACTTTGAGAATTCTTTTGAGGGCTCAAGACTGACCGTGGGCGCCATCAGCCTGGCCTTCTACAACGGGCTCTGGGCCTATGACGGATGGTAAGGCCGCCCCAGGGGCCCCGCCTGCCCTGCCTTGGCTTAAGCTTCATGAAAGCGATGACTTCTTTCTGGGGGCTCTGAAATTTGCCTTCACATCTGCCCCTTGTTAAGCACCCACCCTCACCCTCCTCCCCCAGCCATGAGACATCCACCCTTCCCCAGTCCCTCTCGGGGCACCAGCCCCAGGGTGGGGCCTGTGCAGGAAGGGGGCAGCCCCAGCACACGCCCACCCAGACCCCCAGGCCCTTCCACTTCAAGGGTGCCGATCCCGGGCTGGCGGGGGAGCTGCTGTAGGAAGGAGGGGGCCAGCCACCGGCTTCACCCCTGCAAACCTCTGCGGGGCGCATTGTGGTTCAATAAGCCTTCCATTTCTCAAGGGCCCTGGAGACTTGTGACCCCACCCCGAGCAGAGCCAGGTGACCCACCACTTACCTCGGGCAGCTGTGCCCACGTCGCGGTGCCACCGTCTCCGCTGTCACCGGGAGTTTCTCAAAGAAACTACCTCGGAATGGCTGCAGGTGGTCTGTGTGGTGGCGAGGACAGAGGGAACCTGCGTTTGTTAGTTTGTGGTGCAGAAAGGCAAGGTGGTTAGGCAGCTCACTTTTCCTTCTCTAGGAATCAGCTCAACTATATCACAGAGGAACTGAAAAACCCCTTCAGGTAAGACCCGGACAGGCCAGGCGGCTGCTCATCTGCCGAGCAAAAGGAGCCTCTTTCCCCGCCGTCCATGGCTCCGCCATGGTTTGAGCTCGGCTACAGGCCTCCTGGTTTGGTTTCGGGTGGTGGCGGGTTGTTGAGAGGAAGGAACAGGTCTGCCGTGCTCCTGGCGTAGCTGTGCTTTGCAAGCACTTCTGTCTGTCCTGCGTCTGCAGAGGGCAGTTGCTCCTGACTGGAAGCCGCCACGTGCCCATGCTGGGGCTCTGCTCTCCCCGAGCCCGGTGCTGCTGGGTGGGCCTGAGAAAGGGCCGCTGCACCCCCAAGCACCCCAGGGCGCAGGGGGAGGGCTGCCCGGGGCGGGGCAGGGAAGCAATCCTGTGAGTGTCTCATGGGCGCCTTGCGGGACCTGGCCCCGCCCCCCAGGAACCTGCCCCTGGCCATCATCATCGGGATTCCCCTGGTGACGGGGTGCTACATACTCATGAACGTGTCCTACTTCACCGTGATGACGGCGACGGAGCTCCTGCAGTCCCAGGCGGTGGCCGTGGTGCGAGCTGGTGTCCAGGGCGGGGGCTGTGGGAAGGGGGCGCCGGACTAAGGCTCCGGCAGAAGTGCCCGCCAGGAGATGGGGAGAGAGGGCAGTCAGGGCAGCACCCGAGACCCCGCTCAGGCAGGGTGGCAGCTCCTCTGCCTGCACCCCGCGGCCTGGTGCTCACACAGGGCGTGGCTGGGGCAGAGCTGGGCCAGGCAGGGTGGGGCTTCGACAGATGAACATGGGGGAGAGGAAGGGCAAGAGGAGCTGAAGGAGGGAGTCGAAATGGGTTGTGGGAGGGGAGCCCGGCCAGGAGGCGGGCAAAGATCAGAGGGATGGAGGAGGGCCTCTGGGGAAGGTGGACCGTCCCTGTGCTGGAGGCCACGTGAGCCGAGCTGGGGCTGCACAGGAAGCACAAGAAGGTGACAGGGGCATGCAGTGCTGGCTCTGCGGAGGTCACTGACCGTGGGGACAGGCAGAGGGTCAGAAGGTTGCTGGAGTGGCTCAGGATGAGAGGGAGAGGTGGTGAGAGGTTGGTTATCACCAGATGATCCTGGCACGCTGAGGAGAGGAGGGCAGGCCCTTGCCCCGGGTGGTTCGCTGCATCTCCGTCTTGAGGCTGGGCCCTGGAGAGGGAGGACCCCCTTGAAGGGGCACAGCCGCCCTTTTGGGGAGCACACAGGACTCATGACCACTTCTCTCCCCAGACCTTTGGTGACCGCGTGCTCTACCCAGCCTCGTGGGTGGTTCCCCTCTTTGTGGCTTTCTCCACCATCGGTGCTGCCAACGGGACCTGCTTCACTGCGGGAAGGTAGGGATGGCGCTCATCCCGGCAGGGGCACGGAGGCAGCAGAACCTGGGCCACCCTCAGGAAGGCCAGCCTCGGGGCTAAAACCCTCAGGGCTCTGCTGGTGAGCCCCTCAGGGCACAAGCAGGGGACCCAAAGCCCACCAGGCTGGCTCTGCTTCAGGGCTTGGGGGGCCCCAGGGACAGTGCTGAGACCCCAGCACAGAGCTCTGACCAGGTGATGGAGCAAGAGACACTGGTTGACATGTTTCACTCTATTTATTCACTGTTTTTCTTCTAACGCTCCTTCTCGAACACCCGTGTTAATATATACACAAAATAGAGCAGAGGCTGCCAACTTTCCTTTGAACGGAGCAGAGCGTAAATATCTTAGGCTTGTAGGCCGTGGAAGTCTGCAGGACTATTTAACCGTCTCTGCATGAAAGCAAGCAGCCGTGAACCTTTGTTTACGTAGACAGGCATCACGTGCCAGCCCGCCAGCGGTCCAGGCACAGCTTCAGCTACGTTGTCTTCCTCTGCAGGCGGCAGCCTCACTGACATGACCTCCACTCGTGGGCTGGGTGGGGCTGTTTTCATAGACACTGCAGCACAGAATATTCTTGAACAACTGCCCAGCCCTGCTATATTCGAGAAAATGCCAAAGGTTATACACTTAAACACTTACAAAGAAAAGGACCTACCACAGAGTCACTCTCAAAGCACAGGCGGCTGTAGTTCTGCACTTTGTTTTGATTATTCTGGATTTTCTACATGCCTGTTCGCATGTTAGCATCAGCTTGTCAGTGTCTACGAAATGCCTTTTGGGCATTTTTTTTTAAAGATTTATTTATTTATGCATACAAGCACTGGGGTACAGGCCAGAGGTGTGGGGGGGTGAGAGGATTCACCACAGAGAGCGGGGAGCAGAACAGGCAGATCAACRGAAGTACACTGCTGAGGGGAGCAGCGGGCACAGCAGGAGAGGTCTGCCATGCCATGTGGGTCCCCGCCCTGGCCGGCAGCAGGGATCGAACTCGTGCTGCAGTGGCTGAGGTCTGCTTCATAGTGCGTTGCTTAACCCACTGCGCCACCAGGGAGGCCCCTTTTGGGCATTTTGATCAAGACTGCATTGAGTCCATACAGATCAGTTTGGAGAGGAAACCACCAGGGAAGTACTGACTCTCATTCAGATCGCTCACTTTTTTTCAAAAATGTTCTTTGGATGTCATTTCCATATGTCCAGTCTTGCACATATTTTTTTCCAGCTTTATCTCAAAATGTTTCATTTCTTTAATGGATTATAAGTGGCTTTTCTAAATTAGACATTTTTCGTCTGATAGTTTATTGTAGGATATTGCAATGTCCTACATTATTGCACTGCAATTCAGCTTTATCGAATCAGAAATACCGTAAAACTCACTTTGTAATTGTACAGTCACTTCAGGTAACTTGAAAAGTTGTGTGAACATCACCACAATCCAATTCTAGAACATTTCCATTATTCCAAAAAGCTACCGCCTGTCTGGCTGTCGTTAATCCCTGCTTCTGCTTCCAGCCCCGGCAACCACAGATAGGTCATAAAGTTGTCATTTCTAGACATTTCATCCAAATGGAATGATACCATCTGTCGCTTCCATTCACATCTGGTTTTGCTCAGTTAGCATATTATTTTTGAGCTTCTTCCAGGTCTCGCTTGTATTCATTCATTTCTTTCACTTGAATAGTTTCCCGTTATATGGAAATACCAGGTTTTGTTTATCCATTCACCAGCTGATGAACATTTGGACTCTCCCAGTGTGCAGTATTATGAGCAATGCTGCCATGAATATTCACATGTACATCTTTGTGTGGACATGTTTTTTTATTTCTCTCAGGTAGATTCTTAGGAATAGAACTTCTGGGTCATGCAGTAACTTTTGAAGAAACTGCTCCACTGCTTTCTAAGCGGTTGTTCCACTTTAATTTCTATAAGCAGTGAGTGAGACCTCGATTTACCACATTCTCACTTGGTAGTGTTTTTTGATTATAGTATAAAAGTTGGTCTGTGTTTCTGGCTGTAATTTGAATTTCCCTAATGAGTAACTGAGCATCTTTTTGTGTGCTTATGAGCTATTCACACATCCTCTGGTGAGGTATCTTGTTTAAGTATTTTGCCCATTTTTAAAACTGGCTTGTTTGTCAACATGCTACTGAATGATTATTGGGTCAATAAGGAAAACAAAGGAGAAATTTTAAAAAATATGGAGACAAACAATGAAAACACAAGCTACAAAAACCTGTGGGATGAAGCAAAAGCAATACTAAGAGGGAAGTATTTATCAAGAAATAAGATGTCAAATAATGTAACCTTATACTCCAAGGAACCATAGAAAAAGAAGAACAAATAAAGCCAAGGCTACTAGAAAGGAGATAGTAGAAATGAGAGTGGAAATAAATAAATAGAAATCACAAAGTATAAAAGAGCAATAAAACTAAATGCTGGTTCTTTGAGAAGATAAACAAAATAGACAAACCTCTAACTGGGCTCACTAAAAAAAAGGCAAAAACTCTAATAAATAGGGTCAGAAATTAAAATTACAACAGATGTCTCAAAAATACATAGGATCATGAGACCACTAAGAATATCTTTATGCCAATAAATTGGATAACCTAGCCGAAATGGATAAATTTTTAGAAGCATATGACCTTTCAAGATTAAGTTAAGCAGAATTAGAGGGCTTGAACAGACCAATTAAAAGCAATGAAATTGAAACAGTAATTAAAAATCTCCCAAAAAACAAAAGACAGTCTTACCAGTGAATTCTACTAAATTTTCAAAGACAAACTAATACCTATCCTTCTCAAACTCTTCCAAAATACTGAAGAAGAGGGAATGCTTCCAGCCATTTTATGAAGCTAACATTACTCTGATACCAAAAGCAGACAAGGACATTACAAAGAAAATTATAGATCAATATTCCTGATGAAAATAGAGGCAAAAATCTTTAGCAAACTGAAACCAACAATACATTAATAGGATCACACATCAGGACCAAATGGGATTTACTCCAGGGGCCCAAGATGGTTCAGCATACACAAATCAATCAGTGTAATTCATCGTATCAACAAAAGGAAAGATGGAAATCTTGTGATCATATCAACAGAGCCCGGAAAGCACTTGACAAGATTAAGCATCCATTTGTGATAGAAACTTAAAAAGAACTTACTCAACACTAGAAAGTCTATATATATGCCAACCCCACAGCTAACATCCTACCCAACGGTGAAAAACTGAATGCCTTCCCTCTAGGGTCAAGTACAGACAAGGGTGTCTGCTCTCAGCACTACAGGTCAACACAGTATTGGAAATTCTAGCTAGAGCAATTAGGCAAGAGAAATAAATAATGGGAATCCAAATTGGAAAAGAGAAAACTATCACTCTGCAGATGCCACAATAATATACATAGAAAATCCTAAAAACTCCACTAAAAATTATTAAAAACAATAAATCAGAACAGTAAACTGGCAGGCTATAAAATCAATATACAAAAGTCTATTGTATTCTAATATTAAAAAAACCACACCAGATGAGAAGGAAATAAAGAAAACAATCTCACAGTCACATAAAAAATTTCTAGGAATAAACCTAACAAAGGAGGTGAAAGACCTCAAAAACTAACTATAAGTTGTTATTAAAAGAACTAGAAGACACATAGACATGAGAAGATATTCCCTGCTCATGGACTGCAATAATCAACGTTGTTAAAATGGCTATTCTGCCAACAAGAATATACAGGTTCAATGTAGTCCCTATCAAAGTTTCAAAACATCCTTCAAAGAAATAGAGTGAATGTTACTGAAATATATATGGAACCACAAAAGATCCTGAACAGCTAAAGCAATCCTGACAAAAGAGGCAAGATATCACACTCCAAGATTTTAAACTATACTACAAAGCTATAGTAACCAAGACAGTATGATATTAGGGTTAAAAAAGAATCAGTGGAAGAGAATTGAGACCCTAGAAATAAATCCACACTTATATGGAAATGGAAGCCAAGGTATACAACAGAGAAAATCTTTTTAACAAATGGTGATAGGGAAATGATAGCCTATGCAAAACAATCAAACTAGATCATCATCTTGCACCTTACACAAAAATTAACTCAAAATGGATTAAAGACTTTGATGAAATACATGGAAATGTAAAATACATAGGAGAAAAATAAACCTCCACAACACTGGTCTCAAGTCTTGGGGAACTTGACTATAACTGAGCGAGAGAAACAAAAGAAAAATGAAAAAAAAATGGGACTATATCAAATGAAAAATGTTCTGCACAGCAGAATAAATCATTTGAACAAGAAACCCTATTGAATGGAAGAACACATTTGCACATGATATATATGATGAGGGGCTAATACCCAAGATCTACAGAGAACTCACAGAATTCAATAATGAGAAAAAAACCCAAGTAAAGAAACAGGCAGAAGAGCATAACAGACACTACTCCAAAGACCAAAGAAGACAGATGGGCAACAGGTTTGTGGGAAAGTGCTCATCAGGACTTATTATCAGGGAAATGCAAGTCAAAACCACATTGACTACCACCTCACATCTGTGAGAATGGTCTATATCGAAAAGGCCAGAAACAAGTGTAGGTCAGGGTATAGAGGAAAAGGAACTCTTGTACACTGTTGGTGGGAAAGTAGATGGGTCCAGCCTCTATGGAAAACAACGTGGAGGTTTCTCAAAACATTCAGGAAAGATATAACATGTGGCTCCAGCATATGGGTCCACATGTCTACATGAAGAACACAAAAACACTAATTTGAAGGAATTTATCAACTCCCATGTTCATTGCAACACTATTAACAGCCAAATTATGGACATAACCTAAGTGTCAATCACAGATGAGTGGATAAGATGTGGTACATACACACCATGGAATACCATGCAGTCCAAAAAAAGTAGCTTGCCATTTGCAGTAGTATGGATGGAAACGGAGGGATGATAGCGCAGCAACTCAGAAGGAGAAACACAGGTACGAGGTGACTGCACTCATGTGGAATATAAAGAGATAAAACAATGGAACAGACAAAAATAAACCAAACAAATCCTAGAAAATCTGAAATTGATGCTATCAGAAGGAAAGGGTGGGAGGTAGAAAGGAGAAGTAGAGGGACCCTCTCTACTCCTGTGGACTGTGATGGAGAATTATTAGGGCTTTGGTGGGGGGGGGTATGGTGGGGTAACATACAGCTGATTTAGACTTCTAAATCATATACAGTGCTGGAAACCATTGCTTCCATAAAAAATGCAACTTAATGGGGAAAAAAACCCACATTTACAAAGAAAACTAAAAGAAAAAAAAGCAAATGTTTGAAATATAATGAAAACATCAGAGGGAGCACACGGATTGATTTTGCATTAATCTTATACCAGAGGGCCATTTTCCCGAGCAGAGCTGGCTTCAGCATCTACTTCTGTTCTGTCAGACATTCTAGGGGCTATTCTGCATGTTGGGAAATGGTTTTTATGTTGACACTGGAACTTCAGGACACAAAGTACTGCTTTTCCATGTACTGGACATGTTTGTGGATGATCATTTCCTAAACCCCTGTAACATCTGTACTGTTCTATCTCTAGTAGGTATTGTAGGAATAGTAGATAGGCATTTTGAAGTCAAATAGAGAGACCAACCAACCTGGGCTGTGTCATTTTCTTGAACTGTAAGTTCTTCATGCATTCTGGATATAAGGCCTTCATCTGGTTTTCTCCCATTGTGTGATTTGTCTTTCCACTTTAATAGTATTTTTGGAACATTGAGGGTTTTCACTTTGATGAAGTCCATTTTGTTGATTTTTTCCATGTATCATGCTTTTGTTGTCATATCTAAAAACCAAATGCCCAAGTTCATAAAGATATTCTTTTATAGGTTTTATTTTTCAGAAGCACACAGATGGCCTCAGGCATATGAAAAAATGCCCACTCATCTGGACATCAGGGAAATAAATACAAGTCCAACCCAGTGAGATACCACCTCACCCCTGTGATATGGCCCATATCAGACGGCCAGAAACAAGCGCACGTGAGAATGTGGGGAAAAAGCAATATTGCATACTTTCTCATGTGCCTATAGGCCATTTGTCTGTCTTCTATGGAGAGTGTTATCCCCTCTGCCCATTGTTCTCTTTCTGTTGAGTTATACACACTCTCTGTGGATCTTGGATATTGTTACTTTTTTTTAAAGATTTATTTATTTATGCATACAAGCACTGGGGTACAGGCCAGAGGTGTGGGGAGGGTTGAGAGGATTCACCACAGAGAGCAGGGAGCAGAACAGGCAGATCAACAGAAGTACACTGCTGAGGGGAGCAGCGGGCACAGCAGGAGAGGTCTGCCATGCCATGTGGGTCCCCCCCTGGCGTGCAGCAGGGATCGAACTCGTGCTGCAGTGGCTGTGGTCTGCTTCATAGTGTGTTGCTTAACTCACTGTGCCACCAGGGAGGCCCGGATATTAGTACTTTTTTGATGTATTGTGTGCATTTGAGGGTGTCTTTCACCTTTACTGGTAGTTTGGTTTTTTTTTTTTTTCCATTTTGTGGAAGCTTTTAGTTTGATGTTATTTCATTTGTTTATTTCTGCTTTCAATTTCCTTGCTTTTGGACTCTCCAAAGATATTCTTGAAGCTAACATCGTGGATTGTTTAACTGTTTTCTTCTATGTATTTAATGGATTCTGGTCTTATATCCAAATCTTTAGTCCACTTTTTAAAAATATTTATTACATCATCCTTCATATTTGTACAATGTTATGTTTTTCCTGTGAAATTCCCACCACCAATTCACCCTTGTGCTCTTCCCACCCACCCTGATTCTTCTCCCTCCTGCTCCTCTACAGAATGTCTGATCTATAATTGCCTGATGATTTGATTTTTCCTTTATTATAGTTACCTTTTTTTTTACTCTCATCCCTTATTTGGCTTCTCTACATTCCTCCTATCAGTGAAACCATTCAATAATTTTCTTTTTCTTTCTGGCTTATTTAACTGAGCATAATTCCTTTCAGTTCTATCTGTGCTGTTGCAAATAACACGAGTTTATCCTTTTTCATTGCTGAGTAATATCCCACTGTGTAAATATACATCTTCTTGATCCAGTCCTCTGTTTTGGGGCATTTGGGTTATTTCCATAGCTTACCTATTGTAAATTGTGCTGCAATAAAAAATTAATGTTTTTGTGTCCTTTGGGTAGATACCTGGGAGTGGAACTGCTGGAAGCTCCATTTTTGGTTTGAGGATCTGCCACACAGCTTTCCATAGTAGCTGGATCAGTTTGCATTCCCACCAACAGTGTAGGAGAGTTCCTTTTTCTCCACATCCCCAGAAACAGTTGCTGTTGCTAGTTTTTTTTTTTTTAATATATGCCATTCTCACTGGTGAAAGGTAGTACCTCACTGTGGTTCTGATTTGCATTTCCCTAATTACAAATGATGTTGAACATTTTTTCATATGCCTGTTGGCCATTTGCATTTCTTTTTAGAAAAGTGTCTTTTTAGTTCCTCTGCCCATTTTTTGACTAGGTTTTTGTTGATTTGTTAGCTCTTTGTGATCAGTCCTTTGTCATTAGTATTGTGTGCAAAAATTTTCTCCCAATCAGCGCGCTATCTCTTTGTTTTGGTTAATGTCTCTTTTGCTGTACAGAAGCTCTTTATCTTTTCCTTCACTTTCTTTGCTTTAGGCAAAGTGTCTTTAAAGAAGTCATGTAGTTTTGCCTATATTTTCCTTTACATATTTTATGGTTTCAGATCTTATGTCTAATTCCTTAATCCATTTTGAGTTGGTTTTTGTGCATGGTGAGAGGCAGTAGTCTAGCTTCACTCTTTTGCAAGTAGCCATCTAGTTTTCCAAGCACCATTTATTGAACATGCTCTTGTTTTGATTGGATGTTCATTGTTCTTTTGTCAAAGATTAGTTGTTCATAAGTCTGTGAGTTTATTTCTGGGTTTTCTATTCGATTCCATTGGTCTGTGTGTCTGTTTTGTTCCAGTACCATACAGTTTTAATTATTGTGGCTTTGTAGTATAGTCTGAAGTTTGGACATGTGATATCTCCATCCATTCCCCTTCTTTTTAGTCAGGAGAGCTTTGGCTATTCATTGGGTTTTTGGTTTTTTTTGGTTTGTGTGTGTGTGTGTGTGTGTGTGTGGCTCCACAAGAATTGCATCAATATTTGTTCTATTTCTTTGAAGAGAGTCATTGAAATTTTTATTGGCATAGCATTCAATCTGCAGATTGCTTTTGGTAGGATGGCCGTTTTGATAATGTTAATTCTTCCAGTTCATGAGCAAGGGATGCTTTTCCATTTCTTTGTGTCTTCTATTTCTTTTAGCAATGTTTTACAATTTTCTTTGTAGAGGTTCTTCACTTCTTTTGTTGGGCTTATTCCCAAGCATTTAAATTTTTTTTGGTTTCAATTATGAGAGGAATGGTTCTCTTGATTTCTTCTTCAGATTGTTAACTTGCATATAGGAAGGCTACTGAATTTTGTGTGTTGATTTTGTAAACTGCTACTTTACTAAATTGGTTATTTTGATAACAGTGATAGTTTTACTTCTTTCCCTATTTGTAGTCCTTGTATGTCTTTCTCTTGTCTTATGGCTCTGGCTAGGACTTCCAGGGTTTTATTAAAAAGTAGTGGTGAGAGTGGGCATCATTCTCTTGCTCCAGATCTTAAGGGAAAGGCTTTTAACTCTTCTTTTTAAAAAACACATTTATTTATGCATACAAGAGCTGGGGTACAGGCCAGAGACAGAGCGGGGAGCAGAACAGGCAGATCTACTGAAATACATTGCTGAGGGGAGCAGTGGGCGAGGCAGGAGAGGTCTGCTGTGCCATGTGGGTCCCCCCCCCCCCCACGGCTGGGGATTGAACTTGCGCTGCTGTGCCACAGATGCTTCACAGTGTGGTGCTCAACCCGCTGAGCCACCAGGGAGGCCCGGCTTTTAACTTTTCACCATTGAGAATGATATTGGCTGTGGGTTTGTCATATATGGCCTTTCTTATGTCAAGGTACGATCCTTCTCTCCCAAGAGTATCAAGGGCCTTTATCATAAATGCATGTTGAACTTTGTCGAATGCTTTCTCAGCATCTATTGACATGATCATACAGTTTGTATTTTTCTTTTTGTTGATGTGTTGGACTTCATTAACTGATTTTCAGATGTTCGACCATCCTTGTGTCCTGGAGTAGATCCTGCTTGGTCATGGTGAGTTATCTTGTTGATGCATTGCTGGATTCTTTTGGGTAAGATTTTATTGAGAATTTTTGCATTAGTGTTCATTAGAGAGATTGGTCTGTAGTTTTCTTTTTTGTGTTGTCTTGTTCAGTTTTGGTATTAGCATAATGTTGGCCTCATAAACATATTTGGTAGTAGTCCCTCCTTTTCAATTTTTTGAAAAAGTCTGTGTAGGATCGGCACTAGTTTGTTTCTGAACATTTGGTAGAATTCATTTGTAAAGTCATTTGTAGACGTCCTGGGCTTTTATTTTGGGGAGGGTTTTGATTACTGTTTCAGTTTCACTGCTTGTGATTGGACTGTCTAGGTGTTTTATTTCTTCTTTAACTTTGGATGATTGTAAGGTTGTAGGAATTTGTCCATCTCATCTAGATTGCTGAACTTGTTTGCATATAACTGTTCATAGTAATCTGATTATTTTTATTTCTGTTGTGTCTGTTCTGATCTTTAGTCCATTTTTAGTTTTCAATTCTGTAAAATTTCTTTGCTCTTTTATTTACTTCATTCAATGCATTTGAGCTTTTCCCTATTTTCTGTGTGTACTTTCCATCTCTATGCTGCATATGCAGACCTAGCTCCAAATTTTTTCACTTGCATCTAATTTAATTTGATTACATTTTCCTTTGAAAGAAATTCTGTTTAAGCTCTTCCCTTCTTTTAACACTTAAACATGGTCTTTCAGATGACTGAATCATCAGTTGTTCTTGGGGGGAACTAAGGCACTTGTATCTGCTGATTCACCTTTGCCTGATATAAAAACCGTGCAAACTCTGCACAGCTTAGATTTAGGAAGAGCCGGCCTCTTCTGTTTGCTTCTTGCCAAGTGCTCTGAGCTCTGGGGTCCAATATTTGTTTCTTGTGTCACTTTTAGGACTGAGATCAGCTCTCTCCTCTTTGAACAGACCTCACTAAATCACTCCCAGCTTAGGCAACTCCAGCGCACAGAAAGTAGTTCACACCTCACTTTTGTCCCTTAAACTCACTTCACCCTGGGGGTCAGGTTTCTGCCTGGAGACTGCTCAGTGTCCTCTTCAGTGGCCTCCAGCAATGCTCAGAACAGCAGACCACACTGTCCTCAATGCACCTTGTGTCACTTTCTCAGGCTCGTTTACGTCGCAGGCCGTGAGGGCCACATGCTCAAAGTGCTCTCCTACATCAGCGTCAGGCGCCTGACTCCAGCCCCTGCCATCATCTTTTATGTAAGTGTGAATTCCACCATGGAAAACACCGCCTTCCTCATCCCACAGTTTCCGGGAATTAAGCCTGTATTGCAAATCCCAGTGGTTTTCAAATGTCCCGTGCTCCCGTCGTCCTCGATGTGACAGTTCTGCCAACCTCTCCCTCGTCTGAATTTGTCTATGAAGCAGCCCATCTGAATCTTCCAGGCATCGTCCCCTCTCACGTATACTTTGTACATGAATGTTTCTGTGTTCTAGTGATCCATCATCCAGAAACCCACGTGCTATTGGAGAGGGAGAATAAGCCATTTTATAGTTTCTTGCATGGTCCCAGAGTCCAGAAGTCATTGTGCAATAAGGGTACTTTGAGACCTAGATGGGTTCTGCTGTTGGGGGGGCAGTCCTTGGTTGTGCACAGCTCTCTCGGGCACCCACGTCCCTACATCAGGGCCAGACTCCGCTTCCCATCCCTTCTCTGCTAACCAAGCCCCAGATGAGGAAGCAGCCCCCGAGAGTCAAGTGCAAGCTGAGGGCTGTGTAGCTGGCACAGGTGAACACGGCCGGGACAGCCTGGGCACCATAGTCCCGGGACCTCTTGTGGCGAGAACTCTCTGGAAGGAAAATTCATAATTTCAGGAAGAGGGTGTGATATACATACATATTTTGTTTTTCCTCTGCTTAAAATTATAACTTCAAAATTTATCTATTTCCCAAGTCCTTTCCTTGGCTTCAAAGAGACCACCTATTACAGTTGAAGCCTGGCTTTTAACCCCAAGTATAATGGAATACACAGGCACTTTCCTTCATCTGGAAGTGTCTTCCAGGAAAAACTTCTTCAGCCTTCTGTGAAATGACAGGGAACACATTTTCAGGCATTAATAACCTATACACTCTTTTTTCTACTAGGGTATCATAGCGACTATTTACATCATCCCTGGTGACATAAACTCACTAGTCAATTACTTCAGTTTTGCTGCATGGATGTTTTATGGCATGACAGTTCTAGGACTGATTGTGATGAGGTTTACGAAGAAAGATGTAGAAAGACCTATCAAGGTAGGTTTACCATCGAAAATGTCACAAGTGGCTTCAATTTCTTGAAGTGAGTTGGATGGAGGTAACTATTTTAAATGCTAGTGGCATGTTTTCTATTTTTCTTTAAATATTTACTTATGCATACAAGAACTGGAGTACAGGCCAGAGGTGTGGGGGGTGAGAGGACCCAGTAGAGACAGAGTGGGGAACAGAACAGGCAGATTAACTGAAATACTCTATTGAGGGGAGCAGCAGGAGACAGGAGAAGTCTGCTGTGCCATGTGGGTCCCCTCCCTGGCCAGTGGCAGGGATTGAACGCATGCTGCAGTGGCTGTGGGCTGCTTCATAGTGCTTGCTTAACCCACTGCGCCACCAGGGAAGCCCTGTTTCCTATTTTCAACCTGACTCCTGAATATTCTATTTTAGAGTTTGTTCTTCATTTCCTATCACAGCTTATGATTCAGTCAGTCATCTAGGTCGTAACTATTAAGTTACCGAGGATACCCATGACCTAACCATCTTGGACCAGAAGGAAACAGGTCCCTGGACAAACAGTTGACCTGAGGCCTGGTGAGAGCAGACCTCTCTCCTGATCTTGAACCCAGTAACTGACCAGATAATTCAAACATGTGACAATGGGCACAAGATGCCATGAGTTATGTGGCAAGAGGACACACACAGCTCCAGCTCTGGCAGGGCCTCCCTCTGGGTCGGACCACCAGTTTAGGGGAAATATGGGGGAGAAGAGTGAGTTACCAGGCAAATCTGGAACAGCCTTTGTACAGTAAGTCACCCAACCCCTACAGCACATCAATGACACGATATTTTAAAAGGAAGGGAATGAACATGCTGAACACATCATGCACAGAATCGGAGATGTGCACCAAGTGTTCACGGGGAAGATGCCACGCTTGGCCTTTTCATCAGTCTAGGGAGAGGAGGGAGGTGGAAGAAGTGATGCGGACTGATAAAACTACACACTGCCGACCTTCGAGGAGGGGTGCGTGAGCTTCACGACCATTTTTCTGTACCGATAGTCTCAAAGGCGTGCTCGCCGCCCAAGCGCGCTGCGTGCTCTCGCCTGCAGGTACCCATCGTCATCCCCATCCTGGTGACCCTCGTCTCTGCGTTCCTGGTTGTGGCCCCGATCGTCAGTAAGCCCGCGTGGGAGTACCTCTACTGTGTGATATTCATGCTGAGCGGCCTGATATTTTACTTCCTTTTTGTCCGCTGTAAATTCGGATGGGCCCGGAAAATCTCAGGTAAGTATCAGCGGGGCTGTTCTGCTCCTGTGAGGCCTGCACAGCCCCCTGCAGCCTCGTCGGTCCCGACTCTAGCAAGGCTGTCACGGGGTCCCTGGCAGCTGGTCAGTTTCACTCCAGTGGGAGGACAAGAGACCTGTTCCCCTCGGGCTTACCTCTGGGGTACAAAAGTGGCCTTCTTTGTCCCTGTCAATGACCATCACGTGTTAGAAGGGAAAGTACCTCCTATCATTTAAAGTTGTAGAACACACATAAAACTTACCGTCTTACCGATCTGTAAGTATACAGTTCAGCTGGATGGTTGACTCACATCGTGGTGCGTCCGATCTTTGGGGTGCCACTTTCTCTTACCTGACAAGCAGACATCATGACAGGGATATCCCAAGAGGGAGCTGGGGACAAGGGCTCAGCCTTCCAGTGCTATGGCCATGGCTTCTGCCTCCCCCTCAGCAACCTGTCAGGACAACTGTTGCTTCGAAGCGCAGCTACCTCACACGTTAAAAAGCAGTGGTGCCAATGTGAATCAGAGGCGCTCTGAAGGATGCCCACACTACAGCACGCTCATTCACAAAGTCTTACCCCACACAGCTCATTCAACAACACGAAACTATTACAAAGCCTTCCAGGTGGCCAGCACCCCCCAGGCCACTGGTGACCAGGAGCTGTTTTCTGGTCCCTCTCCCCCTGGACTGAGTTCCAAGAAAACAGGACTTGGGCTGTACAATATAGCTCCCATACTCAATCAACAGCCACTTCATACTTACTCACTGTAAAGGTGAGGGAAAATCTGCTCCTTCCTTTCTCCTTGAGCTGGCCTGCTAACAGGAAGTAGAAGCAGCCATCAGGCACTCCTTGCTTTTTATTTACATACAACTTATGGAAAGAGGGTAAGGTGCAAAAGAACAAAATCCAACTGGAAGTCGGTGAAGTTGACCCTGAGACTTTAAACTCAGCTTCAGGGACTCGCAGCATCTTTGTCTAGCATGGCAAGTTCCAGATCCTCTCAGCCTCCAGTCCTCAGCCGCGAATCTGAGACCACCCCTCATTCAACACTGCAGATGACGAGTTTATCAAGAGAGCATCTATTTCACGTTCATTAGCAGAGTGAACCCAAAACCAAAATATGCCTTTATTATTCGCACCACCGTTTTTTCCCCTTTCTGAAACAGCTGCCCCCGCTCCCTGACCCTGATCTAAGCCCAGGCTGAGAGGGGACTGCAGGCAGGTGCCACAGAAATGAAGTCACTTCTGCAAGAAAAACTGCCCTTCTCCCCATGCCTTTGAAATAAGCTTGGATTTGATTACACTGTCGGTTTCTTCAGGCTGACTTACAACCTAATGGTGCAAGATACGTCTTCTTTCTCAGCTCTACATTATTTAGCCAAGCTGCTCCCTACAAAAACAGTAAGAAGCTGGAATTAGGAGGTGAAAAGAACAAATCATAGTGTAAAAAAGACCAATCTTAAAGGGTTCCAGACTAAGTATCCAACTCTTGGTCAGCGGTGGTAAATCCGAGTCCTATTTTTCCCACAAATTGGTGCAATGAAGTATGCATCATGTTCCTACTGCTTACATGGGAGAGAGCTTCTCTCCGTGGCGCCGCTGTGGCCCCAGGACAGCTCTGAGTGTGCCTAGCTACGTGTGCGCCCTGTACCCCAACCCCAGCGGACCCACCCCCAAGGAGCTGTCGTATTACCACTGCTCATGCACAGGCCAGGGAAAGTTAGTTCTTCACTACTTTTTCTAACTGCTTTTTCTATGCCTTCCCCAGACCCTATCACCATGCACCTTCAGATGCTGATGGAAGTGGTCCCCCCAGAGGAAGCTCCCGAGTAGCGAGTTCAGTCTCCTGCGGTCCAAGTTGGCATGAATTTATTTTTGTAAGCAGTATTTGTGGTTATTCCTGATGTTTTTCTTAAGGAAAAAAAAAGGACTTAGATGTTTGTAACGCTGGTGTTTTGGCCGTCTTTACTCTCTGTGTGGGGCTCGAGACCGGAGAGGTGGCGGAGTCTCTGGCTCTGGCAGGTGAGGGCACGACCTTACGTGGAACGGCGGCGGGGTGGGCTGAGGACCAGCTCCCGCCAGCGCGGCGGCGATGGCGCCACCGTCAGATCAGTCCTGCCAGGGCGCCCTGTGGGTCGGCGACCACAAGGTGTACGCATGTTTTCCATGATGTTCTGAAGCTCTCGCTCTGAGGTTTAAAATACTGAAATCCCTTTGCCACGTGGGTGCTGCCGCCCAGTGTCGGGTGGGCAGACCTGGCAGTCCTGCCCAGACTGAACGACAAGGCTGGGTCAGAGCCGGCCATTCAGAGCCACGTGTGGCCTGTTCGTGCTGCGGCCCCCCGACGGCCCCCACCGGCACTGCTGAATGCACCGTGGCGACTGAGATTCTCTTTGGCATTCATGGAGAATACTGTCTAAAGAGATGCAGCGAGTAGTATTTCTGTGGGAACACTGAGGTTTTATTGATGATAAACTAAAAGACAGTCACACCACCACTCAGTATGGGAGCAATTTTAGAAGCATAGAGACAAAGGCACATTTACTTGCATTTCAGATTTCCCGAAACATGAAATCAATACATAATGGCAGAACAAAACAATTAGTAATTGCGTACGCATGTCACAGGCCTGTGTCCTGTATCCTACAGAATGTCATTCAGAACTAAAAACACTAGTAGATGTAAATGTCTGAAGGAGACTCAGATTGAACCCTACAGCCCTCTGCCCCAGTATTTCCGCCACCACCACCTTCTCTGTGGAAGCAGACCCCACACCCCGGGACATGGAGATCCGGGCCAGCTTGATTCCTTGTGATTATGATTTGCAACTGAGCACAGCAGCATGTGGCCAGCGGTCACAGGGAAAGCCAGTGCCATGCAAGAGACCTGGTCACTCTCCCACCCACAGGCCTCCCTTGGTGGGAAAAAAGATGGAGCAGAAACGGACACCTGATGAGGACACTAGAAGAGCTCTGCAGTCAAAACCTTTGCCAGCAAAGACATCAGAACTTCCTCCTTCCTGAAGAGCGGCCCAGCTCAGCAGCACGAGGGAGCGCCCCCCTCTCCCCCTCGCACGTGCAGGCCAACGTGACACCCACCAGCAGCTGCTGAGGCATCATGGGGGCAGCTGTGCACCTGGACGCCAGATCTTCCTGCCGGAGGAAGAGGTCTGCCCCACGTCGTGGAGCTGCTGCCCAGAACAAGGGCCCTGACCCAGCAGCAGCCTGGGCAGAGCCTTATTTTACAGATGAGGAAACTGAGTCAGGGCATGATCCAAACGTGCTCACGGGACAGGACGACGGCACAGGCCTGACCGCCTGCTCAAGCAGTGGCTTCTGGGACACAGCAACTCGGGCCTCCGTGCTCTCTGATGTGAGGAATCAAAGCCCTCGGAGGCAGAGCAGCCAGTCACCCTGAAGACCTGCGCGGGGCTGCCGTTCCTCAGCAGCCCACCTTTCTAACTTCCCCTTCAACACGGAAGGCCAGGTTCTGGACGTTCCTGCACTTGTGGTAACAACACGCACACCTGTCCTGACAACCCCTGCCCTCACCCAGGACGGGGTCGTGACCCTTGTAGGGCCAGTCCCGTTCATGTGTTCAGAGGGTCACTGCAGGCATCCAGGTCCTTTTCCTTTCCCGCTGGGGAGACCCTCTGCTCCCTAGGGTCTAGGACTCTGCTCTTCAGGAGCTGCAGCTTTCCCTCCAGAAAGGCCCTGCTCGGGCTGGGGTGGCCGAGGCATCCTGTCTTGTCCTTGGGTTAACCCTTCGTAAGAAGTAAACTCACTCTTTGTAGTTACCAAAAGCTCAAGCATATGGAGTATTAGCACACGACGCCGTGCTGAACTCCAACCAACGCACGGCTGAGAGATCTGGTATGACAGAGACCTCAATTTACATGCACGAGGCCCGGTTTTTAGGGGTGTACCAAGTATAGGGGTCGAAGTGAAAAAAAAAAAAAAACGCAAAAAACAAAGAGACTAACTCCAGACCATACAACTCAGCACCCCAGTGTGGTGGCTGCTCGGGCGGCAGGGTGCTGGGCCGGGCCGGGCCGGGCGTCCCCAAGAGCTGAGGGCCTAGCCGTGGCCCAAGCGGGGCTGCCAGATGTGCGTGGTGTCTCTCTGCTCCCCGGCATTCTTTCACCTCCTTTGAAGCCCATTTTTAAGTCAATTAAGAATTCCTCACCATTACCAATTCCAGTGCCACAGATGACTTAGTAATAATTTATCCTTGTGGAAATTTATCCTTCAATACGATTGCTTGTCTCCCTAACTTCACAGAATGATCATTTTTGTTCAAAGACTTCCAGTCGCGACTTAGGATGTGATTCACAGTCTCAATCACTCTCGCTTTCGTCCTCTGAAGTTCTGTCACTGTTCTCCACCGCCTCCGTCAGTTTGCAGGACAGGGTTTTTGAATTTATAACTAGGGAAGTTAGATAATATAAAAAATATGTGTAGTTCTAATTATTAGCAAGTCTCCCCTCCCCCCATTATTTCGTAAAAGCAGTCCCATGAACTCCAGTTCTTTCTTGCACCTTATTTTATATTTTCATTATTACAGGCAAGAAATGAATAGGTAGAATTGTCCTGCTTAAAAATAAATCATTCTCCTAGGAAAACCACCTGTAAAGTGTTACAAAGAGGTCTGCTTGTGAGCAAGACCTGACACCTCCTCAAACCAGAGCACTCGGCACCACGATGAAACGCAAGGCGGAACTGACCCCTAAGGGCTTCACTCTCACAGTGCGCGAGCGATCAGCCCACGCCAGGGACTGCAGGCCTCTCTCTGGGCAGTGGGTGCGCTGCTCTCACCTCTGGAGAAGTGGTTGTCCTCTTCACATTCTTCCCAGTGATCAAAATCAAAAGCCACATTAGGGTTCTGTTCAACGGAACAGTTTGCATTAAGTGAGAGAATAATCACACTCAGGGTGTTAAGATCAGTCATAGGTATTTTCAACTCACCTTCTGTCTGAGTAAACTATGCCAAGGCTCCCTTTTCTCTTTGGCAAGGGTGATTACAGGTTCATCATTTTTAATTACACATTTGCAATCATCTTTTATTATGTTGGCCTGTAGCTCCATATCCGCCAAATAAAATTTGTCTCCCACCCAGGCACTGGGTTTACAAAAAGAAGTGGAAAAATAAAGTCAGCCTTTTAAAATGTTAAGATTTTTTTTTCTGTTTTACTTTGTAAGATACATAGATAGAAGATATGAGATAAACCTACCTGAAAACAACTCTATCTCTAGAATATTTACATTTATAATCTTTTACATTTCTTATTCTTATTTTTAATATAACCATATCATCTTTTTGAAACCATTTTATTTGTGGGTGGAAGCTGGGTAGAAAAGAAAAGGCATAAACACATCACTATTTATTCACTAGTTAAGGAAGGAAAGTAGACTTCTAACGACAGACAGACATACCTCTTAACAGGCTCTGTAGTTTTTTTAGTGGAAGCATCTTCAGTGTTTTCTGGTAAAGTTTCTATACAAAAAGCAAAATTTTCCCATGGTTATTTATATGCAATTCCAAAATGTGTGTGCATATATATATATATATATATCTCAGTACCGTTTTTGCACCTTATGCAACTTTTAGCTGAGAAACTATTCACTAAGAATATAAATTTCATAGTAACCCAAGTGGCCAGGTGCAAAAAATAGACAGAAAAATTAAAATGTACATACATCATTTAATGAAACTATTAAGAACAGGCTCTGACAAAGACTTATAATAAGGAAAGTTAGGCAAATCTTCGAAAGGGAACAGTATTACAACTGGTGGCAGAGGGGACAACTGTTTAGGCTTCTCTGGATGCCATCTTAACCTGTGAGGACTCTGCTCAGGAAGATTTCCAGAAGAGCAGCCAGTAGCCAGTACGTGCAAGGAAACAACGGCCAACATACCGTTTCTGAAACACTGCGATGTAAACTCCTTGGCCTAAAAACATTTAAAGTTCCCATCCAAACACTTGAACAAGAATGTTCAGAGAAACTTAATAACCACAGTTGAAATGTGAATACAACCTCGGCATCCATCAGTGAGCAAACAGATAAACTGTGGTGTGGTCACATTAGTCTACAACTCAGCAATAAAAGCGGACTCTGCTACTTTCACGGAAACAGATGAATTTCAAAAACATACTGGAGTGAAAGACGCCGCAGGGTGTATACTACACACTCTGACTCAGCGAAACCGCTGGTGATAAGTCAGAACAGAGGTTGGAGAAGGGTTGGAGAAGGGAAGGTGTGCTTGGGAGACTGCTGGGGTTCTGTAATGTTCAACTTGGTCTCTGGGGCTATACAGACACGTGAAACATTCGGATTAGTAGGACACTTGAGATCTGCACTTTATTGTATGTTAAACCTCAAACAGCAAAAGAGGGAAAAGGCAAATATACCCACTGAAAACTGACATGTCAAAAATAGAAGTTAGGTAGTATGGGTCACCTCTGAGATTCACTCAAAAGTCTAAAATTAGAAAATTTATAAGCAGTGATTATTTCCAGTTAACCGTCGTAGATGACCAACCGTGTGTTTGGTCTGACTTCGTCTCAGAGCCAGCAGCTCCTTCTGAGGCCCTGTCCTCCTGCTCTCTGCTCTGCAGACGAGGGGCGTCTTCTGCTGAATCAGGTATCCTGGGGAGAAGAGGAGGCGGTGAACTCAGACTCGAGGAGACAGGCATAATGCGGCTTTCTACAGGGCTCCAG
>JAGFMF010011914.1:5836881-5848826 GCA_019455555.1 Galemys pyrenaicus | reverse complement strand
AGGAGGAGGAGGAGGAGGAGGAGGAGGAGGAGGAGGAGTTCCTCTGGACCAGCTCACCACACACACCAGACGCTCCACAGGCGCCACTGAGCAGACACAGGCCCGGACGACCCAGGCAGCGCGAGAGCAGCACAAGCCGGCCACTTCGACGAGGGCAAGGGCAGTCCTGCCTAGTTTCCTCCTGCACCGCAGTCCCTCAGTTTATCTTCCCAGAGACCACCCTGACAGCAATGTGGGTCTAGTTCTAGAAACATTCTTTGATTTTAAAAAAACCAAAAAGCAAAAGGCAAATAATGCCATTTCTGTCTATCACAAACACACATGCATTTAAACACAGGAACCTACTACACATACTTTTTAAACCGTGTTTTACTGTACTTAATAACTAGAGGTTAGTGCATATCAGTACATTGAGTGTACCTTATTCTTTAAAATTAATTTTTTCGAGCAAATTAACACATTCACGTGCTTCAATAGTCAAATACAAATAAAAAGGTCTGCAGTGAAAAATTACCTTCTCCCCTCTATTCTCCAGTCACCAATGTCCTTCCTTATGGATTTTAATATAATCTGTGTTTTTTGCATTCATTTAGAGATAGCACAAAGCTGAAGGAGTCTATGCAGACACACCCAGACACCCACGCACGCACGCACGCTCACCTGCAGGTGACCCTAGGGCGACGTTCCCAGGTCTTCCCAAAGGGTGGGGAGCAGTTCGTGCTCCAGCCACCGACCAGGGTCCCTGCCAGGCCTCGTCCTGACCCCTGTGCAGCGCACCCTCTTCCACCGCACGGCTCTGCTGCATCAGCAGACACTCTCCTCCCTTCTTACTCTTACCGAGTTTTTACTCTCCTGAAATAGTGGCAAGCCGAAAGCCTTCCCAGCTGCTTTCTTGAGCTCTAGGCTTATAAACCTTCAGTAACCATGAATTCAGTCTGCCAAAACCAAACCGTGTCTCCTCCTTTCCAATGAGCTGCTCTCTGGGAGGTGCCCGGGAACCATCAACTGCGCCAACATCCCTCATTTGCAGCGTACAGAATTACGGGATCACACCCCCTCATGTACATCTTCCAGCGTGTCTGTGGCTCCCTGATACTTCAAGTCCCCAGAAGCTGGCCTCTTCTCCAGTCTGCTGCAAGAATTGTGTCACTTTCCTTGCTTCTGATCAGATTACTGCTAGAGCTTCTGGATCTGTTTCTCAGTGCACTATCTCTCTTCATTCCAGTGTGCCTGTTACTCAGTTTCATTTTAGAATTTTACACAGGCTTTTTAATGTCCACTCGTGGTCAGTCTAGGAATAAATCCTCAAGTTGACCACTGGGTAGTGCTGATGCCTACTCAGCCTTCAAGCTTTTTTTCCACCATTTACTCTCATTTGCTCCAAATTCCCCCCAGCCCTTTGTCTTTTCCTCAAAGGGGTGCATCCCACAGCCTTAAACACTTTCCCCAGTTGTTCTCCACCTGCCTGAATCCCCATCAGATGCTCTAAGAGCCATCTGAAACAGAGGCTCTGCTTCCAGGAAGACACCCTCTGTGGAATCTTGCCACCTGCTGCACCTCCCTCCGTGTGATGGCCACAGGTGTGCAGTGCGTCCTGCACACTCACAAGGCCAGGTGTGCAAAGAACCAGCATGGTGTGCTTGGCACAGAACTGGCTGCTGTGTTGCACATAAGTGATAAATCTCCATTTTGATTAAACCTACTGAAATGGAATGAGAGCTGTAGGGACACGAGCAATACTGATGGACTTACAAGTAACGCTAAGTCCAAGCAGCCAGCACCAGAGACACACCGCACGCTCACTCAAACAAAGGACACGGCCGGCGAAGGGCTCCCAGGCCTCCTCGTGTCGGGGTGAGGCTGTCCGTGCAGAGAGTGGAAGGGGCGGTCAGCCAGGCTGTTCTCTGGTCTGGGGCTGGTTTCTGTGTTCGGCAAAGCCATCAAATTGCATTTAAGATGCATGCACTGTTCTGCGACTGCTTTGTCAGCAAAAAGTTAGCAGGTGGAATAACATACTTGGGATTTGTTTATAACACTCCACCAAACACAGAAGTGTGGGGTGGGGAATGGACAAAACAAGACTCCCAAAATCCTGATAGTTGTTGAAGCTGAGTGATGGGGATGTAGAGACTCACTAAACTATTCTACTTTCATAAGAAATGTTCATCAGAGTACTTGTGAGTTATATTTCTACAGAACAGCCCTTCCAAAAGAGAGGCAAAATCCACTTACAGGGTTTGGCTTGGGCTTTCTTCGAAAGTTGGCATATTAGATCCTTTGCATAATTTCTTCAGTTGTTCTATATGTTCTGAATTATCAGTGCCCATTCCCATTGACAAGATCTCAGCTCGAACATTATAATCGATGATAGACGTTTTCAAGTTTGTAAGTTTCGTAATGTGCACCTTGAATCAAAGAAAAAATACATTTGCAGGAATCACTCTGAACTTGGAAATGAATCACAAACACACAGCCTCTCAATCTAGCTCTGCAGATATACCTGGGCACATGCCACAGAGTACAAGGGCTTCCCAACTGCAGCATCCGGCCATTTCATAGCCAAGGTTACATCTCAATCTTCCAGAGCCCAGTGCCACTGCAGAAGCACGATCAGGTCTGGGGTGGGGGTCAAGGTCAGAGGTTGGAATAAAGCCCCCAGACAAGTCCAATCGGTAGTGCTGTAACCACACACAAAATGCACAGATCTTTCTATTATTCTAATGCTTTTGCTTTTCCTAGCAGCGCGGATCCTAATGCTGAGTTTTCAGGGGCCCACCGATACCCCACGCAAGGCCCTGAATCCTCTGTTCTGGACACTTCCACTTGTCTTTTCTGCAACCAAAGCATTCTCATCCATTTCAATTTATAAAAAATCCAAACATGGAAATCTGCAGCAGCTTACTTTCTGCTGGTGGGTGATGTGGACCCCGGATGGAGCACCCTTCATGGTCACGGGCTGGAGGGCGCAGGCTGGCGCTGGCCGGCGCACCAAGTGAACCCTGGGAATGCGCTCCCACCTGGGAATGCCAGAAGAGTCTCTCCACCCACCCTAGGGACCACGCTGGCCCGGGTGCGGGGGCCTGCCCTCCGAGGGACGCCATGCCACTGCTCCGCCTGCAGTGGGGGAGCACGTTTGCCCAGTGGGTCTTCTGCTTCACTCCTGTAGCTATGGTTTTAAAAATCCCCACCTGAAAAAGTTTCTGTCTTTCTCCTACAAAGAAGAATTACAATGCTGATGAACAGAACACCAACTGAGACCCCACAATCTCTTTATTTACCTGCACTGGTAATCTCGACCTTCTCTCCTAAAAGTCTTTTTATCCCCTTGTTATTTTGTCTACACCCAAATTATTTCTTTAAAGTGTTAAGGCTTTTACAGCCTTATAAAAATAACTTTTTAGCCAAACAGTTTTATGAACTGGACTCCTTTAGCTTGTATAAGTAATCATAATTAAGACTTAAGTGTACAAAAGCGTAACTCTGAATTGGAAGCTGAGTCCTTGGAGGTGAGCGGAGGGGCTGGTGCAGCAACAGAGCACAGGCACTGGGACCCTCAAACACACCTTCACCTCACTCTCGGCCCCTACGACACCTCCTCGGGGTAGGAGTGTGGACGAGGGGGACCCCAGTGCGCTGGACAGGCCAGAACACACATTAGGTGGCAATCGGTATCCGGTGAGTGAAGACAAGTCTCAAACACAGCAACACCTTCCTGACGTAGCAGAGTCTTCACCACTGACAGCTGCACACGGACCCCAAACTGTAAACAGGCGCTGCCCGCCCGGAGAGCAACTGAGCCGTGCATAGTCGCACCTGAAGTCACGGGAGAGAGTGTAAGCTTAGGGACGGTCAGGGGGAGAAAGGGTGGTTCCTTCCCAGCTGTACGCGAGTACATGTGCTGCACACAGTGCGGTGAGCTTTCTGGATTACCATGTGAAAACGGCCCTTGAACCAAGTTCATGACTCAAATGATGTGGGGAAAAAAAACAAACACTAACACAGAACCCCCAAAATGCCTTCATTTATGTGAAGAAAACAGTTATTCAAGCAACAAGTTAGAATGATCTAGATAGTTTTAGGGGCCCATTCAGGTGCAGATTGCTTTTTAAGAAAACCGCATACTTACCATTGGATCAAGCCAAACTGTATTTCCCAAAGCCAGTATCACTTTTGCATCATGCAGCTTGCCAATAATTTTATGATGAACAAACCTAGTAACCTGAAAAATAACTTTATCAGAAACTCTGTTCCATATGTGCCGTGTATGTTTTGCAAAAACCTTACCCGAGCCTCCCAACTACGCCAGCAGGTCATTTATGGGCACCATTACTCATGAGAAGGCTAACAGCACGGTTAAATGAGGACAGAGGCGAAAGTGAGTTCCGAGAATGGGCGGGGCTTTGACTCCTAACCGCATTTCCCACTGTGGACTTGTGCTCCCAGTGCCTATTAACCATCAACTCTGTCTTTGCAACACAGATGTCTCCTCTTGGGAAGCAAGAGTTCCTGTGGCTCCACGGCCTGCGCCTGAGCACTGGCTGAGGCGTCCCGCTCTCCCAGGAGCCCGTGCCATGCCAGCAGGGCTCAGCAGGCGAGTCACGGCACCCCCTTGCACATCTGAACCCCACTAAGCAGGAAAGGGCGAGCTGGCTCATTGTGACTACATTACTCCTAATCCCCTTGAGCCCGGATGTTAAGTTGGAAAAACCAGAGAGAAGTGTTTTTCCCACTTCTACAGAAGACACCTCTTCATGAAATACTTGAAGCTGGTAATCTTAGAAGGTCACACATGCTTCTTGAGGACAAGGACCACGGCGTTCCCACCAGCGGCTTCATCACCAGAACCCACACAGCAACAGCACACAGTGCGTACTCAGTAAATGCTTCACAGGAGGCAAAAAGTCTGTTATTTAGTGAAGGCTACTTCTACTACAATCACAGCAGCAGGTTGTGTACTCATCCCATGCTGTGGAAATGTTCACCTGCGCTCTTTCTGGGTATGTAAATCTGTCATAAACCAAACGGTTCTTACTCTGCCAACTGTAATGGTTTATTTTATATATTAACAAGATGACACAGAATTTAACCTTCCACTGAAGAAGCAGGAGTGTCATCACGGACACAACTCACTGCCCTGGTGACAAGCAGGACGCACTGTATCTCCACCCACCCTGGCAAGCGAGTAGCCTCCAGGACCACGCTGCTGTGCTCCCAGTTGCCACCTCACCGCCTCATTCAGCCCGCCTGGTGACACCTCGGTCCTGAGGAAATGTAGAGTTCCTCCTCTGGGAGCTTTTCTGGACTCTCTCTCCCCTTGTCTATTCTCCCAACCCCTGCAGAATTCTCTGGCCTATTGAGAAAGTGTCAATCACCTCTGCCTCCCCTGACAGACACAAACAAGACTTCTGTAGGTCTTACAGGTTTGTTCTGCTGAAGCTGTTAGCCAGTGTATTTTACCATAACCGAAAGTTTCTTTCGATCATTTAAACCGTGAATGAAGAACCCAAACCCGGCCAAGGGGCCTGGCACTCCTGGCATCACACGGGCCCGTGGACGCGACTGTGCGTGCATTCCTGCTCTGGCAGGGGTCCAAGCAGACTGCCTCAGCCGTCCAGGAAAAGCAGCATTTTACCCAAACTCAAAATAAGTTCAATCACACCACAATTCAGTCTTTACTCTGGATTAAGTGTACTATAAAGTCCAGTGAAATATGAAAAAAGTAACTCACCTTTGGATTCCATTCAATTTCATCATCAGCGGGTTTCACTCTACAAACAATAAACTCCACAGCCTGCGGGGGCAGCGTGCGGAAACTCTCTGGGAGATGCAACAACCGATCCCTTGTGACGAGCCCGGTCCTGCCTTCGTCTACAAACTTTACAAGGACGTTCTCTGGGGTCCAGGTGTCTTCTTTTTGGCTCATCTCCAGCACCTGAACCCTGGAGAACAGCAGTGATCTCAGTTTAACAGACTCCAAAATGGAAACAATAAACTGCCTCAACTCATTAAATGCAAAGCACAAAAAAAGACTGAGACTTCAAGAATCCTTAGCAGCGACAGCTGATGACAGCTCCCCAAGGCCCAGTGAGCACACCTGAGAAGCGAGCGGGGCACCCATCTTCCGGCTTTGGTAAGGGGCACACGTACACGGCGCACGGAGGGCTCAGTGACTGAGCACGACGAATGCCACACCGCTGTTCTCGGCCCTGCTCAAGAGTGCGGGCCAGGCTCGGCTCACGGGGCAGCCGGGACCCCGCCCACAGCACCTGCACCGCCCTCCTAGGGGCAGCCCCGTTTGGTGCACGGCCCGCTGGGGCAAGAGGTGAGAAGTGGGTTTAATAACAGCTGAAGTCAACTCATGCTCCACAACTTTTAGAGATGATAGAAACAGACTTTACCTGTGAAAAAGTGTTTTTTCTGCTAATCCATATAATCCGAATTTCTCCAACTTTTCAATAGTTGTTTTGTTACTGGAATCCTCAAAATACTCTTTCATTTCAGCATGAAGAGTTGCATAAGGGTCTGTATTTTTATCAATTATACGACCAAAGTAGTTTGTTGCATTGGAAATATAAAAGGGTATTACCTGAAACATATAAAGTTAATTAAAAAAATACTAATCTAGGGCCTCCCTGATGGTGCAGTGGGTTAAGCAATGTACTATGAAGCAAATTGCAGCCACTGCAGCACAAGTTCTATCCCTGCTGCCGGCCAGGGAGGGACCCACAGGCCACAGCAGACCTTTCCTGCCTCGCCCGCTGCTCCCCTCAGCAGTGTGTTTCAGTCAGTCTGCCTGTTCTTCTCCCCACTCTGTCTCTGGTGGATCCTCTCACCTCCCTGGACCCTGGCCTGTACCCTAGCTCTTGTATGCATAAATAAATAAATCTTTACCAAAAAACAAAATTCTAAACCAAAATATATCTGCAAAGTCACCATTGAAGAGCCCAAAGCACACAGACTTTAAGTATAAAATAGAAAAGTAAAAAACAAAATAAAAAAATCTTACGATAGTCAAAAATTACAGTTTCATTATAAATCTAACTGAAAAATTTGGGGAGGTGAATATTACTTTAAAACATCATTACTGGGCCTCCCTAGTGGTGCAGTGGGTTAAGCAACGTGCTATGAAGCAAACCGCAGCCACTGCAGCACGAGTTCAGTCCCTGCTGCCGGCAAGGGAGGGGACTCACATGGCCTGGCAGACCTCTCCTGCTGTGCCCACTGCTCCCGTCACCCCCCACACCTCTGGCCTGTACCCCAGTGCTTGTATGCATAAATAAATAAATTTAAAAAAAAATAAAACATCATTACTAGGCATAAGTATTCCCTTTCTTTTTAACTGTACTTTATAAAAATCCTGCTTAAAACAGCATGTCTATGTCTTAAGTCTCTTCTGGTCTTTGTGCCACAGGAAGCATTTCACGAAGAGCCTGTGGTGCTGGGGCATCAGGATATGGAGATGAAGCCGTGTCCACAGGACTCTCAGCAGCCTGAGCAGGCAGGTGTGCGTGTGCAGTGCTGGACGGGGCTGCTGCTGTGCGGGAGGACGCTGGCATGCACTCACAGCAAGCGTGCGGAGAGCACGTTCCAGTGCTTCGCTGCGTTTCCCTCTTCCTTCAGCACAGGGCCCCAACTAGAAGCACTTTCTTAATTCGCCTGTCCATGGCCGACGGCCCCAGGGGGTATCAGTCATGGAAGACATGTATGTAACATGTCTATCTGTATTTCTGAGCTAGCCATCTCAGCAGGCTGGTGGCAAGCTGCCTTAATAAAGCCTCAGTGTTTGCTCAGGTCCACCCCATCTCTGCAGGGAGTTCTGGCTTCCTTCCTGCCTGGCACAGGTCTATCTCCCAGAAGTCTTATCCCTGAAGGTTTTGAGGCCCAACAGCCTGGCATTCAACGAGTTGCCCTTCTCAGTGATGGCATTCAGTGAACATGAGTTTGTAAGAAGAGAAACATGACACTGTTACCAGAGATAGGCAGAACAAGATACAGACAGACAGACAGACAGACACAGACACACACACACCAATAACAAAGTTTTTAAAGGATGCACAAAGAAAGATGACAGGCAATATTCTAAGATGCTAATGACATTTGTTCTAGGATAGTAGGCCTAAAGGGAAGAGGCTTGCTCTCCAGACACCCCATGCGGAAGCTCTGTTAAACCAACCCCAGCACACAGAGGATGCACACATGCAGACCCAGCGAGCAGCCCCCTCTGCATGACATTAGCACATCTGAAGACACAGTGCGCAGACAGAATGGAGTTGTGAACTAAACAAACTCGACAGGAGAGCTTGAGGCCTCCAGGGTGACCAGCGTTGTCCTGGTTGTCTGGGACTTTCCTAGTTTCAACACTGAACATCCGTGTTCCCAGAAACCCCTCAGACCTGGCCATGCCAGGAGGGTCCCTGGCAGCAGTCCTCCCTGCCTGTTTTCATCCCACTCTCTCCAGTATCCCTGCACAAGACAAATTCAATTCGTTATGGTCACAAAAAACAAGGTAAGGATGCACAAATTAAATGAATTTCTACAACAATTAGAAAAAGATAAAGAAAAACTACAGTAAACAGCATTACAAATATGAACTAAATATTAGGTTAAATTAACACAAGGACAAGATGTGTCTACTGAAAAGTACAGCACATGGCTTAGTGAAATTACAGAAGAGCTGGACAAACGGAGCGCTACGTCACACTAACAGACCAGACAATTCAGTACTGCTAAATGTCAATTCTGTCCATATTAATTCAGAGAATCAATGCAATGCCGATCAAACTCCTGTTACTTCCAAGTAGAAGCTGGCAAGCAGATTCTAAAACTTTAATATGGATGACGTCACCAGCACGGCAGTGAAGGGATGCCAGGATTGCGCTCTCCCACAAAAACCGTCAGCAGGAACAGCACGGTGAAATCCTGCCACTCCCTGTCCTGCCAAGGACGAGCTGAAGAGGTCAGCGACCCATTCAAGCAGAAAGAAGGTGGAAAAACCAGGGCAAAGAAGAGAAATGTAAAACCAGCTACCAGCTCCCGGCTCCCTGCTCCCCCAAAAAACCGGCACTTTGCCAAGGAGGAAAGACGAAAGGACAGAAAACTCGGAAGCCACAAGAAGTCAAGGTCGATGGAAAGACTTCCCAGAGAACCGGTGAGCGGGCAGGGGCCACGGGCTGAGAGCGCAGGGCCATTACAGGGGCAGCAGCAGAAACCTGCGGGTGAGGAGGGCCTTGCCCCACCCCCGACCTTCCTCATCCCATGGGAACAAGCATTGACAGCCTTGTAAGAGCCATCGCTGGTACCCCGGTGATCAGAACAAAATAACCAGCCAATGACCGCTGAAACAAAGGTTTTAGCGAAGGGCAGTACCGAGCAGCAGGGCCGGGCGGGGAGAGCCCTCTGCCAGCCCTGCGCACCTGCCCACCCAGCACCGCAGGAGCAGCCCTCAGGTGGAGAGTCCTCAGGAGCCCCGTCACCCACCCAGCTACCACTGAGGCCGGCCTTGACCACTGCCACCCAGCCCTCACCCACCACAGGGCGCCCCCAGAGACGAGGACCAGATCCTCCTACCTGCCACTGTGGATGCAGAGATATTCTTTATTTGAAACTAAAGTTTGACGGTGACGTCACCACATGGTGGTGAAGAGACGCTAGGATTAAGATCTCCCATAAAGGCCACAGATAAGGGAGAAATAACAGCATCTCCCTGACAAGATCCAGGCATTTTGAACAAAGTTGGTGACCCAACAGGAGCAGGGGGAATAAGACAAAGGACGAGATACGAACTCAGTGTGCTGGGAACCACCCCCAGCCAGCAGACTCTTTCTGCCCTCCCCGCCCCACAGGCCGGCACATCCCGAACAGCAGAAAAGAAAAAAAATCTGGAGTATGGACACAGAGGAAAGCCTGAGACGTCTGGATTCTGAATCCTGAGACATCCCGTCAAGGTCAGGCGGGCTTACGGAGTCTAGCACAGGCACAGCGGGGTGCCTGCAGCTCTGTGGTTGTCCCTCCCTCCCAACACCCCCCCCCACACACACCCGGAGACTGGCGAGACTTTTTCTCCCCGCTCCCTTTTTTCCTTTTTCTTCTTTTCTTTTATGGAAAGACATTAGGGGAGCCTCACAGAGCCAGTCCCTACATAGGGGCCTCTGGTACCCCCAGCCCTCAGGTGGAGAGTCCTCAGGAGCCCCGTCACCCACCCAGCTACCACGTGGGGCCTGAAAACTCCCACACCTGCCACTGCAGTTCAGTCAGCACCGCTTTTTGCCCCCCCCTTTTGTTTTTCCCTTTTTCTTTCTTTCTCTCCCCTCTGCTAAAACTCCAGAAGGGAGATAGCGATCCCCAGTGGAGACCACGGGAACTATTAAGAGTCCTAAAAGCAATTCTCCCCCCATCTGTGTGGGTACCTGATTCCACTACTTCTACTACTTGCCCCCTACAACACTGCCCATACTACTTTCACTTTAAATCACATTCTCCTCTCCCTCTTCGCCCTATACAATCCTTGCTTTTTTTTCTCCTACCTCCATCCCTTTTACAGTTCTGTATTATTTTCCTCTTCCCTCTTATCTCTTTTCTCGCTCCTTTTATTTTCTTCATCAGAAACACACCTCAAGAGGCCTATCAACTCATCAGAGAAATACATTCCACCCAGGCTGTAGGCACCTCGCTGTGGACTTAGCCTCAGTGTATTTCTGGAGGTGCAGGACCCTACACGAGACGCTAGAATACCACCAACTGAGACATCAGAGCCTACCTTATACAGTGGGGGGAGGGGTGGACAGAAAAGCAACGGCTTCTGGGGCAAAGCACAGACCAGAGCAATACCTACCATAACAGAAGACTACTCGAACCTGTACCCAGCCACAGAGGAGCAGGTATCAGGCAGACAGATATCAGCCAGACCTCAGGAAGAGAAATCAGAAATCATGTCCACCAGCACCAGCACTACCAGGGCACAACAGACTCAAAGCCGAAGGTTAGCAATGGGAAGAAAGAGAAATACCAATGACCAAGCAAGCCCATTCAGAAACAATACACCACAGAGACAAAGTCAACATCCAGAACCTGATAATATGGACAAAGAAGAAAATCCATACCTAACAGACAAAGAACTCCTAAAGGCCATGATGAGAACAATTGAAGAGTTAAGAGAAAATGCAGAAAGGGATAAGAACATAATCAAGGAAATGAGGACTGAGATGGAATCCCTACAGAAGAAAGTGAAAGAACTGGAAGATAACCAGAGAGTAGTGCAGGAGCTCAAGAACACTGGGAAAAGCCAGAAAAACAGAATAGAAGAAATGGAAGAACAAATCAGTACCCTTGAAGACACAGACATAAAAAGAACCAAAAAAGACAAGGAAAGAGAAATAAAAACAAAAAGAATGAAGAAACACTTCGAGTACTATCTGACACCATGAGGAAAGGAAATGTGAAGAGTCATAGGTATACCAGGAGGTGAAGAGAGAGAAAAAGGCCCCGAGAACCTATTCAAGAAGGTCCCGTTCAAGAAAACGTCCCAAGCGTTAAAAAGGAAATTAAAATAGATATACAAGAAGCTAGGAGAATGCCAAATTACCACAATGAAAGGAAACAAGACACATAATAGTAACTTTTCCAAAAGTCCAGGACAAAGAAAAAAATAACGAAACTGACAAGTACAAAGAAACAGATAACCTACAAAGGAAAACCAATCGGGCTGACACCAGATTTCTCCACAGACACACCGAAGGCAAGAAGAGAATGGAGGGACATATTTAACAAACTCCAAGTCAACAAATTCCAACCAAGAATACCCTGCAAAGTTCTCATTCCTCTATGAGGGAAAAATAAGAACCTTCTCAAACAACAACAACAACAATAAAGAATAAGCTCAAGGAATTGGGCAATTATAACCAAAAGTAAACAAAAAAACTCAACAAGACCAAAAAGCCAGGATAAAC
>JAGFMF010011914.1:5807278-5831649 GCA_019455555.1 Galemys pyrenaicus | reverse complement strand
GCTGCACCATGTGGGTCCCCGCCCTGGCCGGCAGCAGGGATCGAACTCGTGCTGCAGTGACTGCGGTTTGTTTCATAGTGCGTTGCTTAACCCACTGTGAACTCGTGCTGCAGTGACTGCGGTTTGTTTCATAGTGCGTTGCTTAACCCACTGCGCCACCAGGGAGGCCCAAGTCAAAAGAAATCTTAAAGGACCTAAATAAATGGACATATACACCAAAAAAACACAAACAAACAAAAAAAAACAAAAAGCCAGGAGAAGAAATAATAAAAATCAAACAAAAATAAATGAAATAGGAAAATGATTCAAAAGGTCAATGAAACCAAAAGCTGGTTCTTCGAAAAAATAAACAAAATAGATAAACCCCTAGCCAGGCTAAGAAAAAACAGGAGAAAACACAAATAAGATAACAAATGAAAGAGGACAAATCCCAACAGACACAGGAGAAATCAACAGAATAATCAGAGACTACTATGAAAAGCTATATGCAAACAAGTTCAACAACCTAGAAGAGATGGACAAATTTTTAGAACTTTACAATCACCCAAAGTTAGATAAAGAAGATCTAGAACACCTAAATGGACAATTGCATGTAATGAAATTGAAACAGTAATCAAAACACTCCCCAAATAAAAGTCCAGGACCAGATGGCTTTACAAATGAATTCGACCAAGGATTCAAAAAAATAATGGTACCTATCCTACACAGACTCTTTCAAAAAACTGAAAAAGAAGGGATACTCCAAACACGTTTTATGAAGCTAACATTACACTAATACCAAAACTGAACAAGGACAACACAAAAAAAGAAAACTACAGATCAATCTCTCTAATGAACATCAAAGCAAAATCCAGCAATGCAACAACAAGATAACTCACCATGACCAAGCAGTATCTACTCCAGGACACAAGAATGGTCGAACATCTGAAAATCAGTTAATGAAGTCCAACACATCAACAAAAAGAAAAATACAAACTGTATGATCATGTCAATAGATGCTGAGAAAGCATTCGACAAAGTTCAGCATCCATTTATGATGAAGAAACCCTCGAAACTCTCAGGATAGGTGGACCATACCTTACATAATAAAGGCCATATATGACAAGCCCATAGCCAATATCATTCTCAATGGTGAAAAGCTAAAAGCCTTCTCTTTAAGATCTGGAACAAGACAAGGATGCTCTCTCTCACCACTACTCTTCAATATAATACTGGAAGTCCTAGCCAGAGCAGTAAGACAAGAAAAAAAGCATACAAGGAATCTAAATAGCGAAAGAAAAAGTAAAACTATCACTATTTGCAGACAATATAACATACATAAAGAATCCCAAAAACTCTATAGAAAATCTAACCAAACTAATCAGCCAGTTTAGCAAAATAGTGGGACACAAAATCAACACACAAAAATTAGCAGTCTTCCTATATACAAACAACCAATCTAAAAAAGAAGAAATCAAGAAAACCATTCCTTATATAATTGAAACAAAAAAAATCAAATACTTGGGAATAAACCAAACAACAAAAGAGGTGAAGGATCTCTACAAAGAAAGTTATAAAATTCTGCTAAAAGAAACAGAACATGACACAAGGAAATGGAAAGACATCCCTTGTTCATAGATTGGAAGAATTAACATCATCAAAATGGCCATCCTACCAAAAGCAATATACAGATTCAATGCTATTCCAATAAAAATTTCAATGACATTCTTCAAAGAAATAGAACAAATACTGATGAAGTTTATATGGAGACATAAAAAATAGCCGAAGCTTGAATAGTCAAAGCTCTCCTGACTAAAAAGAAGGGGAATGGAGGTATCACACTTGCAGACTTCAAAGCCACAATAATAAAACTGCATGGTACTGGAACAATAACAGACACACAGACTAATGGAATCAAATAGAAAGGTCAGAAATAAACCCACAGACTTACAAACAACTAATCTTTGACAAAGGAGCAAAGAATATACAATGGAATAAAGACAGCCTGTTCAATAAATGGTGCTGGTCAAACTAGACTGCTACATGCAAAAGAATCTAGAATACTGCCTTTCACCATGCACAAAAACCAACTCAAAACAGATTACAGAATTAGACATTAGACCTGAAACCATAAAATATATAGAAGAAAAAGTAGGCAAAACTCTACCTGACATATAGCTCAGTGACATCTTTAAAGACACAGCACCCAAAGCAAAGATAGTGAAGAAAAGATAAACAGCTGAGGCTACATCAAACTTAAAAGTTTTTGTTCAGCAAAAGACATGCTAACCAAAACAAAGTGACACCCCATGGACTGGGAGAAAATTTTTGCACACAACACTTCTGACAAGGGACTTTTCACAAAGATCTACAAAGCTGACCAGACTAAACAAAAACAAAGTTAACAATCCAGTCAAAAAATGGACAGAAGAGCTAAAAAGATATTTCTCCAAAGAGGAAATGCAAGTGGCCAACAGGCATATGAAAAAATGCTCAACATCTCTTGTCATCAGAGAAATGCAAATCAAATCCACTATGATGCTACCTCACATCAGTGAGAATGGTACATATCAAGAAAATTAGCAACAACAAATGTTGGCAAGGATGTGGAGAAAAACTACACTGCTGGTGGAAATGCAAACTGGTCCAGCCACTATAGAAAGCAGTGTGGAAGTTCCTCAAACTACTAAAAACAGAACTCCCATATGATCCAGCAATCCCACTCCTAGGAATTTACCCTAAGGACACAAAAACATTAATACAAAGGACACCTGCACACCTATGTTTATTGTGGCGCTTTTCATAGCACCATGGAATATTATGCAGCAATCAAAAAGAACAAATTCATGCAATTCACAGCAACATGGATGGAGCCAGAGCCAGAAAGGAAAGGAAAAATACCAGATAGTGTCATTCATAGGGGGAGTGTAGAGGAAACAAACAAGGGACTAAGGAAAAAAATCAATTACAATAAATAATCAAAATCAACAGACAACTATAAATCTGAGACATTACCAAGGGGAGGAGAAGGGAAAAGAAACAAAAGGGGTAGGAAGAGCATAAGGGACTATGGTGATGGTGCACAGGTGAATTGGTGTGGGAATTCCACGGGGATGACAAATATACACTGTACAAAAATGAAAAATAATGTGAAATATATATAATAAAAAAGGGGAAAAATTTAAAAACACACACACAAAACAAGCAAAAGAAATCTTTGGGGCTCTAGGATAGGCAAAGTGTTTTTTTATAGCATGTAAAACACAAAATACAAAATTTGAACTATTGATTCCATCAAAATAAAAGCTTTTACTTTTCAAATGGGAGAAAATATTTGCAAGAGACCTCTGTCTGTCTGACAAAGAATATACAGAATAAATACCATGTGGTATTTACCTTTTCCTTCTAATTTCAGCTAACATTATCCTTTCCATCCATGTTGCCACAAATGGCATGAGGTTTTTTTTTTTTTGATAACTAAATAATATTCCATCACATAAATAAACCACAACTTTTTCCATTTGTCTGTTTTGGGGCATCTGGGTTGTTTCCATATCTTAGCTACTGTAAATAGTGTTGCAGTAAACACAGGAGTGCAGATTTCCTTTTGAATTAGTTTTTTGATCCTCTGGGTAGATTCCTGGGATCAGAATCACTGGCCCATATGGTAGATCAATTTTCAGTGTTCTGAGGAACCGCCACACAACTTTCCGCAGTGGGTGGGCCAGTTTGCATTCCCACCAGCCGTGTTAAGAGGGTTCCTTTATCTCCACATCCTTTCCAGTATTTGTTTATTCTGGTTCTTTAGTGTGGGCCATTCTTACTGCAGTGAGGTGGTACCTCATTGTGGTTTTGATTTGTATTTCCCTGATAACTAGTGATGTTGAGCATTTTTCACATGTCTGCCGGCCATTTGCATTTCTCCTTTGAAGAGTGGCTTTTAAGTTCTTTTGCCCATTTTTTTTAACTGGTTGTGTTTAATAGTCCCCAGTTGGGAGACTTTCTGAAAAAATATATAAATATATATTTGTGAGAAATAGTATGTTTTTATTATATATATAGATAGACAGATAGATAGATGAAGTGATGCACCCATTTTCCCAATGTGATCTTGGTTTTCTGAGTAAACTGTAGGTCTAAAATAAGGCATATTATAATGACCTGTGTCTATTGCCAGCACCTGATGGTACATTGATAGTGAGCACTGGGAGTCATAACTACATTCTATTAAGATTCTACTGTTTAAAAAATGAAAGATATTGTTTAAAATGACCATTAATCATTCTACAAAAGTATCTTTAACAGAACTTACTCTAATATATCCAGATGTTGGTAGAGACTGGTTTGAAATTTTCCTTGGTGTGTCTATTTCTGGATTAATATGATGTCGATCAGGACAGATTCTTTTGTCTCTGGGGGAAAAAGAGTAACTAGATTTCAAAACTAGAAAAAAAACAGTGATTTTTAAACATGTAATTTAAAGTATTGCTCATGTAAATCAATCTAAGCTGAAATCAGAGAACTTGTATTCCAAACATTTTAAAAATTGTTTAATTAAATACTTAACCTGACACTAAGAATACGTAAATTCATGGAAAGGGGTACTGAAAATGTAATTAGCACTGAATAAACTTAAAAGAAAGCATTACTTTGTTATCACCCTAGGCATTCTTAATTGCAATATATAAGTGAACGAAGTGTACTTCTAAAATAAAGACTACAAATCAGAAACACAACACCATCACCCACAATAAAGAAAAATTAACCTTGAAACATTGTCATTCTTTAACCCAAGCAGAAAAGCTGAAGCTTCAGATTCAAAAGTCACCCTTATATTTAAGGGCATAATGGAAATTACTGCTTGTTTAATGTACCATAATTCTAAAATGTTGCTGGCAACAGTTATCTTAAAATGAAATCAAGCCAACAGGCACCGATCAGATTCCCTTAGTCCCAGTCCCAGCCATCCTTTCACCAAGTACTGGCAAATGTCAGAATCAGTGAAGAGCCCCATGACTTTTAAGATATCTCCACACTCCAAACTGATTTAGAGAACCAATGCAGCTGCTATGGAAATTCCAGCAGAGTTTTTGGAAAAAAAAAAAGACATATCTGCTCTCAAATACATGTGGAGCTACAATAGACTTACAGTGGCCAAAACAATCTTGAAAAGCAGAGTCAGCAGATTCCAAGACTCCCTATAATGTAAATATAGTGCTTGAGAAAGTCCACTAGTGGCAGGATATAGTTAGACTAACAGAACCATTGAACAGAGTCCACAAATGGGCCACATGTACCATCATGTGGCTTATACCGAAGGTAACAATTCAGTGCGAATACAATGCTTTAAGTAAATAATGCTGAAGCAAGAGATCATCTGCATGGAAAAAAAAGCAAACCTTGCCCTATATGTTACACTAATAATTAAAAACTAATTCCAGGCAAACAATGGGAATAAAGAAAAACACAAGTGATCGAGCAAGCCCTCCTGAGAATGACTACGGAAAGAAGCTAACACCACAGAGAAGACTATCTCGGCCTGACGGGTAATTCAGAATTGCCACAATAAAAACAATTAAAGAGTACAGAAAAAAATGCAGAAAGGGAAAGGAATGATAAAGTAATATAACCAACGAAATGAGCAATGAGAATGAATCTTTAAAGAAGAAAAGAAAGGAACTGCAGGATGTTCAAAGATCAGTAGAAGAATTAAAGAATTCTGGGAAAAGCCATGAAAATGAAATAAACGCGATAATGAATGAGTATTCTCAAAGAAACAGATATAAAGACCAAAAAAGAAAAGGAAAATAGAGGTACAAAAGAAAAAGAATGAAAAAATATGTTGAGAACTATCTAACACCAGAGGAAAGGAAATAGGAAAACCAGGAATCCCAGAACGTGAGGCGAGAGACCAAGGAACTGACAAACTATTCAAGGAAATAACTGAAGAGAACTTCCCAAACATGAAGAAGAAAATGAAAACAGATACAGGAAGCCATAAGAACACCAAATTACCTTTATGAAAGGAAAACTATAGCAAGACACATTAACAGTAAAGTTTCCAAGAATCCAAGACAAGGAAACAATAATGAAGCCAACAGGAGAAAGAAACAGATAACCTATAAAGGAAAACCAATTAGGCTGACATCAGACTTCTCTGAAGAAACACATGGACAAGAAGAGAATGGGGGGGACATACTCAACAAACCCCAAGTCAAAAATGCCGGCCAAGAATACTTACCTTGCAAAGCTCTCCTTCCTCTATGAAGGAAAAATAAGGACCTTCTCAGACAAACAGAATCTCCAGAAATTCATTACTACTAAACCCTACTCCGAGAAATAGTACAACCAAGAGACTAATGAATAGGAAGAACAGAATAAGGTGGGAATAAAAACACAAAATGAGGAACAAAATGGCAAATACATAAAAACTCTCATGTATCAATAATCACCCTAAATGTAAACAGACTAAATTCATTAATAAGACACAGAGCAGCAGGCTGGATTAGAAAGAGAATCCACCCTTCTGGTGTCTCCAGGAAATACGCCTAACTGCAAAAAGATAAACATAGATTGAAAGTAAAGGGTAGGAAAATAATTCTACAAGCAAATGGAGCCCCAAAACAAGGTGGAGTAGTCATATTTATAGCAGATGAAACAGACTTCAGACTAAAAAAGGTGGTGAGATACACTGAAAGCCACTACATAATGATCAAGGGAATAATAAAACAGGAAGATACAACACTCATCAATATATACACCAAATGAGGGGGCTACAAAATACATTAGACAAATATCATCTCTGAAAACAGACATTAGAGAAAATACATATGTAGTAGGAGACTTTAACACTCCATTCCCATCGAAGTCCTACATAAAGACACATGGGCCTAACAGACATCTACAAGACACTACTCAAAAAAATATGACTACACATTTTCCTCAAGCGCAAATGGATCATTCTCCAAGACTGACCACATACTGCGCCACAGACAAACAACAGATAAGTGAAGACTGAAATCTTACCAACCATCCTCTATGACCATAAAGGTATCAAATTAGAAATCAACCATGAAAAGAAGGCAAGGAATCCTCCCATTTCATGGAGCTTGAACCCCACATTACAAGAAGATGACTGGATTAATGAGAAAATCAGAGAAGAAATTTAAAAAATACCTCGAGATGAATTACAATGAAGATACAACTTTACAGACTGTAAGGGACACAGCAAAAGCAGTAATAACAGGGAAGCACGTAGCAATACTGGTCCACATCAAGAAGAAGTACCCAAAGAAACAACCTAATCTCTCATCTCAAAGAACTAGAAAAAGAACAATAAAAACCTAAAAGCCAGTAGAAGAAATACTAAAATTCAAACAGAATTAAATGACATAGAACACCACCAAAAAGACAAACCACACAATCAATGAAACCAAAAGCTGATTTAAAAAGAAACAATAGACAAACCTCAGCAAGGCCCACAAAGAAAAAAAGAGAGAAACTAAAATAAACAGGATCATAAATGAAAGAGGAGAAATTACAACAGGCACAGCAGATATCCAGAGAATAACTAAAGATTACTATCAACATTTACATGCAAATAAGTTCAATAATCTAGGGAGATGGACAAATTCTTAGTATATAATAATCCAAAGCTGAATTAAGAGAAAATTTAAACCAATTACAAGTAATGAAATTGAAACTATAAGCAAAACTCCAGAAACAAAAGCCCAAGTTCAGGTGGTTTCACAAGCGAGTTCTAACAAACATTCAAAGATGAACTAAAATAAATATATTTTACAAAGCAAATGTTACACAAATACCATAAACAAAGACAACACACAAAAAACGAAAAGTGCGGGACAATCCTCCTACGAACACAGATGCAAAATCCTAGCAAACCAGATGCGATAGTACATCAAAAGGACTACACGCCATGACCATCTGGGATTTATTCCATAGACATAAAGGTGGTTCAACTTCTGAAAATCAATTAATGTAATTCAACACATCAACAAGAAGAAAAAGAAAAAATTCATTGGTCATATCAATAGAGTCTGAAAAAGCATTTGATAAAGTCTAACATCCATGTATGATAAGGCCCTCAAAATATCTGGATAAAAGGAACATACCTTAATGACAAATCCAAAGCTAACATCATTCTTAAATGGTGAAAACCAAAAGCCTTCCCTTTAAGATCTGAAAAAAGACAAGGATGTGTACTCTCACCACTGCTTTTCAATGTAACACTGGAGCAATTATGCAAGAAAAAGACATACAAGGAATCCAAACAGGGAAAGAAGTGAAACTATCATTATATGCAGGTGACATGATATATAGAAAGAATCCTAAAAAGCCATCAAAAAACTAATTAAAAAATCAATACAAAAAATTAGTAGCCTTGTTATATGCAACCTGTCAGAAAAAGGAAAAAAATTAAGAAAACCATCCCATTTACAATTGTACCAAAGAAAATTAAATACCTGGGAATAAACCTAACAAAGGGAGTAAAAGACCTATACAAGGAGTATTATAAAACACTGTAAAAGAAGTAAAAGACACAAAGAAATGGAAAGACATCCCTTCTCATGGAGTGGAATAATTAACATTGTCAACATGACATTCTACCAAAAGCAATTTACAGATTCAATGCAATTTCAATGAAAATCTCAATGGTGTTCTTCAAAGAAATAGAACAAATATTGCTGAAATTTATATGGTACCACGAAAAATGTCAAATAGCCAAAGTTCTCCTGACTAAAAGGGAAAATGGAGGTATATATCCCCAGACTTCAAACTATACTATAAAGCCAAAATAATAAGACAGCATGGTAATGGAACAAAACAGACACATAAACCAACAGAATCAAGATGAAAGTTCAGAAATCAAGTCACACATATGTGGTCAACTAATCTATGAGAAAGGAGCAAAAAATATACTCTGGAATAAGGAAAGCCCTTTCAATAAATGGTGCTGAGAAAACTGGACCACCAGATACAAAAGAATAAAACTAGAATTTCTCATACCATACACAAAAATCAACTTCAAAATATATAAAAGACTTGAGTGTAAGAACAGAAACCATAAAATATGAGAAAACATAGGTAAAACACTCTATGACATATTCTCAGAAGCATTTTGAGGTTTCCATAAGCAAGAAAAACAAAGAAGATGAACAACTGGGACTACAGCAAACTAAAACGCATCTATACATCAAGAGAGAATAACCAAATGAAAAGACGCCCTTCTAACGGGAGAAAATTATTTGCACACCATACAACTGATAAGGAACTGACATCAAAATCTACAAAGAGTGTACACAATTGAACAAAAAACAACCCAGTCAAAAATAGGCAGAAGAGCTAAAAAGACACTTTGCCAATGAAAAAAGGTAAATGGCCAATAGGGCATATGAAAAAATGTTCAATTTCACAAATTATGAAGGAAATGCAAATCAAAACCACAACAAGATACCACCTCACACCAGTGAGAATGGCTATATTAAAAAAAAAAAAACTGGCAACAATAAATGCTGGCTAGGGTATGGAGAAAAAGGAATCTTCTCACATTGGTGGTGGGAATGCAGACTGGCCCAACCACTTATAGAAAGCTGTGTGAGGATCCTTAAGTTACTAGAAGTGTATATATCATATGGTCCACCAATTCCACTCTTATGAATCTAGCCAGAGTACACAAAAACATTAATTTAAAATAAAACCTGTGGGTTTCCCTGGTGGGTTGAGCGCCACACTGTAAAGATTCTGCAGTACAGCACAAGTGCGATCCCCTGCCAGGGAGGGGACCCACATGGCGCAGCAGACCTCTGCTGCCTCGCCTGCTACTCCCCTCAGCAGTGTACCTCAGTCTATCTGCCTGTTCTGTTCCCTGCTCTGTCTCTGGTGAGTCCTCTCACCTCCCGCACCTCTGGCCTGTACCCAGCTCTTGTATGCATAAATAAAAAAATCTTTAAAAAAATAAAATAAATTAAGTACAATGAAACCTGCATTCCCACATTTACTGCAGCCCTATTTACAATACCCAAGATATGAAAACAACCTAAATGCCCCAAAACAGAAACTGGATCAGGAAGATAATATCTATATACACAATGGAATACTACTCTGCAATCAAAAAGATAAACTCATGCCATTTGCAGCAACATGGATGGAGCTGGAAGGGATCACATTCACTGAAATAAGTCAGCACTAAGTAGAAAACTATTGGATGGTTTCACATATAGGAAGAATATAGGTAAATCAAACTAGGCAAACTATAAATCAGAGACATTCAGCACAGGGAGAAGAGGGAGAGGTATCAAAATAGCATTGAGGAGAACACAAGAGACTTTGGTGATGATTCACAGGTGACACGATGGTGGAAATGTTATGAGGATATCTGAGGGGAGAAGTCAAACATTGTAGAAAAATAAACAACAATGTAAAAAAGTATTCTTTTTAACATTTTTTAAAGTTTTTAAAATTTATTTATGCATACAAACACCTGGGTAGAGGCCAGAGTTGCAGGGGGTGAGAGAATCCACCAGACAGAGTGGACAACAGAACAAGCACTGCTGAGGAGAGCAGCGGGCCAGGCAGGAGAGATACGCCTGCGCTATATGGGTCACCTCTCTAGCCGGCAGCAGGGATCGAACTCGTGCTGCAGTGACTGTGGTTTGCTTCATAGTGTGTTGCTTAACTCACTGCGCCACCAGGGAGGGCCCTAAAAAAAGTATTTTTTAAAAAATTAATTCTGTATGAATTATACACCTAACATGAAAACTAAAACTAATGTTTCTAGAAAAAAATACAGATAGTATCTTCATGATCTAGAGATACACAAATATTTATTACACAAGGAGATAGGATATGAAATAATAATTTACTAAAATTTAACATGTGTTTGCTAAATGACTATTATAAGGGTGAAGAAGCATGTCACAGACCAGGAGAAGATATTCTCAATGCATACAGTATTTCCTGAAATATTTATATCTAGAATAAATCTCTCCTACTAACCAATAAGAGAAAGATATAATGGTTCATCGGAAAAACGGATGAAAGACTCTTATAATACTCTTTACTGTAGCCAAGATATAGGAACAATCTAAATGCTCCCAAACCAGGTGAGTATATCAAGAAGATGTGGTCCATACACAATGGACCACCACTCAGTGAGCCAAAAGGATAAATTCACGCCATTTGTGGCACCATGGATCAAAACAGAAGGAATAAAAGAAGTGGGGGAAAAAAAGTGGAAAAAAGTCAGAGGGAGAAAGATAAATACTGACAGGTAGCACCTTACATGTGGAACATTGAGAAACAAAAGGGTCAAAATTTTAGAACCAACCCTTGAACACTGACACCATGGAGTGGAAACGGGAGGGGTATGAAAGAGGGAAGAAGGGCAGAGAGTGGGGGAGCCCAAGAGACTGTGGTTAAGGACTACGGTGCTTTGGTGGTGGAACAGCTATGGTGACTACACCTGAGGGGAGAAATCCTATATTGTCAAAATAATAACAAGGATGTAAAGCAATGGTACTTTATTAATTAAAAAAATATATATATAAAATGGGAAAAAGGGGCCTCCCCGGTGGCGCAGTGGGTTAAGCAACACACTATGAAGCAACCACTGCAGCACGAGTTCGATCCCTGCTGCCGGCCAGAGAGGGGACCCACATGGCGCAGCAGACCTTTCCTGCTGTGTCCGCTGCTCCCCTCAGCAGTGTACTTCCGTTGATCTGCCTGTTCTGCTCCCCGCTCTCTGTGGTGAATCCTCTCACCCCCCAAACCTCTGGCCTGTACCCCAGTGCTTGTATGCATAAATAAATAAATCTTTAAAAAAAAAATGGGAAAAAGCCTGGACCAGGCATATCATTTTTTTAAAGGATGGCAAAATATCTAGCAAGCACATGCCAAGACATTCAGCACCATTAGATATTAGGGAAATACAGATGAAAAACATGGCTTGCCACCAAACCTCAAGAATACTAGTGCTGGCTGGTGAGGAAATGGAGCACACACACTGGCAGGATCATAACATGGACAGTTACTTTAGGAAAGTGAAATATGTTTACCCCATGACCCAGCATTTCCATTCCAAAGTATATGCCCAAGAGAAATAGGTGCATATTTCCACAAAAAGACACAAAGAAGAATGTTCCCAGCAGCCTCATACATCATAGTCCGAAACTGAGAACAATCCACAGACCCACCAACAGGAGAATGGGTATTTTCGTACAATGGAAAACTGAGCCGCTAGCAAATCAGGGAAGGCGCATGATGGACCCTCAAAGTTGGTGGCACTTTACACGGTGTGTAAGGGTTCATCAAGCTGTACATCTGCATGTGCGCTTCACTGCTTGCTGTATCTCAATCTTGAAAGAGGATCGGCTTACTTGCAAAACCCGAAAGCCTTAAGATACGGACAAAGAGGCCTTTTGGCTTTTCTGTCTTCTTTGGCTTCCAGAACCCCGGCAGTGAACTCATACAGCTCTGCTGGAATCTTGGCATCTGCTCGCTCCAAGTAGCGCAGGATGCCCACCGCGTGGCATGCGTTCCGCTCCGTCAGCAACAACACTGACTTGGCTTTTTTATCTCCCTGTTCTGCAGGAGAACCCTAAAATTGGGGGCGAATAAGGGAAGTGGAACATCCGTATCAGTCTATATGATGAAACTTTGTGGACTTTGAATTTGCCATTACATGAAAAATGCAAGTGGAAGATAATAAAAATTAACCAAACCTGTTCAGTTAAACTCTGAAAATGATCAGACATGCAATACAGGCGTCCTCCAAAAATTTTTGGTGAGGAAGGAAAGCTGAAGTGAATCACACATGTGGCATCAGTGACGGTCAAGAGAGGGATGCAATCATCAGTCAATGCTGGAGGAAAGGATGCCGACAATTTCAGATGAGGCTGAGCTTTACTGTATTTACTCTACAGAGCAATTCCAGTAATCATACGTCAATGTATTTCTTATTGCGTTTTTACTTTATAGAAGCAAAACATTTTCCCCTTTACTTTTCTGAAAGGTCACAGTCCAGGGATCAAACTCCAGAGAGAAGCGATCTCCCATTTAGTTTGGAGAAGATCTCCTCCTATTATAGAGATCTAATATATATATACATCTATTAAAGATACCTATTATATACATGTATTATAGCTATCTATTATAGATATACCCAGACTGCCCATATATGCTTCACACTCATACATTTGCCATCAACAGAGGATGCTGCAAGCTGACCTGAGAGCCCTGGGGCACTGAGAGCCAACTCAACATCAGAAGGTCAGGGAAGGTTATTTTCATTTTGAAATTAACATTGCTAATAAATTCTCAGTAATCTGAGAACTGATGAGAAATTTTGAAATAAGATGTAAACATTAACTGAAGACATGATTCCTACTGGGTTTTCCTTCCCTAAGTAGAAATATTAATACACTTACCTAATACAATGTGAGAGCCACAACTTAACTTCTTCTTCCACTGTTCTAAAATACTTTTTAAGTTAAAAATCATTTCTTTATGCATTTTCAAGCAAAATATTGAACTGCTTTCTACTACCTAATGATAAAACCAAAAAGGCAGGTTGTCAGGAACATAAAGTTGAAGTCAATTGTTTCATCAACAGTTACTGATATAAACCATTAAAAGTTATCTGTGAGGGTGTTACACCCTTCTGATCCAATAGTTCTAAAGCATGAGATGATTGTAAAATTGAGTAAAATTCCAAAATTCTTATATCAAAAAATCTGCTTCAGTAAAACAAGTATTTTGGTAAAGTGATTTTCCTTTATCTTATTTTTTTAAAGACGGTACAGAAGAGGAAAGTACTTCTTTATGAATCATATCCTTGCAATGCTCCATTCCCGGACAAAATACAAAACACTGCCCTGCACCCCTTGGAGAACGTTCACGTCAAGGGAAAGGCTGACCCTCCACCCCGCCGCCACCGGCCCCCCTCCCTGTGACTCCTCCCCACCTCAATGTCAAGCTTCTTGCTGTCTTTTCATGCCATCAGAATCCTGCAGCCAAATCTACCTCCTCTTCTGACTGATGTTAAACTTGTAAAATTTTATTCCTATTACATGATTACCCAGTAATTTTCTGGTAATTCTAGATTCAATCATAGTTTAAGCAAATAGAATACTTTCATGGGTGGGAGGCCTTACCTTACACACCATTTCTGTTTCAGCTACAGAACAGGTAAAAATCAAGGTCTTCTGTGCCTGACTTGGGATGAAATCAAACGTCTGGAGTAAAGTAGAGGTTTTTTCACATTCTAGGCAAAGATGTACTATCTGGTAATAAAATACATATACAAAGTGATATTTTTAAAAGATTTATGAATATAAGAACCAGGGTACGGGCCAGAGGTGTCAGGGGTGAGACGATTCACCAGAGACAGAATGGGGAGCAGAACAGGCAGATCCACTGAAACACACTGCTGAGGGGAGCGGCAGGCAAGACAGGAGAGGTCTGCTGCGCCATGTGAGTCAGCTCCCTGGCTGGGGATCAAACTCACGCTGCAGTAGCTGTGGATGCTTCATAGTGCAGTGCTTAACCCCTTGCGCCACCAGGGAGGCCCCCTAAACAGTGATTTAAAACTGCTCAAGGTACCCCCATTTCACATTTCAAAAGTAAATTATGACACTAATAGTATATGTAGGAAGCAAATAAAAATATATATGCACCATTAATGATTTGTTTATGGAAGTAAGGCTACAATCTTTGAAACTTAAGCTGTAAAACAGAGGCTATTTGGGTGTTTTCATTAGCCCTGCCACTACACCCCTATGGTTCATTACCTGCTGGACACTGCCATAAAGAGCAGCCTCTTCCATGGCTGTGATCACAACACAGGGGTCATTCATGAACTCTTTCATCAAATGCTCTATGTGTCTGTTCCAATGAGTTCCGACTGCAACAATTTGATGTGGTGCAGATTCCCTTTCTTCAACTTCAATATTTTTTTTAAAGTTATCTAATATAGCAAACATCTAAAAAATTGCATAATTAATTTCATTTTTATTTTAGAAAAAAAATGTTTAGATTGACAACATAAAATGTAAAGGATTTTATATTTTCTGTTCTCAGAGTAGGGAAGGACTTCCAGACATAAAAAAATCTCAAAAGGAAAAAATGTGAAGTATCAACAAAATTAAAACATCAACATCATCTGGGTAAGTAAGTGTATATGTAACGAAGGATTAGCATTTTGTAAAAACTTCAACAACAGATTAGAAAAAGATGAGAAAGCAAGCAAAGGAGCTGAAGCAGCAGCTCACAGAAGAATGGGCACAAGTGGCCAGTATGAAAACACAGATTCAGTTGAGGTGCTGCCATGTTTAACAATCAGACTGGAAAAGCAAGCTACCCCCTAGCCAGGTGCAGGAGCTCGGTCTGGGGTATGCTGCTGCAGGGAGGGGAAAGTAGACTACGTCTTTAAAGGCAACTGTATACAGTGCAGTATACGGACATCAGCTTTGCAAGTAGGAACTGGGTCTCTGGGGGAGTTCAGACGCCCTGCACTGACCTACACAGTCAGCAGCAGCAAAGCCTGCACTTGCTCCCAGACAACACTCTTGGCCGCTAGGTCACACGGCTCCCAATTGATGCCATATAAATATTTATAGTCTGTGATTCATTAATCTCCTTCCTAGGCATTTACCCTGAGGGAAATGTGTGAAAATTACATATGTTCTTTACCACACACACATATATGATAATACATATCCAAAAGTAAGACGGTTCTAAGATAAATTATGTTATACCCAAAGGAGTCAGTTACCATATGGCCGATAACAATCACACTGTAAAATGGTAACAACATCCAACATGTCTACTGAAAAAAGCAAGTTATAAACTATCATGAAAGAAGGTCTTGATACTATTATTTTTATTAGTTAACAGACACAGGGATTATCACAGACATAGGAATCACAAAAAAGAAAACACTTGGTATTTTGGTAATACCTGAGTGCAAGACTATGGAAATTGGGGTTTTTCAAGCATTCTCTATTTCTCAAATATCTGAAGTAAATTAATACTTCCATAATCAGAAAAATACTGCTTAAATATTTTAGAAAGCTTATCTGGGAGAGTATTTTTGCTCTCCAAAGAGAAACTTAACACTGGGAAAGAAATTTCAGATAAATATTCTTTTTAATTATGAAAGTTTATTTTAGATGAACCAGCTTTTTCTCCAATTAGACACTCCCACTGATTCCTAAAAGCAGTTAAGACATACATATTATACACACATACTTCTTAAGAAGAATTATGTCTAAATGGATGGTTACTTACTTGTTCATTAGTTTCAAGAAATAATACTTCCACCTCATCCAAAATTAGGTGACAGAGTCTAAGAAACAATAAGCTTTGATATTTGAGAAGTCTCATGAGGCTATGTGGTGTTGTAACAATCACATCACCTACATTTTAAAAGAACAGACAATTAACATTTTAGATTTTCCACAGGTTTTTCTAATATTTACAATAGGTAAGACCTGGAAACAACCTAAATGCCCCAAAACAGATGACTGAATCAAGAAGATGTGGTACATACACACAGTGGCATACTATTCAGCAATCAAACAAGATAAACTGGAGTCATTCATAGGAACATGGATGGAGCTAGAAGGGATGATGCTCAGCGAAATAAGTCAGAAGGCAAAAGAAAAATACCACATGGTTTCCCCCCTAGGAGAAATATAAAGGAACCAAGGAAAAGAGTAACAACATCAATAAAAACAAACAAACACAAGGAAAACAAAAAGACAAGGACAAATCAGAAACACTTTGTGGGGAGGAGGAGGGAGAGGGTTGAGGGCAGATAAGAGCACAAGGGACCGAGGTGACGGTGCACTGGTGAAATGGTGCGGAATGGGAACCACAACTGATGTCAAATATATATCAATAAAGGAAAAGAAGGAAAAAAGTAACATTTAGAAATGTTAGACCCACATGCTTTCTAGAAATGCTGTCTAGTGAAACAAAAGCTGTTTTTCTTACTGGCGTGCGTGAGACAACACGCTTCCCTGCCCAGGCTAACCCTGTGATTGGGTGATTCCCAGAGCACCAGATTCTGTGCTCCTAAGAGGAGAGTTGTAGTCAGCACCTAACACACAGGAGTGCTCAGTAAATGAATTTAAATAAATGAACAGTTGATAAGTAAATCATGATGTCTTCTCAGCGGCCCCTCCCTCACCCAGACTGGCAATAGCTGACAGGTGCATCCTGACTGGCTGCCCAGTGTCATCTGTGCCTCCCCTGCCAGCCTGCGCATGCCCACGCGTTCTCTAAGGAAAACCAAACAGTTCGGAAAGAATGCTTACAACCCCTTGGAAGCTTCATATTTTTGGCTTCATCTTTATGGAGTCCGATTGTTAACAACACAGGATGAAGAGGTCTGGCGGTCATGCTATAGTCTCCCAATAATTCAAAAATAAACTGGGCCTTTTTCCACCCAGGGCACACGATGACTGCCAGAGGCTGCAAAGACAAACACATTCATATAATTCTGGAGTATGTTCTGAACAGAGGCTATGTGAAGCATGCAAGCCATCTCTTCACACAGAGTAAGCAGTAAAATTTCTGCAATCATCATAGCCATATGGGTTAGAACAATTAAAATAATTTCATTAAAATGAACTCAGACACATTAATTCAGATTTTTCCTACAGCTTACACCAAGCCCTTCACACATACTAATTCGTTTAGTCCTTAAAACTCTCTTACATGGCAGCCGCTACTACTAACTCATTTCACAGATGAGGGGCCTGAGGAAAGAGGTGAAGTCAGTCAACCAAAGCTGCACAGCTAATATGTGGCAGTAGCAACAAGACTGAGAGCCAGGGAATCTGGCTCAGGTATTCCTTGATCTTTTTTTTTTAATAATATTACCCTTCCTATGGGCTTGGTGGTTTCAGATTTTTTAATTTTTTTAAAGATTTATTTATTTATGCACACAAGCACTGGGGTACAGGCCAGAGGTGTGGGGGGTGAGAGGATTCACCACAGAGAGCAGGGAGCAGAACAGGCAGATCAACAGAAGGACACAGCTGAGGGGAGCAGTGGGCACAGCAGGAGAGGTCTGCCAGGCCATGTGGGTCCCCTCCCTGGCCGGCAGCAGGGATCGAACTCGTGCTGCAGTGGCTGTGGTCTGCTTCATAGTGCGTTACTTAACCCACTGAGCCACCAGGGAGGCCCTATTCCTTGATCTTAAGCATAAGAATGAAGCAACTGCCTCCTGAAAGGTGTGTCAGAAATGGTTAACTTTTCCTTAGGAGAGCTGTTTCCTTCCACAGAACCTTTCTTTCTAGAGCACCACCAGCCTTCCCGCCTTCAACAGAGATCTCCTTAAGGTGCACTGACGGCCAAACACCTCCCTGACCTAGGCCCTCAGTTAACCGAAAATAATAACAAGCCTCCTCCTTCATTCAGGCAGGTGCAGGCGAGCGCTATCTCCAGGCATCAGGTCCAAAAGCAAGCTGACATGGAGACCAGAGGCAAGATGTGGATGGACATCCCTTCCTGGCCCCAGCCAGGGTTCAGTCTCAGGACATACTTGCCTCACATAGAGGTCAGATGTTAGCTAACTGAGGGATAGAGATGCACCTAGTTTATAAATGAATACATAAAACAGTCAATGCAGATATCCAAAGAGAAATCATTAAACTATGTGGCAAAATAGAAAAATGAGTATCTTTTCTAAGAGCAAATCTAAGTTGCAACTCTATGTTGTAATGAGTAACTGAACCATTGCCACGCAGTCTCTGTGACAGGATCTGAGATGGAAGTCGTACATACATCGGCTCATCTAACGGCCCAAGCCAGCCAAACAGATGTCAGCACCCCACCGTTATTTGTTCTTCACCAGCTCTCCCATTTCTCTCCTTTCCCTCACCTTTGAGATCCTAACACGTGGGAAAAATAAAGTGGGGCCATTAAACAGTGTGAGGAGCCATGAAATAATTTAAAGTATATGGGAACATAGAGAAAACCTAAATTCTAACCCTACATTTACCTCTTGTCAGCGTTCAGCATTTATATAGTAACTTTTCAAGAGTTTAATTTCCCCATCTATGAAATAGTGAAAACAATATATACACAACCTGACCATTTTAAGGTTGCCAGGACAACCACGTGAATCAGATCAGTGAAATAACTTCATACACTACGTACTTGTCTCTAAGTGCCAAGAGTCCCTTGACTCAGTAACCCCAACTGGGGTCTCACGGTGAGAATCAGTAAAACAATCTATGACTGTGACACGAGGAGGGTTTGTGCAGCCAACTTGGAAATCAAATGAGTGATGTAACTTCAGGTATAATGTAATTAAGATATAAAATGTCAAAATAAATATTTGCCCTCTTTGCTGTGAAACAAAACTGTCTTCAACTTACTCCGTTTCTACTTGGTAACGACTTGTAGCAGCCCTCAGTTTGTAAGATCGTAAGCAGCGGCGGAAGGTACAATAAAGGGTCGTTTCCACAGTGAGAAATGACCACTACGTCACAGCCACGCGCTATGGGAGGCCAAGAGTAAGATTCAGTGTGGCTAGGTCCTGCAAACTTGTTTCTTTGAAGAGCCTACAAAACATCAACAGCAACCAATATAGACTACACAACGGTACAGAAAAGTAACAAAAAGGCTGATTTCACTGCTCACTTTACCCCAGCATTGCTGTACTTTGCCTGCTCTGGTTTATCCTAAGAACTAATTTGACCACTCCCTCTGAACCACTCCCTCAGCACCGAACTCCTGCTTTTCTGGGTTGCAAATTAAAAGGATCCAATATGCAGTCCGCTGACCGGCCAGGCACATAACGCTCACAGGAGCAAAGATGTGGGCTTCTCTTCTTCTTCTTCCTCCTCCTCCTTCTCCTCCTAACAACCTGCCAGTGCAGCAGCCTCACTTGTAAAGCTTTTGAAAAGCATACTTTTTTCTGCAAGTTTTCTAAGTAAAAGCTCCCACATGTCCCAACAGAGTGGAGTGCTCCATACCGACACTAGCTGCCAAAGGCTGAACTCATCAGCACCACTAGCTCCATGAAGCCTCTGTCCCAGGTTCTGAACCCCAGCTGCATGGGCCTGCCCTGCACCCGGAGGGCAACTGTCCCCCTGGTGTCTGCTGTCCAACTATGGTCGGCAACTCCATTACCTCTCTTGGTTTACTTTCAATGGCTTCTTGACAAGGGTACAGAGTAGAATTTTTTGAGACCTTGCTGGCCTGAAAATGTCTTCATTCAACCTTGACACTTCATTGACAGACTGAATTTACTCTTCAGGTTTGGGGGCGAGTGCTCTTCTGGAGTGACTGTGGAGTGGGACCCCATTCTGCTCTCTGTCCTGTACTTGGGACCAGCTGCTTCTTGAGGCTTTCATGATTTCTGAATCTCTGCTAGTCAGTGGCTTCACTGCAACATGCCTGCCACTTTGTTCCAAGGTTGTTCTGGGCCTGTGGTCGGGTCTTTCTTATTTTTACTAGATCCAGAAGTTATTCGTGTGCTGCTCTTCTCAAAATTTCTTCATTCTTTTAGAAATCCCTTTTTTCAGACCTTAGACCTCAGAATGACCCTCAATTTATCTTCCTTTGCCCCATTTCCATCTCTTTGCCTTTTTGATAGTCAGCTTTTATTTTACCTCTCAAGTCTACTACCAGTTTTTATTTCTAGAACATTTTTAATTTCCCAGAATCTTTATTCTCTGATCAATTTTTATTTATTCAAGTCTTATTTTATTGTTAAGTATTAATACATTAATACATGCAAACTATCTTATGGCTTTGAAGTATTGCTTCCTGACTACATTGCTTCATTCAGCCTTTATAAGCTTATTTTGTTTTTGTTCTTTTGTTAAGTTTTTGGTTTTTTTTTTCAGGTCTGAAGATCTAATGAGCCCTGGTATCTCTTCACACTGAGGAGAATCTAAAACCTAACAAGAGATCTGTGAGCCAAAGCTCCTTACTTACCATGTGAGTATCACATCTTTGTAGGAAGACAAGGCAGCAAATACGTATTTTTACTGGGAAAATTCCAGAACATACTATCTGAAGTTCTTTTCTCTACAGCTATTCAGTTTCTCCAAAAAGAGCCTTAAGCTTTTCTCCTGAGAAACTGGCTGGGAAATCACCACCCCACCCAAATTACTCTTTCCACTGTGGTACAAGTCATACTCCACTGACTGGTTTTTCTTTTCTAAAAGCCTGTGGAAATCCCTTGTTCACGAATAGCTCCCTCTCACATTCTACTCGTATTTGTGATTTTATCTTTCTTTCTTTTATTTCTTTTATTTTTTTAAAAGATTTATTTTATTTATGCATACAAGCACTGGGGTACAGGCCAGAGGTACGGGAGGTGAGAGAATCCACCAGACAGAGCAGAGGGCAGAACAGGCAGATGGACTGAAACACACTGCTGAGGGGAGCAGCGGGCCAGGCAGGATAGGTCTGCCTGCACCATGTGGGTCAGCTTCCCAGCCAGTGGCAAGGATCGAATTTGTGCTGCAGTGGCCGCGGTTTGCCTCATAGTGCGTTGCTTAACCCACTGCGCCACCAGGGAGGGTCCTCTTTCTTTCTTTTAAAAGTATTTTTAAACTTTTTTTTTGTATCAGTAAGGTAGCAGATAAACATGTGTGATGTTTATTACTAAGTGAAACCATGGGCCCATAAAGCAATTTGGAAAGGAACGTTAATAATTATATTACAGGGGCCTCCCTGGTGGCGCAGTGGGTTAAGCAATGCACTATGAAGCAAACCGCAGCCACTGCAGCACGAGTTCGATCCCTGCTGCCGGCCAGGGGAGGGACCCACATGGTGCAGCAGATCTCTCCTGCTGTGCCCGCTGCTCCCCTCAGCAGTGTACTTCGGTTGATCTGCCTGTTCTGCTCCCTGCTCTCTGTGGTGAATCCTCTCACCCGCCCCCCACACCTCTGGCCTGTACCCCAGTGCTTGTATGCATCAATAAATAAATCTTTAAAAAAATAATTATATTACAACTGCTTGAAAACTTGTTAATTTCAGCTCAACTTTAGAAAGGTTATTTGAGAGACGCACTTAAAGAATTATACAGTGGTTTCTGTGGAGAATTATTTACTTGTAAGAAGTGAACCTGGATTTAAGAATAAATGAGAAGTAGCAAAAGCTTAAGAGAATGTCAAAAGCAAATCATACAAATGCAACCTTAAAGTGTTTATCAAGGATCCTTCTACATGCGCAAAGGACAGTTTTTTGTCACGGGTTCCTGTTCAGGAGTACACGTACCTTTTTCAGCTCTGCTGAAAGTGGCGACAAGTCAATGGACAGGCAGGGCTCCACCTTGTTCCGGAGCACCACGAAGGGCTGCCACATGCCCGCATTCCTCTTCTGCAACTAAGAGGACATGAGAGCTAGACACAGGCGCCTGAAGTTAGCACACAGTACCAAGCACTCCACAGAGATGAGAAAACAAGAGTTTGATTTCAGTGCAAATGTGCTTAACAAAACATCCAAACTGTCCAAATGAGAGAGATATCATTTACTACCCAAATTAAAAAGAAGCAATTTCTCTAAAGCAGTAACTCGCTAAATAACTTCTAAAAGGAAGTCTTCACACACAGCATCCCACTAAGGGGCTTCTCTTCTAACTTCAAGTTCAGAGGAAGGCAAGAGAGGGCTTTAAAGAGTAACAGTGTTCTTCCCCCCTTTAATTAGGGCTGTAAATACCTGCTGCAGATCAGAGATGTCACCAACTCTCAATGGATCAGGATTCAAAAACTGCAATAATCTGTAAAATAGTTAAAAGGACAGTTTGAAGGCAAAAAGGTGTTTATCTCTTCAACTGAGCTATTATTTTAATTATTACCTGACAGAATTACATGTCCCAAGGTACAGTCATGAAATTACTGCTGATTTTGCTCTGCCCTGTTTGCTGTGACACACCAGGGCCATCCATGGGTCATGCCAGCCCATGCTTTCCCCACACCCACAGCACGCCCCCACCACACAGAGACACAACCAGGATCATTTGCACTGGACAAGAAAAAGACTGTATGCAGCATCACCATGTCATTTTAAGAAACCCACTGCTTCCTTTCTTGTTTATTGCTCATTCTTAAATGACTTCAAGGTTTCCTGGAACCCACAACAGGCTGACAGAATTGATGTAGTTTAATCAGTTTAATCTAAGGGCATTTAGTCAAAGAGGAGCTAATGCACAACCTTTTCATATAGATAAAAGGTAACAGACTGTCAAGATTGATTTAACAAGTTACAATATAGTTTAATAAAAGAAATGAGCAGCATGGACAGTACAAGGTCTTTTAATACAAGGGGAAAAAGCACTAGTAGGACCGAAATTTCCAGGTTTTAGTGAAACTTCTTGTGAGGTGGAAGGATGCCCTGGTTGAGGACATCGAATCCAGCACATCATCAGCAACTCAAACACATTTGTGGGCTCCAGGGAACACTAAGTGGAGTAACTTCAGGATAAGAGGATGTCACAAGGTTACAGCGTGGGACTTTAGGATGTTGTGTGCCACAAACTGCTGCACAGTCCGAATCCTCCCCCCAGTCTAAACCGTCTTAAACTCTTTGTCACTATGATGGCTTCAGAGCAGCCAGTTGCTTATAACATAGGAGTGTGTTTAGTTTAGCACAGTAAGAAATATTAAAAATTGGTATGACAGCATTTTTTGTATCAAACAAGAAGAAAATTAAATTATTAATTAACTAATGAAATTATTGTTAACAATGTGTATGTCGATACTTTGTAAATCTGGAAAAACCAAAAACCACGAAGTTCTATACCTCAAATAATCAAATAGCTTCTCCTGCTGAAAAGAAAGCACACATACCCCCACATAAAGTCAGGGATCCCAAAGATCAACTACATCTAATTTACTTCATAAAACTGCTCACTTATATTAAGAAAACTGGAAAAAGGAGATAGACAATGACTCTTTATAGTGAAGCAAAGATTTTATTTTTTAATATAAATTTTTAAAATTTACATATATTTGACATCAATTGTAATCCCCATGTAATCCCCATCACCGTAACACCAGTGCACCATCACCTCAGTCCCCCGTGCTCCCGTCTGCCCTCAACCCTTCCCCTCTTCCCTCTCCACCAAGTGTCCCAGGTTTGTCTTTGTCTTTTCATTTTTGGTTTTTGTTTATTTCTTGTTGTTATTATTTTTATTATTGTTCTTATTCCTTTCCTTGATCTTTATTTGTTTCCCTTATATTCCTCCTGGGGGGGAAACCATCTACTATTTTTCTTTTGCCTTCTGACTTACTTCGCTGAGCATAAGTCCTTCCAGTTCCATCCATGTTCCTATGAATGCGTCTAGTTTTTCATTTTTTATTGCTGAGTAGTATTCCATCGTGTCTATGTACCACAGCTTCCCGATC
>JAGFMF010011914.1:5768212-5788867 GCA_019455555.1 Galemys pyrenaicus | reverse complement strand
AGGGGGGGGAGAGGGGGAGAAGGCTCATTCCTGATGATCCTTTCTTTTAAAAGGACAGGTTCATTAAGAAAAAGGAGAAAGGAAAACAAAAAAGAGGCAACTGCATAGATACAGGTAGGCTGAGAGTGCTGCTGCTGCTCTGCAAAGCGAAAATGTGCCAAGAAACCCCCAGAGTTGCTGGCGGGCAGGCGAGGTGCAGACTCAGCTTCTATGCTACCTGAATTCTTTACGATGAGCGTTATTATGCCCTATGGGAAAACATGGGGAAGGACGGTGAGGAGCAGTGAACGAAAGCGATAGAATGCATGTATTTATAAAATGTATATGGTCTTAGGGGCCTCCCTGGTGGCGCAGTGGGTTAAGCAACACACTATGAAGCAAACCGCAATCACTGCAGCACGAGTTCGATCCCTGCTGCCGGCCAGGGAGGGGACCCACATGGTGCAGCAGACCTCTCCTGCCTGGCCCGCTGCTCCCCTCAGCAGTGTATTTCCATTGATCTGCCTGTTCTGCAACCCCGCTCTGTCCATGGTGAATACTCTCACCTCCCCACACCTCTGGCCTGTACCCCAGTGCTTGTATGCACAAATAAATAAATCTTTTTAAAAAAATGTCCTCTTACAAGAGGACTCATAGTCATCACTGTAGGAGTAATTTATTGTCTATTACTAAATTTCTATCTAAAAATTATTAGTGTAATTTGAAGTATTAATCAAAAGAAGAAAACAAAATCCTGGCTAACTTCTTATCTAAGCCAGAACTTGAATGACTAAGAAAATTTCTCTGATGTGTGAATGCCATCATTTGCTTTCTTGGGTGTTTTATTAAAATAAAATTGTAAAATAATAATGGAATGTCTTTTAAACAATATTTTTTACTTACTTTTTCATTTTTTACAGTTACATAAAGGTAAACCTCAAAAGTATCTTCTTCCACAGCACATAATTTGGCTTCCACTTGGGTAGTTGCTAAATAACATAAATGGAAACGTAAGTCGGCCGATATGAGAAGTCTACCTGAAACAAGTGCGATTATTTCCCCACTATTAATCTCTGCTAACCAACGGTGGTGACCCAGCGCCACACGTGAAATGGCTCGCCCGCCAGGGTAGGCCTTTGGGCAGAGGGCAAGTTGCACAGCTGCCCCCGTCCACCCCACGAACACCGAGATCCTCTCTGCCCTTCTGACAACTCCCAAACCCCCATTTCCAGTCACAGTCTTGTACCTTAGCTACTCTGCAGGAGACCTAATAACCAACCACAGCTCCCTGCACAGTTCTTTTGGAACTAAGCTAGATGGGTTTCCTTTCACTCTCACCACAGCCCTGTGGGGTAAGTACTTCTCTCATTATTTTATGAGTGAGGAGGCCAGGCCTGGAAAAGGGCACACGGAGGTAGTAGGTACTCTGCCTCCTCCATATCTGCATTTTCCACTAATCCCCCAAGAGACACAGAAGGGTCAATACCTGAAAGCCCGTGGCCCTCCTAACTTCCCACTTCTCCCAAAAAGAAGGCACCTGGCTTTTCCTTGACCCGGACAATGGGGCAGTGGAGAAGGGCCACGACCCCAAGAGGTACGAGGCAGCACCCCAGGCATTTCACACCCACTATTCCTAAGCCCCTATTTGCCTCTTCACTGTCAGGGGCTAGGAGAGACGTTAGGATGAAACTATTTTATAGTCGACAATATAAAACAGTTCGTCAAATGCTGGCCTGAGACATGGTATGCACCTTAAATTAGCAATAATGATTAGTACACAATAAATGCCCATATCCTTACTCACTAATAATAGAAGTTAAGCTTTTCAACAATTGTTGGTTCAATTCAATATACAAAAATTTACTTTTTAGTACTACAGCTTCTGAGAGACAGGCACACTACTGTGCCAGAATCCCTCACCCAAACACCCCCTTTCTGATTTCAACTGTCAATTATTGATGTTCTCATCAATTCCCCAGGGGTACAGGATTACCTCGACATCGGGAAGATCCAGGCAACTTGCAAATCCACTTGAGAAGGGTCAAACAGTTAAGCACACACATTCAAAAGTCAAAACGGGTGGGTCAGCGCAAAGCAGGCTGTAGTGACCATGGCTTACCTTTGAGAATGTTCTGGAAGTACTGAATAGCTGCACTGTCCCACTTCTTGGCAGGTCTGGAATAGTGAACACACGCGACTTCATTAGACAACCTGAGGCCAGTGTGCTCGTGTCGTTTCGCAAAGCACCCTGGCGGCTTTCCACTGAGAGTCTGATGGACGACGCACATGGTGGGGGCTGGGCGCTGCCTTGCTCTGAGGGCGCTCGACCGAGGCACTCTGCAGTGGGCTCTGCTCCTCTCATGACTAGTCAGCACCAGCGATGAGAATCACCCCCTTCCTGGGGCTTCCCGAGCCACCCACTCCACCACCAGGTCACCGTATCCCAGCGCCACACTCCCCAGCTGCCTCCAACGCGCCAGTCTCCTCACAGCGCATGCAGAGCTTGGCCCAGGCTGGCACACACCAAGTGCTCCGCACGTTTCTTTTTTTTTCCTTTTTCCATTTTATTTTTCCCCTTTATTACTAATTAAAGTTTTTTCTTATATAAGTCAGAAGGCAAAAGAGAAATATCGGTTTCACTTTTAGGAGAAATATAAAGGAACCAAAAAAGGGCTCAAGGAAAAGAACAATAACAACAACAACAAAAATCACAACTCAACAAGAACAAAAAGACAAAGGAAAATCAGAGGCACTTTGTGGCAGAGGGAGGGAGAGGGACTGGAATGAGGGCAGGAAGAGCACAAGGGAATGGGGTGACGGTGCACTGGTGAAATGGTGGTGGGAACTCCCTGGGGACCACAATTGATGTCAAATATATATAAAGAAAAAAATATAAAAATTTCTTCTTCGATCACTGCAGTTCCCAGTTCTCCCACCACTGTATCACCCATGAACCATCACCACGTTCCCTTGTATTCATCCTTCCCTTGCTGATCCCCCGCAGTCACCCTCCTTTGCTGGATGCCTCAGTTCTATGGTCGGCTTGCTCGTTTTGACTTTTTCTTGACCTTGTCTTTGGTTTCCCCATATTCTGTGAGTGAGAGCATCACTAGTTATCTTTGCCTAGACTGATTTCAGCAACATAATCCTTTCCAGATTCATCCATTTGACAAACAGCATGAGGTTTTTTGGTTTTTGTTTTTTTTTTTAATCGCTGAATAATATTCCATTGTATAAATAAACCACAACTTTTTGATCCATTTGTCTATTTGGGGGTATTTGGGTTGTTTCCATATCTATTATAAATAGCGCTGCGGGGCCTCCCTGGTAGCGCAGTGGGTTAAGCAATGCACTATGAAGCAAAACATAGCCACTGCAGCACGAGTTCGATCCCTGCCTCTGGCCAGTGAGGGGACCCACCTGGCACAGCAAACCTCTCCTGCCACGCCTGCTGCTCCCCTCAGCAGCATATTTCAGTCAATCTGCCTGTTCTGCTCCCCACTCTGTCTTTGGTGAATCCTCTCACCCACCCCACACCTCTGGCCTGTACCCCAGTTCTTGTATACATAAATAAATAAATCTTAAAAAAAAAAGATGAGTGAAGGTTTCCTTTCGAATTAGTGTTTAATCCTTTGGGTAGATGCCTAGGAGTACAATTACTGAATCATATGGTAGGTCCATTTTTAATGTTCTGAGGAACATCCAACAGCTCTCCATGATGACTAGACTTTTGTTGTAGATTAGTTGATCATATATGTGTGGTTTTATTTCTGGGCTTTCAATCCCATCCCATTGGTCTGTTTGTCTATTTTTGTTCCAATGCTGTTTTTATTATAATGGCTCTGTAACACTGTCTGAAGTATGGGATTAAATGCCTCCATTCTTGCCCCTTTTAGTCAGGACGACTTTCACTACTTGGAGGTTTTTTGTAGTTCCATATGAATTTCAACTTTGAAGAATACCATTGAGATTTTTATTGGAATTGCACTGAATCTGTAAATCGCTTTTCATAGGATGGCCATTTTTATACTGTTGATTCTCCAAACCATGGGGATTGTCTTTCCACTTCTTTTTGTCTTCTATTTCTTTTAACAGTGTTTTGTAATTTTCCTTGTATAGCTCTTTCACCTTCTGTATTAGGTTTATTCCAAGATATTTAATTTTGGGGAGTATAATTGTAAAAGGGATGGCTTTCTTAATTTCTTCCTCTTGAGATTGTTTGTATATATGAAAGTTATGGATTTTTGTGTGCTGATTTTATAACCTGCTACTTTACTAAACTGCTTTATTGTTTTAATTATTTTTCTGTGGATGTTTTAGGATTCCCTATTACATTATCATCTGAATATAATAATTTCACATCCTTTCTCTATTTGGATTCCTTGTATGTCTTTTTCATGCATAACTGCTCTAGGTAGGATGTTCAGTGTTATACTGAAAAGCAGTGGTGACTATGGAAGGCTATATGGAGGTTCCTCAGTCTACTAAAAATAGAACTACTATATGACCCAGCAATCCCACTCCTAGGGATCTACCCAAAGGACACAAAAACACCGATCCAAAAGAGCACCTGTACTCCTATGTTTACTGCAGCACTATTTATAATTGGTAAGACCTGGAAACAACCCAAATGGCCAAAAGTAGATGACTGGATCAAGAAGATGTGGTACATATACACAATGGAATGCTATTCAGCAATCAAAAATGAGAAACTATTCAGCAATCAAAAAATAGAAACATGGATGGAGCTAGAAGGAATTATACTCAGTGAAACAAGTCAGAAGGCAAGAGAAAAGTATCAGATGGCTTCGCTTTTGGGAGGAATGTGAAGGAATAACAACTACAAAAAAAAAAAAAGAAGAGAAAGCTGAATGGGCAATTACAACCAAAAACAAACAAACAAAAAACTCAACAAGACCAAAAGGTCAAAGATAAACCAAAGGAACCACGGGGGGAGGAGAGAAAGGGGAAGAGGGGAGGGCAAAGACGGGGATGAGGGCAGAAAGAGCACAAGGCACTGAGGTGATGGTACACGGGTGAAGTGGTTCTTCATCATAAATGGATGTTGGACTTTATCAAATGCTTTCTCAGCATCTATTGACATAATCATATAGATTTTCTTTCTTGATGTGTTGTACTACATTAACTGACTTTCAGAAGTTGAACCATCCTTGTGTCCTTGGAATAAATCCCAAATGGTCATGGTGTGTGATCCTTTTGTTGTACTGTTGGATCTAGTGTGCTAGGGTTTTACTGAGGGGCTTGCATCTGTGTTCATTAGGGAGATAGGGCTTTCATTTTATGTGTGTGTTGTCTGTTTTTTGGTATTTGTGTAATGGTGGCTTTGTAAAACTTAGTTGGTAGTGTTCCGTCTTTCTTGATTTTTTGAAAACATTTTTGTAGGACAGGCATTAGTTCATCTTTGAATGTTTGAGAGAATTCATTTTTGAAACATCTGGTCCTGGACTTTTGTTTGGGAGTGTTTTGAATGGCAGTGTTTTGATTATTGTTTCAATTTCACTGCTTTTAATTGGTTTAAGTTTTCTATTTCTTCTTTGTTCAGCTTTGGGTGACTGTATAGTTCTAAGAATTTGTCCATCTCATTATTGAACCTGTTTGCATGTAGATATTCATAGTACTCTCTAATTACACTCTGGATTTCTACTATGTCTGTTGTAATTTCTCATCTTTCATTTATAGTCCTAGTTCCCTGGATTTTCTCCCTTTTTTTCCTTTGTGAGTCTTGCTAGGGGTTTGTCTCTTATTTTTTCCAAAGAACCAGCTTTTGGTTTCACTGATCTTTTGGATCATCTTTTTTATTTCTGTTTCATTAATTTCTGCTTTAACTTTAATTTCCTTTCTTCTACTGGCTTTTGGATCTCTTTGTTGTTATTTTTCTAGTTCTTCAAGATGGATGATCAGATAGTTCCTTTGAGTTATTTCTTGTTTCTTGATTTGGGGGTCTGTATTGCTATATACCTTTTTGCCAAGTCCCATACGTTCTGGAAAGTTGATTTCAATCCAGTGGGCTCTCAGTAGCAAGTTGCTCAGTCTCCACATAATGGGCAATCTCCTCGCTTTCTTTTCATGGTTGATCTCTAGTTGATCCCCTTTTGGTCTAAGAAGAGAGTTGGTATGACTTCAATCATAACGTACTTGCTAACGCTTGTCTTGTGCCCTAATATGTGGTTGACCCTGAAGAATGACCCATGTGCATTTGAAAAAAAAATGTGTACTCAATTTTTTTTGAAGTGCAGTGTCCTACAGATGTCTATTAGGTCCATGTGGTGTAGATTCTCACTGAGGGCTACTGTGTCCTTGTGTAATTTCTGTCCTCTTGATCTGTCTCTTGGAGAGAGTGGGGTGTTGGAGTCTTGAAAATACATTTGTATTTTCTCCAACATCTGTTTTTGGAGCTGACAGTAACTGTTTAATGTATTTTGGAGCTTCCTCATTTGGTAAATATACACTGATGAGTGGTATGTCTTTCTGGTATATTGACCCCTTATTGTTATACAGTGTCCTTCAGTGTCTCCTGTCACCATTTTTTTTTCTTACAATGTTTGCTTTCGTTTCTAAGTACAGTCCTCAGAATTTCCAGCACCAATTCACCCCTGCACCATCACCACAGTCCCTTGTGCTCTTCCCGTCCCGGCCTTGACTCCACTCCCTCCCTCTTCCCTGTAGAATGTCTGTTTTGTAGTTGTCTGTTTTTGTTTTGTTGTGGCTTTTTATTTTGGTTGTTGTTGATTTTTTTTCATTGATACCCTATATTCCTCCTATCAGTGAGGCCATCCAGTATTTTTCTTTTTCCTTCTGACTTACTTCACTAAGCATAATTGCTGTCACCTTTTTTAAAGTCTGTTTTATCTTCTATAAGTAGGGTTGACTCTGCCTTCATTTGGGGGCCATTTGTTTGCAGAATTGTTTCCCAGCCTTCTATTTGCATCTATGGTTATCTTCAGAGTTTAAGTGTGTTTCCCGGAGGCAGAAGTTTGGATTCTGTTTTTTACACAGTATGTTACTCTGTTCCTTTTATTGGTGAGTTTACTACTCCATTAAAACATTTCAGGTGACTGACACGTGCACCTCTGTCACTGACTGGGTCCTCATTCACTGGATCTAGTCACCACTTTGTTCCATTCTTCCTGTTCACTCCTCCACTGATTTAGACTTAAGGCTCCTCGGACTGTTTCTTGGACTGGGAGTGTAGTAGTAGTAGTAGCAAATTGCTGAAGATTTTGTTCTTCTGACAAGGTCCTTATTTTCCCTCGTAAAAGCAGAGCTTTGTAGAATAAAGTATTCTTGGCTGGTACTTCTGACTTGGTGTTTTCTGAGTATGTCACTCCATTCTTTTGGATCATAGTGCTTCTTTAGAGAAGCACTTTACAGGTTATCTGTTTATTTTCCCCTTGTCAGTTTCATTACTTTTTCTTTTTCGAGGACACTTGTAGTTTTCATTATGGTAGTCTGGTGTTCTTCTAGCTTCCTCATGTCTACTTTCACTTCCTTCTTTATGTTTGGGAAGTTCTCTTGAATTATTTCCTTGAATTGTTTCTCAGTTCCCTCATCTCTCTCTTCTTCTGGGGTTCCTAACTCCTACATTTTCTTTTTCCATGATGTCAGATAATTCTCAAAGTGTTTCTGCGTTCTTTCCTTTATGGCTCTTTTTATATCTGTCTCTTCTAAAGTACTGATTCATTCTCCCATTCATCTACTCTATTTTCGTGGCTTTTTGCCCAGAACTTTTTAGTCTCCTCCAGTTCACTTACTTTTTAAAGATTCAATCTTATTTTTCTTTTCATTGATTATGTTTCTCATAACATTTCGGTTCCTTCTCTGCTTTAGTTTTTTAAGTCAGATTAAAATTTCTCTGTTAGGCAGGCAGAGAAATTCTCCCATGTCAGTGTCACTGGGTTCTGGATGCTGGTTTTCTTTCTGTAATGTGCTGTTCCCCGGTGGATTTGCTTGATCGCTTGTATATTTCTTTCTCTCCATTGTCTCCTTCCATGTTTGTTCTTGGCACAGGGGCACGTGGCCACTAATGCCTGCTAGCGTGACTTCTGTGTGCTTTTACCAGGGCGTGTGTGGATCTGCCCGGAGCTTGGGTTGCTATGGGCAGCGAGTGGAGGCTGGGGACAGGTGCTCCTGTTGCTTTCCCCTCAGTTCCCACCCATCAAACGTCTTCTAGGGCCAGCGGATGGATCTGCATGCTGGATGCTGCGGCAGCTGGGTGGGGTTGGGGACGGGGGCTCCCGTGGCACTCACCCACCAGACCACTGCTACTGGCAGGCAGGATATTTGGCACTCTCACAGTGGTGTGGATGGACCTGCCCCCTGCCTCGGCCTCTGTTGCAGCTGGGCAGGGATGGAGGCTCCTGTGGCTTCCCTCGACCAGAAGCTTGGGGTATCTAAAGGCCCTGATGTACGGCCCAGCTCCATGAGGCTCTGGCTGTGGCCCTCTCCCCTGGCAGGTGCAGCAGACTGGAGTGCACTTTCTCATGTTGTAGGGACAATTGAGAACCTCTGATGCAGGGTACAGCTATCATGAGGTTCCAGTTGTGGCCTGGTCTGCTCGGAGATGTGGGCTGGTTAAATGGTGTGACTGATGCTAAGTTTTTCAAGGGCTTTCCCAGGTGCTGAAGGCTGGCGTTTTGGCTGTGTTCAGTAGGTGGCACCAGAGGGATGAGAGGGATGTGCCTCCCAGCAGGGGTTTACTCCTGTCTCAGGGAAACTGAAAATAAAGTTTCTACTATTCCTGTGGAGCTGGTGGCCGGTGCAGAGGTCTGGGTTGTTCATCTGTGGGTACCCAAGGGTTCCAGATGTAGCAGAGTGGTATACTGGGGGTTCCAGGCTATGAGCCAGTTCTGGATGATGTTGGCAAGCTTGGTGGACTGGCCTTCCCCTTTTGGCTGGGTGTCCTTGGAGAATGGACGCTTTTTTTTTTTTTTTAAATTCTTGACTATGCTGGAGAATTGCTGGTGTCATGTAACTGGCTCGAAGCAACTGGGTTTTGCTAAAATGTTGTAAGAAGTACTTTGTTTAGGCAGGAGATTAATCCCAGCCTCTCTATTCTGCCATGTTGCTGTTTCTTAAACTAACATTCTAAAAGTGGTCATGAAAAAAATCCAATTACAATGATCTCATGGCATTTCTCTGCCAACTCTCTTTCCTATTTTTCCTGATCATTTCCCCCTTTCCTGTGTGTGATATTACAGTTTATAACAGAAAACATATATTTGGTCTTTGACTTTGTTTCTGGTACAAAGCTCTTAAAACCAAAGGAATTCCCTAAGTAAAGAAAGCAATAAATGCATCTTTTACTGTTAAGGACATGACTTCCAGATGAACCAAAGAACAGGAAGTGGTTGCCAGAGGAGCAAACCATGCACTTGGAGAACTGGACCAATCCCATGGGTGGTGGGGTTCAGGGGGAAGATTGCTGACTGGAAGTTGGAGGTTGACTCAAAAGCCAATGGCCAATAATTTGATCCATCACAACTAGTTAATGCAGCTTCCACAAAACCCAAAAGGAAAGAGCTGGGAGAGCTTCTGAGTTGGAGAATTTATGGAGATTTGAGGAGAGTAGCACCTCAGAGAAGTCACAGAAGTGCCTCTTCCTTTCCTCACATCTTGTCCTATGCATTTCTTTAAACAGATGTTCCTAAATTACATTATTTTATAATAAGCTAGTGATACAGTAAGTAATGTTTCTCTAAGGTCTATAAGCTGGTCAGTCAGAAGTTCAGTGACAACTTTGGTTGGTGACTGGCATCTGAAGTGGGGGCTGTGGGAGGACAGGCAGAGTCTCATAAGACTGTGTCCTTAACATGGAACCTGAGGAGGAGATGGAGTTATCTTCAGGGAGATGGAGAAGGAACTGAGCTGACTGCTCAGTGGTGTGACCAACACACCACTCAAACACTCACATACTGCAGTGAGAGTCATATTAGCCTTTGGCGGGAGAAACAGAAGGAAAAACTGTAGGCAGAAAAGATTAGGAGAAACCATTATTTGGTTCTAGCATGTGGGAATATGGAAGAAAAATTAAGGGTAGAGCAATTATGTTTTATTTTTCTAATGGTTTCATGTATGAGAAATGGAACCACCATCCTCCAAGAATAATTCTGAAAATGGGGCAATATACATAAAATACTTAGCCCTAAAGGACTAAGGTATCAGGTATTTTGCCTAAGAGAGATAGTAAGCATATGACTTAAAGAGAATTTACAGAGGGTTTTCTAAAAGAAGTCAAGGGGGGAAAAAAAAGAACTGGTTGTAATACCTTACCACACACAAAATAATTATCCAATAAGCTTTCTTCAAAAAAACAAGAGATAAGATTCCCCAAAAGAAATCTCAATCCGGGCCTTGAACAGGTGAGTGAACCCGCCTCTCGTGCCTGCTCATGTATGCGCCCTCAAGTGTGCACACAACCCCCCAACACACAATAGCCACCTGACGAGAAGTCCAACTTTTTAAGTCAGAAAAATACAAATTAAAACATACTACTTTCACCAAGAAAACAAGGTAAAACTTTAAAATCTGTAACATTCAATGTTGGTGGGAAAAGCAGCACTTTCTATACCCCAAAGATGGGAATATAAATTTTTGGACGCAAAGGTGAGAAAATCAATCAAAAACTGTAACAAACCTATTATGGCAGAATTCTAGGTGAAGTTATAACTTAGAAGTAAAAAAAAGGTAGTCAAAATCCTAGCAGATAAGCCACTCTACAAGCTTTACCTATGTGAGAAGGTCATCTGAGACGTGGGGATACCCAAGGTTGGGGAGATGCTGGAAGAGCACCAGGGGGCTGACAGGGGTCACACAGGTAAGGAGTAAGGAAGAGAGGGAAACAGACACCTCTGTGAGGCTGGGAGCAGACAGTCAGCACCCAAGTCACCCACAAAAGGAAAGCAGCTGCCGCTCTGAGAGGACAGGAGGAGGCAGAGGCCTGGCTCCCAGAGTCTCTCAGGACAAGTGCATGGTGGTGTGGGCTGGCCCGGGTCAGCACTGGCCTCAGAGACCAGTGGGGTTAGTGTCTCGTTAGTGGGGGTCCTAGGGCAGCCACATGCGGGAGGCATTCACCACTGCGAAGGAGCTGCGGCGTCAGGGGCGGGGATGAGCAGGGGTTCCACAGAGCACTCAAGAGCGTCGGAGAATGCAGCACAACACGTGCGGGATATGCAAGCTGAGGCAGACCTGAGCTGCTTCCTGTAGCTTCTCTTCCCACAACACTACAGTCCTGGAGCAGGAGAAGAGCAACAGCACTGAGCGGGAGGTCCTCTGGTAGAGCTTGTTTAGGACAGCAAAGACCAGGACCATACCCCTCATGCAGACTGCACGATGCAGGGACCACCCCACGCAAACCCTGGCAGAAACACCGCGGCCAAGCACCAGCAAAAAGCAGCAACGATGGGGCTTGTGCGTACACATGGACACACTACACACAGCCTTCACGCCGTTAACTGCTTTCTGTAAGTAAGGACAATCAGAGATCTAGCCTCTGGAAATGGGACTGTAGGAGGGACCCTGCTCTGAGGCCAGGTCTGACCCATTACCCGGAGGACCCCGCCCCAAGAACAGAGAGACCTGTGAAATCATACTCTGAGGAGAGACTGATTTTCTATCATCACCATTTGCTTGATTTAAGACTTTTACCAGTGAGTCAACAGCTGTGAGAAGCTGTGTACTTACACTATTTCAGCGCTGTCCTCACAGACGTCAATCTGTAGGGTGACAGGTTTGGTGCAGTACAGTCTGAACTTCTTTGCCCTGTAGGGAAGCTGCATGAAAGCTTCCACTGCAACTCGGATGCTTAACACCGAAACAGAAATAAATCCACATAAAGACAAATTACATGTAATGCAGTTCTCTCAAGTACACCTATATATTCCACATAACACAGGAAAACCCAACTTTTCTGTTTTTAATATAGTCCCCTGCAGCACTGGACGCACTGCCCAAAGAGGCAAAATCTGATTCTTGAGGTTAAACAAAATCTTAATTTTTGACAGGCTATTCCCTCTCCCCACCCCCCACACACAGAGCACATAAACAGATGTTCTGTATATCTCTGGCATTAAAAATTTCATGGCATGGGATCAGGAAAGATTAACAAAATAATGTCTAAAGAGGCACCTAAGATTGAAAACAGTGGATAATTAACAATGAACAAATGTGGAAAGCACTTTCTATTTAACAGCATTTTATTTTATTTTTTTTATTAAAATATTTTAAAATTTACATATACTTGCCATTAATTGTAATCCCCATGTATTCCCCATCACCATCTCACCAATGCACCATCACCTCAGTCCCTCGTGCTCCCATCTTCCCTCAACCCTCCCCCTCCCCTCCCCACCAGGTGTCCCCAGTCTGTCCTTGTCTCCTCATTTTTGGTTTCTTTAACAGCATTTTAAACATCAATTTTAATTCCAGTATACAATCAGAATTACCTTCGCATTGCTCCAAGTGAGCAGACTTTTTAATAGTCTGCCAACTGTGAACAGAAGAGCTGGAGCACTGAGATTTGATAGGTTATTCAGCATTTTTATTTTTATTTTCCTTCAGGCAAATGGCAGACCACATTCATATACAATTTCAACATGCGCTGGTCCTGTTTCCTTGATCCTAAGACACCTGCCGGGGCACTTCAGAAAAAGGTGGCATGCTGTCTACCCCTCCAGTCTCCTTAGACTCTATTTGCTCATAGGATTCTCTTGCCCAAAACAAACTGAACTTAAAAATGCCAAAAAGAAAATCTCTCAGTCAAATATATTTCTAACAACTATGGTTATAAAGGCACAGAATCATAAGCAAGACAGGCATACGCTCCTAAGTATCTGCAAATTTCCAACGTCCGGTGAGTCCTCATGCCACAAAATCCTTCTATTTAAGAAAACGTCTTACTGCCTAAATTAAAGCACAGTGGGTATTGCTCTTTTGAATGAAAGGTGCCACATTTATTAAACTGACAGCCTCTTGACTACAGGACAAAAAGCTGAAAAAATTAACACAAACACCAAGACTGACTTGACTGTGTTTTTAACGAAGAGTGGCATGTGGTTCTGGAGCCAGCGGGTGCTCATTCAGAACTGTCTCCCCTCCTGATGAACTAAGAAGACAGGCCGGCTGGGCAGCTGGCTAAGGGCACCTAGAAATACAGAGCTTCTGGCTCTCCAGAAAGGAAGGTGGAAGGACAGAGCCGCCTGCTGAGTCTTCACTGACACCTTCCTCTTGCCTCCAGTGCACGTAGAATTGGAACCTGCAAGTCTCCTCTTCTTGAAGCTAAATTTGCACATTATACTCGCCATCTCCTTACTTTGAAAATCAATGCTGTCCTTTAAAACTGACATTAATTTCCTTAAATAGGTAAACTGGGTAAGGTAAATTAAATACAGACGTACTTTTTAGATTTCACTGGGATGTACTTGGCGAAATCCACAAGGAAACAGTCCGCCAGGTAATGGTCTGCTGAAGACACAATTGACTTAATAACAGCCCTGCACCAGCACTTTAGCTCCTGACAATAAACCACACAGACCTACAAATAAAAAGAAAACCCCAGTTCAAATATGTAGTGACACGGCCCGGGCGAGGCTGCTCAGAAGAGGACAGAGCTGAGCAGTCAGCTGGCGGAGCCCTACTGCGGGGTGATAGACATGAGCACACTCTCTTCCATCAGAGCTGCCGAGGAGGCAGAGCCCCCCACCCCAGGGCAGGGGAGTCCCTGACTTCTGCAGCATAGCTGTGCTGTACCCTGCCAGCTCCTGCAGCTGGACTCCACCTCACACCAATCACCAGGAACTGGACCTCCTCCCCGCCTCCATTCTGTTCACTCTCCCTCTCCCTATCCCCTGTTGGTTAGAATAAAATTGTTTTCCTTGCACCAAAGTCCCTTTTGTTTGCATCTATCACAGAGGGAGGCCAGGCCCAGAATTGGGGAGAGGTTCTAATCTAGTGACAGCTTTTAGACCCTTTGTCTGCTAACATTGCTGTTTTCAAAGTCAAACTCTTCTGAAAAATGACTATACGGAGACAATGGGTATGGGAGCTAAGGCTGCAAGAAGGGGAGGCGGGGCCATGACATGAAGGGAAATAAAACAGCATGACTTGGCCAAAGTCATGAGCAACTGAAAGGGAAGCATGTTCCAGTGTGATCTGCCATGCCCTCCTCACTGAGGTCCCTACACCTTTGCTAGCTCTAGAATGACGCTCTGGTTCCTAGCCCCAGAAGGAGGCCCCCAGTGCCTGAATTTAGCTGACATCCCACCCTTACTGCTCTGTAGGAACCTTACACTCCTACTATCTGAGTCTTGTACAGCTAAAAAGAATCAAACCCAAAGCAATAGTTATAAACAAAATACTCTAAACGCTGTACATCTTAGTTGTCAAAATAGTCTACATTTTGAGTAGCATTTCAAGACACTTACTTAAAAGCTCATTTAGATACATACCTGCCCTTCTTCCAACATTAATGGTTTTATTTCTACATCTTGACACATGCTATTATAGAAGTCATTCATGGAATTGTTCAGCTTTTGATAGTCAACTTCATGATCTAAAAAGGTATTACATCCTTTTATGATAACCCAGAAGCAACCTGGATCTTCAATCTGTAAATATTTTAAAAGCCAAAATAATTAATGATTTAAAAATAAAACCACAAAATAAATCGTAGAGTCACAATAACTGTGCCTAATTTAAGTAATCTAACAAATTCTGGACAAGCAGTTCTGCCACGAACAATCAGACCAAAGAGAAAAGAAAGCAGACCTTCAATATAGATTATATTCCCTGAACTTACTGAATATTGTCAGTTATATCTCACAAAAGCTGGCGAGGGGGGAAAGACCCAACGAAAAACTCTAAAATATGTAACTGTGTCTTATAAAAAAGCAGATATGAATGAGTACATTCTGCTCATATTTAGAAAGAATAAATGATGGCAGATAAACCAAAACAAATACAAATTATTACCTACAGAGGAAACCAGAAAGGGCGTAAAAGTATCAGGAATGAATGTATTTTGTGATCTAGTAATGTTAAGAGAAATTAAAATTTTTACTGTTCAGAACACATACAAAGTGAAGAGGTTTGTGAGTCAAAAGTATCAATGGGAACGCATGAATTTTCAAATGTATTTACTTCCCAATTTCCGCCACTGGATGGGCAAGATATTGGATTCTAGACACCAAGGGGCAGGAATACAGATGTTTGCATTAGTAAGCCATTTTTCTGAATGTTCCAACATTTTTATAATAAATACCTGGAAAAAGAACATTTGATCATTCTGGTTCCAGTCATGACGACAGTAGTTTACAAGAACTAACCCACCTGCAGCTAGCAAAGAGAGATCCTGGAAAATATGCAAAACGATTTCAAGGTACTGAAGAGCTACCAAAAGCGACAAAAACTGCAGTAAGTCAGTCCCTGCAGGAAACATCACTGGGCCACGCCCTCCCAGTCCAGGTGGCACGGAGTGGGCACAGCACAAGCAGAAAGCTATGATGGCTGCAGCCTGAGCTTGGAACTGCCAGAGCAGCTAAAAATTAAAGGAAAAAATTCTGAAAGAGTCACAAAGGAGAGAGCCCTAACAGTCTGCATCTCAGAACCATGGCAGACCGTGAACTACACAGGTGAGAGACGCCAAGGATTCCAGAGAAAATCAACAATTGAAAGATTAAAACAAAAGAAAACAGGGCCTCCCTGGTGGTGCAAGGGGTTAAGCACCACACTATGAAACATTCCCAGCCACTGCAACACAAGTTCGATCCCTGGCCAGGGAGCTGACCCACATGGCGCAGCAGACCTCTCCTGTCTCAGCCGCAGCTCCCCTTAGCAGTGTGTTTCAGCCCATTTGCCTGTTCTGTTCCCCACTCTGTCTCTGGTGGATCCTCTCACACACCCCATACCGCTGGTCTGTACCCCAGTTCTTGTATGCATAAATAAATAAATCCTAACAAATAAACCACACCCCTGCAGCTGCTGCCTGTGGGAACTGCAGGACTCTGGGCAGGAAAGGACACCCCAAACATCTGCACCAGGAGGCCTCCAAACTCTAGCACGGCTTCCAGCTGCAGGTAGCCAATTCCCTACGGTGAACCCAGTCCTTTGTCACCTCACCTGATGAAGATCAAGGCCACCAGGAGGATTTATGGTTTGTTCTAGTCAACACCTGACATTGGTCCTTGACCTACCTAAGAGAATTTACTAAAAAGGGTCTACAAATGTGAGCCCTTCCTGTCCCTTTTGAGCTGTATCTGTATTTTCTCCTACTCAGGATAAGGTCTTTTTCAAGTGGAAAGCCATTTCTTTAAAATGAAATCATCGGGAAGGCCAGGGCTCCCTCTCCTGGTCTCTGTGGGAAGAGAGAAGCCTAATGAAGTAATAGTTAAACACAGCTGTCCTAACCACATTTACACGACCATCAACCTTTGTAATTTTTCACCGGTCTCTCCCCTCCTCTCCCTTATTTTCCCTGCAATGACATGCCCAGTCCCTTATACACAAATTGGAATGGAGCTCAGCTCCTGCCCCTTCTGTCAGCAGTTCCTGGGCAAAATCTTTTTTCACTGCTTTAACTAATGTCCAGTCTTATTTACTTTTGACACTCATCGCAGGAAACCGGAGTTTGGAATACCAGTCCATTCAGGTTAAAGAGGCTTAGTCAGAACCGCTGCCTCTCCACAGTGCCATCCCTGGGAGTCAGAGACCACATCTGCACAACAGAGAGGACTTGCTCTAACCATAAGGACAGAAGCAAAAGAGGGACACACAGACACACTGTAACCAAGCCTACCAAGGAAGTGCAGGCTGAGCACCTAGCCAACACCACAAGTCAGCACATTCACCCACTACACCCCCAGGCACCACGCAGAGTATTACTAGGTGTGTGAGTGCAACATACGGTCAAGGAATAAAATGGTCAATAGAAAATGAGTCCCAAATTGCCTGATGCTGGAAAGAACAGGCAAAGAGTTATAGTTTAAAAGTAAGCTAGTTTGTTTTTTTTTAAAGATTTATTTATTTGTGCATACAAGCACTGGGGTACAGGCCAGAGGTGCAGGGAGGTGAGAGAATCCACCAGACAGAGCAGGGGGCAGAACAGGCAGATGGACTGAAACACACTGCTGAGGGGAGCAGCGGGCCAGGCAGGAGAGGTCTGCTGTGCCATGTGAGTCCCCTTCCTGGCCGGCAGCAGGGATCAAACTCTTGCTGCAGTGGCTGCGGTTTGCTTCATAGTGCGTTGCCACCAGGGAGGGCCCTAAGCTAGTTTGTTTTTATTTTTAAAGAAGAATCTCATGTTAGAAATAAAAATTATTTTAAAAAAAACTTTGGAAAAGGTAAATTCCAGAGCTTAAAAGTAAAATATGAAAAATGAAAAAGTTACTAGAGGTGTGCTCGCTGCTCTACGGAACAAGGTACTGAGAGGTCCTCGGGAGCACAGTCAGGAAAGAGAAGACCATCAATTGCCTCTGTTCTCAAACAGCAGGACGAGCTACATGGAGAAACCTAAAGACTCCACAAAAATACGCTAGAATTAATAAATGACTTGCACAAGGTTAGCGATCATACAGTAAACTTAATTGTGATTATGTACTCCAGCAATGAAAATTGGAAACTTAAGTGGGTAAAAAAAAAAATTCCATTTGCAACAGCATAAAAAAGGGGGACTATTTAAGTCTAATAAAATACATGCAAAATCTCTAGGCTATGAAAAGTATAAAACACTCACTTAAAAAAAAAAAAGGTGACCTTTAGTGCTGTGTCCATGGATGGCTAAGACGTGGATTTGCCAAAAGTGATCTATCAATACAACTCAACTCCAGGAGGTGGTTTTGTAGAAATCAACAAATCATGAAATTTATACTGGAAAATGCAAGGAATTAGAATATCCAAAATAATTCTGAAAAATAACACAGTTGGATTCCATCTGACTTCAAGATTTACTATAAAGCTGCAATAATCAGGAAACTGTGGCACTACAGAGAGCAGTTACATAAATCAATAGGGCAGACACAGAGCTACATACATATGGTCAACTGCTTTCTCAATCAAGGTGCAAAGGCAATTCAGTGGGAAAAGAGTACCTTCCTCCCTCCCCACCAAAAAAATGATGCTGGAACAATCTGGAACAATCAGATGTTGTCATACAAAAAAACAAACCCAAAACCCTCAAACCACAATACAAAATCCGAAGCCATCACGAATCACACAATAACCACCTGGACCGAGGAGACCGTCACTACTTCAGTGGAAAGAAGTAGGAAGGCAACAGTACCAAGACAGCTGTTCAGGAAAAACTACTATGCACAAGGCCACCCCAGGTGTCATCTCTGTATCTGGATTCAGAAGCCATTTTGGAGATGGCAACTGTTTCCGGAACCCAGCTGCCTCAGGGGTGGGAGCCAGCAGCAGCAAGGTGAGAGTAACACTGCTGGGTGGTATTCTGTCACCTGCTGCTCCGTAAGTCAGTTGTGGCAGTTGCTCCTCAAAGCCCAGCAACTGCTTTTTTGTCAATTGTGGCAGTTGCTTGTTAGAGCCCTTTTATCAACAGTGTACTTCCTGGATCGTGGATGGACCAATCAGGTGCGAGCCATGAGATGACTGGTGCTACATGGTTCCGTCAGACACAGGATTGAAAAATGGCCCAATCAGACTTGTGGGTGAGGCACGCTGAAAGAGGATGTAAGTCAGGGTCGGTGGGAGCTGAAAGTCTGTTTTAGCCTCTGAAGAAAGAAGATGGTTTCAGGCCCTGAAGAAAGAAGGGGAAGACTCCATACTGGCTTCTGAAGAAAGAGGAAGCATCCAGCAGTTGACCTCCAAGGAGGGAAGGGAAGCCGAAGACCTTTGCAAAGAGGCCTCTGGTCTCTCCATCCCCTGAAAGGAGCACCAAAGGCCCCAGGCCTGGTGTCTCAAAGAGCTGTTTGTTGCTGGTGCAGCCCAACAACTCACAAAGAGCTGTTAACACTGGGTGTCTGACACAGCCTCTGCCCCCAGAGGCCTCCAGCTGGCCAGCGCTGGCCAGCGCTCCTGGTGACCGGTAGCAACCATCACTGATGCTATCTGGGTGAGACAGTTGGCCACCAGTAGCTACAGTAAGCTGTTTCCCCTGTTCGTAAAATAAACGCCATGGCTGTTGTTCCTGGAGCCTGAGGCCTCTTACAATTGTGCACGTGGGTGAGAACCCACCGACGGTGACCTGTCCCCTTATCGGGCACTGCTTGTAGTTAGGCTCTAGCCCACAGGCCCCTATCATGTGGGTGCTGTATTGCTGTAGCCCTTGGTTTTGGTTTCCAGCCTTCTGGTGGTTCCGTCTCAGAGCCTGGGCAGGTGGATAGGCCATTCCACCCCACCATCCAGTCTCCCACCCTGACCATCCCCGTTTCAAAATTAAATGGCTTGGGCACGATTTATGAACACTTGGGATGACACAAAGAAGGATGAACCCAAACACAAACTTGGGTTGGGGGGTGGAAATCTAAAAAAAACAAACAAACAGCAAAAGGAACACTAGAACGGAATAAAGCCAGAAGGCCTGCAGAGACCTGAATGGTAATAGAGGGAAGCAGAGTAAAGATTCTGCAGTGACTTTTTCTATGGTCACTATTTAGATGTTTCATGAGGAATAATTTTATGGGGGGAAAAAAGATCATATACATAAATGCAAAATACAAAACTATAAAATTCCTAAGAGAATACATAGGGGAAACCTTTGTGACAGTGGGGTAGGCAAAGATTTTTTTATATACATCATCAAAAGCATACTTTTAGGGCCTCCCTGGTGGCGCAGGGATTAAAGTTTTAGCCCTTCACTTCAGCCAATAGCCAGCCGCTGCCGCATGAGTTTGATCCCTGGCCAGGGGGCTGTATGACCCATAGGCGCTGTAGACCTCTCCTGTCTCACTCCCCTCAGCAGTGTATTTCAACAGACCTGCGTGATCCGCTCTTCATTCTGTCTCTGGTGAATCCACTCAACTCCCCACACCTCTGGCCTACACTCCAGTTCTTAGATACATAAATAAATAAAATAAATCTTAAAAATAAAGTATATGTTGTATAACAAAAACTGATAAAATGAGCTTCATCCAAATTTAAACTGTTCTTTGAAAGAACAGTCAAATGAAATTGGGAAAATATTTGCAAATCACATTATCAATAAAAAGCTGGATAACCAAAATATATAAAGAACTCTTAAAAACTCAAGAAAACCAACCACCTGATTAGAAAAATGGGCAAAATAGAATAGATACTTGACAAAAAGATGGAAAATAAGCAATGAAAAGATAATTAACACACAATTTGTCATTAGGGAATGCAGACTGAAAGCACAATACCATTATACATCCACTGAATGGCTAAAATTTATAAAACTGGTAATGACAAATGTTGATGAGGATGCAGAGCAATTCTTACACACTACTGATAGGAACACAAAATAGAGTTACTTTCCCCTCTTTCCCTGCCGCCGCCGAGTCGCGCGGAGGCGGAGGCTCGGGTGCATTCAAGATTCGGCTCCACCCGTAACCCACCGCCATCGCCGAGGAAGGCATTGCTGCTGGAGGTGTAATGGACGTTAATACTGCTTTGCAAGAGGTGCTGAAGACCGCCCTCATTCACGATGGCCTAGCACGTGGAATTCGCGAAGCTGCCAAAGCCTTAGACAAG
>JAGFMF010011914.1:5706115-5739093 GCA_019455555.1 Galemys pyrenaicus | reverse complement strand
CCCCCTGGCCGGCAGCAGGGATCGAACTCGTGCTGCAGTGGCTGCGATTTGCTTCGTAGTGCGTTGCTTAACCCACTGCGCCACCAGGGGAGGCCCATTCAGCGTAATTTTTCTAACAAGAACTCTCATTTGGCTTATTTACACTTGTCATATAAAAATTAGCGTTACAAAATGCTGAACTCAAACCCCAGAGAACAAAGGTGCCAAAGATCTCATGATACCACGAGTACCCAGAATACTCTGAGGAATGAGATGAGAAAAAGTAAATGAAAGAGAGGAACGCTCAGAAACCCATCTTGTCCTGGACACATGTGACCTTGGGTCAGCTCCTAAGAGCCAAAGAGACAGTATTTGAATATGACTTTTATCTGTGTTGTCCACAGCCAAAGACTGTTTATGTGGAGACCTATTATTCTTCCCAATTCCATCCTGCATTAAAAGATGAGTATAATCATCTTTTGTGCTTATTATAGAAAACCACTTGAGATTTTTATTCCTGGAGTATTTCTGAACTTCTCTTTATGTAATGAAATCTGTGAAGGGTAAATATGTTGATCAGAATTCAGTTTGATTTTAGTATGAAAATTAGTAATATTTTAAAAATCACAATACTTGATAGCTAAATCATTTTAAGATGTCTTGTTCCACTAAATTATAAATGTTGCCTGACATTTAAAAATTTTTTATTTAGTGATAGACATTTTAGTTAGCAACATCATTCAAAGGGAAGACAAGAAGCTTTTAATTCCACGTTATATCTGATACCACATACAAAAAAACTCTGCTCTTCATTACCTCAGGTAATGAAGTTGTAGTTCTGAGGACACCAGAATAGGATTCTCCAAGCTTCAATGACAAATCAGATCAGTTTAGGTGACCTCATTGCTGAATAAAATAAACTAATACACCCTAGGGTCTCTCAGCCTCAGACTATAGTCTGAATTCAAATTCCTAATCTGATTTAATTATTATAAATAAGTAAATTTGCTTTTAAGCCATCCGCCAATTCTGACATGGACTAAAATTTCAATAAGTTAATTCTGATTTTAAAGTTCATGTGGAATTTTACCAACACACTGATTTTAAACAGTAAGTACAAACTAAGTTTCCATTCCAATATGCACTAAGTCAACAGTTAACAATCCCCTCCCAATCTAAACAAACAAGACAACCCTTTCTTGTTTAACTGCCTTCTGTTAAATGTTTAAGCTTTCTTTGGAGGGAACTTTTGAGTCAGTCAGGGCCCCTTCCATTTCACAAATCAGGGAAGGGAGGCGCTGGGAGGGCAGCGACTTGTCTGAGGTACTTGGAGACCCAGGCAGAGCCCCTGCCCCGTCACAATTGGTTGGGTCTGTGGGAGAAGGTATCAGCTAAGGAATGTAGAGGTGAGTCCCAGAACCCTTGATCTCTCAGGCTGAAGTCCAGGCTCACACTTTGGAATTCACATCCTCAAACAGCATCCACTGTAGAATAGAGAACTATTTCTGAAATAGTAGTTTAAAATTGAGTAGCTAAAACTTTATCGATACACGCATGGACAAGGAAAATACAGCATTATCAGAGTCTCATGCAAACCAGAACTCTCTCCAGACAAAACTAATTTTCGGGGGGACTGAGGTGATGGTGCACTGGTGTTACGGTGATGGGGAATACATGGGGATACAATTGATGTCAAATATATGTAAATTTTTAAAAATTTTATATTAAAAATAAATAAACAAAACTAATTTCAGTCATTGGCTAGCACACATCTCTTGGAGCTTACTGTAAACCTCAGGTAGATCCTAAAGATGATGCTCTAATTTTTTTTTTAACCAATTTTTTTCCCTCCCTGGCAGCATTTAAAAGCCTAAAGCACATAAAGTATTTTCCAGGCATTATATTTTCTTACCAACAGTATGGGTTTTGATGCATTTTTATTAATACCATGAGTTCAGAACACATTCATGTAGAAAATAAAGATCCCAGGCTAAGGGCCGTGACGTGCAAGTTCTTATTTGCTCAATGTCAAGTAAAGCATTACTGTTTTCCCACAAAAGAAGCCAGGGATGTTTTATTTTTACAGATATTTAAGGCCCCAAGAGATCTATAAGAGCAATTACATTTAAATTGGAAGGAAAAAATCTCTCCCTTTACCTTGTACCTTTAATTTGGGGAAGTAGCTGCCCTCTGCCATAGACTTAACATTGACCTTGTCATATAGCCCCTCCATCAAACATTTCACATTTTTTATTTCTATCACTTTGTATCATAGTATAAGATCATACCAAAAGCTTTTATAAAATCGATGATTTTGATATTAAACATCTAAATTTTAGAGGCTTATCAGAAAATAATCTCTTAAATTACATATAGAAATAAAAGCAGAGAGATAGAAAGATATTGTGCAGAAAGTGACTTTGCTTGTATTTTACAGGTAACATTCTATTAGGCAAAGTCTTAGTCCAAATAATGCCAAATATTCTTTTTTTTTTTTTAAAGATTTATTTATTTATGCATACAAGCACTGGGGTACAGGCCAGAGGTGTGGGGGGGGGGGGTGAGAGGATTCACCACAGAGAGCAGGGAGCAGAACAGGCAGATCAATGGAAGTACACTGCTGAGGGGAGCAGCGGGCACAGCAGGAGAGGTCTGCTGAGCCATGTGGGCCCCCCCCCAGGCCGGCAGCAGGGATCGAACTCGTGCTGCAGTAACTGCGGTTTGCTCCGTAGTGCGTTGCTTAACCCACTGCGCCACCAGGGAGGCCCCAATGCCAAATATTCTTAACGCTTAAAATTTTCAAACTCAAAGATTTCTTTAGGTGAACAGGTCAAAGTTTCCATATATTTGTTGTGATTAAGCTCTCTTTTTTTGGTAACATTACATCATTACTGTAATTTCAGTGAGTAGAGGCACCTCAGAATCGGTCACACATCTGATTGTAGATATAAGTAAAAACCGGTAGGTGTCAAGAGTAACAACAAAGAAATTTGTTGGATGGCTCTCTGTGGAATACAAAGTGTCTGATGTTTGTTTCTTTAAAAGTTTCTACGAAACAATTTTTTTTTCTTGAATCAAAACATACTATGATAGAATCACAGTGTTAGAAACAGAAGGATATATTTAGGGTTTTATTCTTAGGGATATTTCCCAACTTTGCATCACACAATGTCCCAGTCTGCTTGCCTGAGAAGGATGGGGCTCTGGGGAAGGTGACAAATTCCATCTTGTGTTGTATGCAGAAGGGAGTTAGAAAATGTCCATTGTCATCTTACTCTCTCTCTCTCTTTTTTTCAAGATTTATTTATTTATGCACACAAGAGCTGGGGTATAGGCCAGAGCTGTGGAAGGTGAGAGAATTCACCAGAGACAGAGTAGGGAGCAGAACAGGCAGATGGACTGAAATACACTGCTGAGGGGAGCAGCAGGCCAGGCAGGAGAGTTCTGTGCCATGTGGGTCCTTTCCCTGGCTGGGGATTGAACTCATGTTTCTGTGTCTTGGATGCTTCACAGTGCAATACTCAACCCACTGTGCCACCAGGGAGGCCCTCCTTTGTCATCTCTTAAGGGGCCATGAGCAGTTAGGTGTATAAAAGAATTTGATAAGGTCCCTATTCAGATGCACGAGGCTGGAACAAACAAGAGCTTATTAGTTATTGCTATAAAACATTTAATCAGCTTAAGACATTTTGGGTACTTTAAAACCATGACCAAAGGGGCCTCCCTGGTGGTACAAGGGTTAAGATACAGCACTGTGAAGCTATTCCCAGCCACAGTAGTAGGTTTTTCCATCCGGTCCAGGAAAGTGACCCACATGGCGCAGTGGACCTCTCCTATCTCTCCCCCTTACCCTCCAGCACCCCTGACCTCCACCCTAGCTCTTGTAGCATAAATAATTAAATCTTAAAATAAAATCATGATCACAGACACGCAAGAGCAAATCTCATGTGGGTTGGGAGGGTGGTCCTTAGGACTGAGTGCCCCACAGCCCTCTTGCTGCCCCTGACACTCCCTACTCATGAAAAAACTGCTAATTCCAGCCCTGATCCCTTTTCTCAGTTCTGGGGAAAAAATGAAAAAAAAAAAAAAAAAAAAAAAAAAAGTNAAAAAAAAAAAAAAAAAAAAAAAAAAAAGTCCTTGTCATTTTTCACTCAAACCTAAGTCTGGGTTCTGATCCAAATTACCTGTAGAGAGTTAAAGACATCTGTTTTCTCTGTTTCGTTTTCTTGCCAGTGTTCTCTCTGGATCATAGGTGGGAGGTGGAGGCGCTGGGCCCCAGGGGATTTTCCACATTTCCTTATTTACTGACCAAAAAAAAAAAAAAAAGGCAGATGCCATTTAACATCTGTCATCTACACCTGTGACCTCCTGCCTTTAAGAAGGTCTGTTGGAAACTGGATGCAGATGTGTATTTAGTAATGTAAGTAGGTAGGTAAAGAGGACAGTTTGACTACATTGAACTCTTTGGCATAAAAAATGTCCTTTATCAAAACCTAGTTCTGTGATTTTCCTTTACAATGATTCTTATTTTTAAAAAGTTTTGCAGGCAGCTTGTATATGCAGCGCCTCTCTGTTTCTTTCTCCTTTTCCTAGTAAACCTGTCCTTTTAAGATGTAAAATAAGTAAATTTATTTTTATTTAAAAACAAAAAGTTTCTCAGGGCCTCCCTGGTGGCACAGTGGGTTAAGCAACTCACTGTGAAGCAAACCACAGCCACTGCAGCACGAGTTTGAGCCCTGCCTCCGGCCAGGGAGGGGATCCACATGGCCCAGCAAACCTTTCCTGCCTCGCCTGCTGCTCCCCTCAGCTGTGTGTTTCAGTCCATCTGCCTGTTCTGCTCCCCACTCTGTCTCTGCTGAATCCTCTCACCTCCAGCAACTCTAGCCTGTACCCCAGCTCTTGTATGCATAAATAAATAAATCTTTAAAAATAAATAAAAAAGTTTCTCAAACTTGAAATCAAAGCTCTTACATTATCACCAGTTCCAGGGCGAAATGGTTCAAAAATCTCTGTGTACCAGAGATGTCACTTTACCCTCTTAAAGGTCAGAGGGCCTTGCAGCTCCCTCCAAAGCTAGATCTCCACTGGCCAGCAGGCAAATTCCAAGGGATAAATAGGATTAAGTACTCCAAAGAGGATTCCACCGCCCTCCCCCCTAGGAGGATCAAAAACTCTGGGCTAGTTCTGGAACAGAAATAAGCCCCAGCAAGGAGAAAGCATGTATTTAAATAGCTGGGGGATCTCCCCAAAGCTGAAGCCATCCCAGCAAGAGAGGCGCAAGACCTTCCAGAGAGTCAATCCACATAGTGGATCCAAACCCACCAGGGCCCATTCAAGAAGTCCTCTCTGGTTTCCAAAGTCAAGTCAGACCCAAGGCAGAGGTCACTCCAAAAGTCTTCTAGCTGTGTTTGTGACTACTGGATAAACTGCCCAGAAGCACAATGGTGTAGCACAGAGAAAGCACTTTGCAAGAACTTCTAATCGTACACTCTCTTAAGTGTAGGCCCCAAGGATTAAGGTAATAAAAGCTGCTTGCATCTTATTGCAATGTGTTTCTTGTCCAGGAAACAAATCATCACTCATATTGCAAAACAAACCCCACCAAAACACACACACTTCATTTCATCTACCTTTCAAACCGCGGGTGTGGAAGGGTAGAAGTAGCTAACAGGGGTGGGGGCACCACGCTGGGACTCAGTGTAAACACCCAATGCAACAAACGCGATAACCCATTAACTCTGTGGCATCTGGGGTCACTGTGGACCATTTTCTATTAATAGGGTATAAAGCTCCTGCATATATTAGCGGTAATGCGCTGGCGGCACGCGAAAAATTAACTTTTTCTGGGTCAACACGAGGAAATTGTTCTGCCTAGGCAGATTTGTGTTTGAAACGTGCGTGCAATTGTTACAGGGCAGGGAGAGGAGCACCCTAGAACCTTTAAGTTTGCCCTCTCTGAATGGGTTTTGCCATTTGCTGTATTAAGATAAACATACAAAACTTTTAATGGAAAGGAACTTTAATATAACTAGGGTACAATAAAGAAAGAACAAAGAATATAGTTACTAAGTTAAGCATTTAAAGTTACTTATTTTTTTGAGGGTAAAAGTTTAGCCAAATAGGATTGGCCCAAAGGAAGGCCCAAAAACTTGCCACACATTTAAAGGACTTTTTAGTAGAGACTTCTAGAAAAGGGTTAGAAAGAGTTAGATAAATTTGGGAGGAAAAGAGCAAAATTAAAATTAAGATGAAAGCTGCTATTGCTAACTTTTTAACGGTTTTTTTACCTACATTTGTTTTAACCAGTTTAAGACTAAAAAGCAAGCATAGTTTTTTACATGTCCCTCTGCTCCACGTGCCTCCTCCAGGTCTCCTTGCTGTTTTCTATTTTTTTTTCTTCCTCCTCTCTTCTTTGCAGAAATTTTTTTTTTTCTTTAGCTCCACTCACTTAGGGCGGAACTAGGATTTTTGAAACTTCCCCTTTTTTTGGGACTACCCTGTTACAATCCCCCCTTTTCATTTTTATTGTTCCTCTCCCTGCCCTGTAACACAATCACGCTTGCACGCACGCACACACACAGAGAAAGTTTTAGATCCATTCCCCTTAAAAAGCTAGACCCTACTCCTACCCCAAACCTGGCCATTGGCCTCATTCTCAGAGGGGTAGGTAGTTTTGGGGAGGGAGCAGTGGAGGTGGCGGTCAGCTCAGTTTTGCAACGCACATGGCCAGGGCCACTACCACTAGCAGCACTGCACTGAAAACCGCGGCGGCCAAGGCCTTGTTCAGGTCACAGGGTCCCGTGCGCTCGTCTATGGACATCGAGGAGGCGCCGGCGCTTGATAGGAGCTCGGTGCCCGCAGACTGCCGGGCCTGTACCGTCCAGCGGGGCACGTTGACTTTCATCTCCATGTCTTGTATCATTCCGCCCACCTGAAGGAGCTCCCGCTCCAGCGCCCGCAGGTCTTGCAGGTCGAAGTCAGTCTCCGCGTCCCGCCGCAGGCTGCGGGCGCTCTGGACGCGAGCGGCGATGCCCGCGGAACCTCCAGCCACACCCGTGCGCACAAGCGGCCGCCGCCGCCGCCGCGGCGTGTGCAAAGGGAACGCCGTGCCTAGCGCCAGCGCGCGCCGCATGTCGGCTTCCAGCAGGTCCAGGCAGCCGGAGAAGGTCACCCAAAGGCGCTCGAACTCGGCGCGCTCCTCGGCGTCCAGGCTCCGGTCGCGCAGAGCGGCCGTCAGCCGGGCACAGGTGGCCACCGCCAGCTCCTGAGCCTTCTGGCGCGTCCTTTGCAACTCCTCGCGCAGGTTCTGAGAGTCGGCCGAGCCGCCGACGGTCAGCACCAGGTGGTGGTAGCACGCGATTGCCTTGTTGAGCGTGTCCAGCCTCGCTTTGCAGTCCTCTCCCGCCATGGCGGTGCGCTCCGGCCGCCGGCACCCTCCTCCCGCTCACGCCCTCAGCGCTGCAGGGCGCCGCCAGCTCCGACGGCGATCCCCGGCCTTGCTACCAGCCGCTCCTACGCCCCATACGAGGTAGAAGCTGCTGCTGCTGTCCAGAGACCGATCTTGACCCGCTCTGGGCGCCTCCACAGACCGCAGAGGGAGCCCCCTTAGCTGTTCCCCATCCCATAGTCCAGCGTCCGCTTCCACATGAGCTTGGAGTCACACACCGAGTCTCCGCACGGCCCTCGCCTCCACGATGGTGCACAGCGAAGCCCCAGTTGCGGGCCCCATCGTCCTCGGGGGCCGACGCGCGGGTTGGCGGGCCACGGAGCAGCGCGCTCCGCCTTAGCCGCTGCCCAGGGCGGCCGGGGCGGATTTCTAGGATCCGCCCACCCCCGCCCATCCTCGCTGGCGCTTACCATCCCTCGGACCGAGGAGGTCACATGTAGGCCCTCGTTCCCCCTCCTCCGCTCCCTTTTCAGTTCCGAATTACAAGCCCTTGGCTTGTCCAAGCAACACGTCTGTGTTTCACGGATGGGGAAACTGAGGCCCAAGTTAAAAGTTAAAAAACTGAGGTTCAAGTGAGGGGATTAAAACTCAGGAACGCAGGACCCCCAGACCCTGCAGGTGACGAGTTGCGTGCTTCGTCGGCCTGGGCACCTGGGTCCTCCAAAGCAAGCTGTAGTGAGCCCCAAGAGTCCTCCCGCCCCGTCCCGCCCACTTTCCAGCGACCTGCTCGGACCCCACCCCTACTGTCAGATCTGCCTTAGCCCCGCCCCCTCCCGTTCCGGGCACGCGCAGTCGGTGGCTCTGGGCTGGTCCGGTCAGAGTAGGAAGAGCTCAGCGCCGTCTGGGCCCCACCCCCTGACCAGGCGGACTGAATGATTGCTCTGTGCTCACGTCATTCTTGGGAAGAACGGCCTCTCATTGGGCCGATCGAGCGAGGCTCCGCCCAACGGCGGGGGCTGGCTAGTAGAGCAGAGCCTACGCGAAGGGGTGGTGGGCACTGAGGTCCAAGCCGAGGGGCCGGGAGGTGTCGCCGCGGCTCCGGGAAGGGCGGGGAGTGAAACTATGTAGTCTTTTAAGTAAGTGTCCTCCCTCCAGTCTTCTCCGGTGCCTCCCTCCCTCCGGGCGGCTGCGCCTCGGGGCTAAGGCCGGGCGGAGCCTCAGATTGGGAGGGGGGAGGGGCTCATTCCTCACCCTGGCGGGCGCCCCGCGGCACCCCAACGGGTGCGGGCGGCCCTCAGGGTCCTCGGCTCTGTTGGTGTGGACCGCCCGACGGGTGCCCTTCTGGGTCTTGTCCGTGATCGGGCTCTATCTGCCGATCTGCTCTTTGTAGACGGATCGGGAGAGGCGGGGGGTAAAGAATGTGCCCTCTGACCTCGCGGCTCCGGGACGGGAGGAGCGTTCGGGGTCCCGGGGACTCGGACTTGGAGGCGTTGAAGGGATCACGCTCTTGGGCTGAGTGGTTTCCGAGGTTTGCCTGCCCGCGCGAGTGGAGGGATGGCCGTGGGTAGGGGGTCTGGAACCTCGGGCTAGGCGGTTGTGTTCTTCGGTGGTGATGAAGGTGCCGAAGAGGAAAAGGGGACTCTCGCTGGGACTCCTAGTCCTGCTGGGTAGATTACGCCAGGAAACATGTTAAGCAACCAGGATGTTCTGGATTCTGGGTCTGTTCAACTCTTTTCGTTGAGAATGGACCGCCAGAGTCCGTGCCCCCGCTGGCTACTCTTCCAGGTGCTGGACACGTGAGGGGGACTAGGGCATTCGCAGCCCCTGGTGGGCGGCGGCAGCGAGGGGCGCGTCTTCTTGAGGGTTTAGGACATTAAGGGAATAAGAGGCTAGAAGAACTGGAGGGACTCCCAGTTTGCAAGGGAGCTGGGGTTTGCTAAGGTTTCACGGAGAGAGACCACTATTTTAATTAAGTAACTCACCTCTTCATCAGCCCTAGAGGAGAGCAGGGCATATTAACATTTAGAGTTCGACCTCACCAGGGGTGTGTGGAGGCGGCCTTGGAGTTCAGAGTTGGGCCCCTGGGCTCACTCACTCAGTGGTCACTTCTTCGGTCTGGATTGGCAGCTTTGGTGGCCAGGGCCCAGGCCTCGGCCATTCTCTGTGGTTTAAAGTCTCAGTCACTCACGGGCCAAATGAGGACTTTGGCAGGGGATAGTAATTTTCAGGACAAAACACATAGAAGAAAAGGAAGGGAGAATCCATCTCTTAGGGGAACTTTGGGGACAAGAGAGGGAGATGGGGCTGCATGTCAGGCCCCTGAGCACTGGAGATCGGAAGTGAGAGGCCCTCAGTGCCGAGCAGAGAAGTTGAGATCTGATAAGGCAGAAGGGAAGTCACTGCAGGGTACTGCACAGACCTCAAGTGCTCACCACTTTGTTGTCTTTTGGGAAGGCAGGTTTGTCTGAGAGCCAGGGGGTGGTGAGCCTGAGGCACCCCTGCAAGGGGGGTACAGGACGGGAGCAGGAACAGATACTTCTGACCAGCCCAAGTGGACAATAGTGGTGCTCTGAAGTTGGGTGGATTTTATTCTCAACTGACACTTGGGCGAGTTCCCTCCCCCCGTCTTGGCTTGTCCGTGAGTCCTGCCTGGCAGCATTGCTGGGAGAATGGGCAGTGGTGTCTGCCTAGGGTCAGGTCTGGGCTCAGGGTCTTGATTGTGCTGCCTGTGCCTCTTGGATGGTGCTGCCCTCATGGGGGCAGTGGCTCGGCTCTTGGTACTCATGTGTCTGGGCGCTGTTCGTCTTTTTGTCTGGGCGCTGCCTCCTTCTATGAAGCGCCAGTATCGGGCTGGTTTCCAGTCACTTCTTCCTAGAGCAGAGGAATAGGGCTCTGTGATGATAGACAGATATCAGGTCTAGAAAAATCTGAAGCATCCAGACCTGAAGCATCCCGAGGTTGCTTCTGTATCTGAGAGACCCTGAGAAGCAACTGTTGGCGCTGCTGCCCTTTGGTGCAAGAGACCAGCAGGGTGGAGCGTGCTGGTGGCTCCAGGAGCCAGGTGGCTTCCTCGTCCTATTGTTCTGGGGGTGGAGGGCTCCTTTACTGGTCTACTCCCTCTCCCACAGCCTTCTCCTCTCTGACCCTCCCCTTTCCAGCTGTCTCTGTGTTTGGCCAGCTCTAGCACACCCTCTGTCGTGGACTTTTGGCCAGTGCCTGCCTTCAGGGCTACTGCGCAGGGCCAGCCCTTGGTTCTTTGGATACGACTGTGTTTCCAGCTCCTATAAGAGATGAGCTCTCCCTGGGAGCTTGCGCTTCCTCGAATACCACACTGTCATTTTGTTCAAGCAGTGAACAGCTAGCTCTGTGTGCCCGCTGTGAGCCAGGTGTTGACCGCATGCTTTGAGAAAAATCTGGGCAGGATCCAGGCCGGAAGGACAACAGTGACTGTGCACGGTGCATTACGTCATCAGATTGCTTTCGTTTGATGGTTACCATAGATGGAGAGAAAGTTTTCTTTTTTTTGACTTCTGTAGCACAGATTAAACCAGCTGGAGAATATTACTCATGAGTTGGAAAGTGGACCTGGTCAGGGTCTTAAAAGAGCTGGAGCAGCCACAGCAGGGAGATTTTGGCAGGGAGTGCATGTCTGGGAGGTGCAGAATTCCCTGTGCTAGATTCTGCTGAGCCAGGCTGCACGCCGTCACCAGATGGTCCCAACCTCCCAAACTTATCTGGGCTGTCAGGACAGTTGAAGACCGCAAAACCACCCCCTCCTGAAATGCCGGGTACTGGCTTGAGGCCTTGCCTGGCCCTCCTGTTAATACAGCAAACTCAGATAACTCATGTTCAGGGTTTCACTGGATTTTCTACAAATCATCCCATCATTTGATCTGAGGCAGGGGTGGGGGAGGCCCAGAGGGGATAGGGGGGAGGAATTTTTTTTAAAAAGGAATTTAAAAGAGAATTTACTCATGTTTCTAGTCAGTTTACTTTGCACATTACTTTAATATATAAAACTGATTGTTGAAATTCAGCTTGTCAGGGTATTAAGTTATTTTTAACCATTCGCCCCTGTGTAAGAATTCAACTCTGGCATTAAGGACCAGGTTGTATGTTTATTACATATTGCCTGTTACACTGGGACAGGAAGGTTGGGAACTGCTGAACAGAGCATTCAGTCCTTGGCAACCAGGAGGACTGATGTCCAGGGAAAAGCAGATAAGCTGAAACTAAGTAACAGCCAGCTCGTCCTGTTCTCCATGCTTCTTGCCAAGGGTCTTTGCAGTTGCGTAGTTCATTCATTGGGCCTTTTGAATGTTCCATGTGTTCAAGTCCTCCCCTTACTGGGTTTCCCCCTCCTGGTCCCTCTTTTTAGAGTCTTATTGTTTTCCTGGACTCATCTTCTCATTTAGTACAAAAAAATCTACTTTGGGTTCTCAGTGGCTGTTTCTGCCTCTTGACCCTTTGCTTTTCCAGGGATGTCTCCTTTACTCCCTCATCCTTCCCCCTCCTCTGCTCCTCCCTTCCCTATCTCGACCTTACCGCTCCCAGTGCTTTTCTGGGTTCGTGTTTCACTTTTCTGGTGCTTGTTCTTTGCTTCTCTGCCAGGTTCTTAGCTCCTCCATTGAAACCTGCCCTTGTCACCTCCATCTGAGGAGTTGTCACTCTGCCAGCGTTTTGTCTGAGGGACAGAAAATGTCCCTTCCGAGCCTGTCTGAACATATCACGGCCTGTTCTCTTGTGGTTTCGTCCACAGCATTCCTACTTTTGTGCACAGACACATAGAACCAACTCTGTCAGAACCAGGAAGGATTTTAATTTCTTGTTACTCTGTCACAGCAAAATTTCAAAACCCAGTTTTTCTGGTAGGGACTCACAAAAGGATTGTCTGGGCTCCAGTAAAAATCAAATGAAACAATTCAATACCTGAATTGTTGCAGATTTTTCTCTGGGGCCAAGGAAGGGATTCTACTTAGCCATTTTTATGCTGGCTTCTTCTCCCTAAGAGGATTGGCAGGGAGCTCAGGGACCTACTTCAGGCAGTTCCCGGAAGGGGTAGTAGCCAAGACAGCTCTGACCAGACCAGAGTGAGGGAATTCATTGTGGGAGCTGTACAGCTTTTTGTCATGTGGCCCTTTGAGGAAAATGAAGTACGACTTCTATCTGTCTGTGGCTCATGAAGTAGTCTCTAAGCCAGGCATATTTATTTGACATGATGGGTGTGGTGGTTAAAGGGGTGGATTTTAGAAAAAATTTGGTATCACCCAAGTCAACTAACGGAGCCTCAGTTTCTTTGTCAGTGACATGGGGGTTAATGATAACTATAGTTATTGTGAGCATTAGTTACGGTTAGTTAACGATATGTGTTGTGAGCATTAAAGTGGGATAAGGATGCATAGATGTTATCACAGTGTCTGCACTAAAGATGCTCTCAAATGGCTGTTGTTATTATGGAATATTGTTAGATAGAAAGTAATTCAGTTTTTCATTTTTTCACTCATCTGATTATATCAAGAATATGTTCACCTAATGTTCTTTAATAATTGCTAATTTTCTTTTTAATGAAAAGAAGAGACCTTAAGCTCAAGGTTAGAACCTTTGGCAAGCAATAGTATCTAGCAAGGTTTTAAATAATGTCGGTTGTTTTTATAAATTAAAAAGTTTATGATTATCTTCTCTACATGGGAACCGTTTTTCCATTTAAAGTAATAATGGTTTTGGGCCTCTCTGGTGGCGCATGAGGTTGAGCACCACATTGTGAGGCTTCTGCAATCACTGCAGCGTGAGTTTGATCCCTGGCCAGGGAGGGGACCCACATGGCGCAGCAAACCTCTCCTGCTTCGTCCACTGCTTCTCTCAGCAGTGTGTTTCAGTCTATCTGCCTGTTCTGCTCCCCACTCTGTCTCTGGTGAGCCCTCTCATCCCCCATGCCTCTGGTCTGTAACTCAGCTCTTGTATGCATAAAAAAGTAAAATCTTTAAAAAAGTAATAAAGTAATAATGGCTCTTTAAAAATACATTTTAAAAGGGAGTAGGTGTTTAAAATAGATAGAACCAATGTGTACAACTGTGCAGATTATTCACTGTGCAGGGGTGGAGAGTGTATGGACCCATATATAGCCTATGAACTTATTACTCCATGTGCCCTGACATAGTGCTGCATCCACTGGGGAAATGGGATGCTTTTTCTAATTCTCACAAAGGGACCCTGTAGACTTGCAGTTGTTGGTGATACATTGGAATGCAGTTTGGTAAAAATAGTGAGGGTGGCATGTAAAAAGAAGTTGTGTGAGCAGGTATTAATAGTCCCCATTGCACAGATAGAGGCTCAGAGGGGTGGAATGACATAACTAGAGCTCAGACTTCTTTTCTGTGCCCATTTTTCATATTTCTCTCTAATAGATTGCTCTGTGTGTGATAAGGGAAGCAAATTAGAGACAATGGAGGCCTGTTCACAGCAATAGTAAGATCTACACAGAATATATAAATACTGTGATAAAATAAATGATTCATGATCTTTGTGGAGAAAATTTAATTGGAAGATACAGAAGATGTACATAGAGAGGCGTACCATGTTCATGGATAATGTTTGCTGTTATAAAGATGTTGACTCTCCATTCCATAAAAACTCACAACAGAATTTTTCATGGAGTTGTTAAGTTGATCCTAAAGCATCTAATATTGTAAAAAATTAGTAATAATCAGGCAATTTCTGAGAACAAGATGGGAGAGTACTTACGCTATAAGATATCAATGCTTGTGAAACTGTAGTCACATAAAATAGTAGTCTACAGGTTAAAAATGCAAAATATGTTATTAGTAACTTTAAATTACTGATCATATGTTAAAATATATTTGGGATACATTAAGATAAATAAAATATTAAAAATTTCACTTCTTTCATTTTTAATGTTACTCATAGAAAATTAAAAGTTACATAATATGTATGTATTACATTTCTTACAAATGTATGTTAGTTAGGACTTACTGAGGCCTTACTGAAACAGTAGATGCCAGAAATAGCCCAAACATTCAGGGACTTGGAGTATGACAAAGGTAGCAGTATCAGCTAGTAGTGAAAAGGATAGACTTAAAAATAAAATGATTTGGTGTATGCTGTGGACTGAATGTTTATATCCTCTCCCTCTCCCCACACCATACATGCACATTCAGTGAAGCCTAATCCTTAATGTGATGGTATTCGGAGGTGAGACTTCTGGGAGCTAATTTGGATCAAATTCAGTCATGAGTGTGAGGCCCTCCTGATAAAATTAATGCCCTTATAAAAGGGGGAAGAAAAGAGAGCTCTCTTTCTATGCCATGAGTATACAGCAAGAAATTGGCCATCTGTAAGTTAGGAAGTGGGCCCTCACCAAGAACCAGATCTGCTTATACCTTGATCTTTATCTTCTCAGCCTCCAGAACTGTGAGATGTTAATGCTTGTTGTTTACCATACCCAATCTAGTATTTTCTTATGAGCCTAAACAGACAACTTACCACACAGAAAAAAAATAAAATTAGATGCCTGATTTATAGCATATATAAAAATTAGATGAAGAAATAAAAATGAAAAACTTCAAGAAACTTAGAAATTATAGAATATTTTTATGGCTTTGGATTGGAAAATAATGTGTTTCAGTTAGTCTATGCTACATAACAAACGAGCCCAAAACTTAGTAGCTTAAAACCACACAGTTTATTATTTTTTCAGTGTTCTAGTGGGGTAGGCTGCATGGTTCTTCTAGTCTCACCTGAATTTCAGCTGACCACTGACTGTGCTTACCTGGCCATCTGGACCTCTTTTTTTCTGGTCTTTCATCACACTGGCTCCTCATACCACATAGTGGTTTCATTGTACTCTCATTGAAGAATGAGAGTGGAATCTGCAGAGCCTCTTGAAACTGACATTCCGAAATCTTGAAACTGACATGTAAATTCTGTCTGTTGCTCAAATGAAGCAAATTGCAGGGCTGACTCAGACTCAAGAAGTGGGGAAGTAGAGGCCACAACCTGGTAGGGGAAGTCAAAGAGGCATGCCAAATGATAGGCAGATTTTCTACGAGCCAAAAAACACTGACCATTGGAGCAAAAACTGACAAGTACAACTATGTTAAAACCACATAGTTCTACTTCTGAAAACATTCATTTGAAAAAATTGCAAAGATTAGTCATAGATTGGGAGAAGATACTTGCAACATCTTTTAGTAGCTGTCTATATAAAGAAGTGTAAATTATAAGGAAAAGACCAACACTCATTAGAAAAATTTCAGAAGACCTAATTTATAGAAAATAAGGAAATTATTTCACTTTTAATAGAGAAATGAAATTTAAAATAGAAGCAAAGTATTTTATACTGGCAGATTGAGAGAAATGAGATAATCTGATGAGATCAGGAAGTGCTGGATAGGATGTGATGTGATGTACTTGTCATGGGGTAGAAAGCATTGTCCCCATCTGCTAGGGGTGCAGGAAATACACCTGAAGCTCCTTCAGTGGGGACTTTGCTACTTACTTGCTCAGGGAACACCTAAGCATGTAAGAGTGTTCAAGCATGTAAGAGTGTTCATTGCCACAGTGTTAGTAATTTTGAAAATGTGGCAGCAACTTAACATAGGATATTAGATAAACTGTGGCATGTTCAATTGAAAGAATATTATGCAGTAGAAATTAATGAATGAATGAGATCTGAGTGGATTAAGCATAGATGGACTTGGGGATATAATGTTGATTGAGAAGTATGTGTTCAGAATACTTACCATATGTCATTTATGTCAAGTTTGAAGGCCACAAAACAGTATTTTATATTGGTTATGGGGATATAAGTAGTGAAGGAATAGAAATGTGGGCAAGAGGAATATATAAAACTTTAGGATAGCGTTTGGCTTAAAGATTATGATCAGAAAGGGACACTTGGGGGATTCCAATCTATTCTGATGTATTTTATTCAAAGAAAATCTGGGGCAGATATGACCGACTTAAAATTTGGTGGTAGGTTTACATTATTACTCCATACTTTTCTGTATGCCTAAGTATTTCATTAAATGTATGCATATTTTTAAAATGTCATAATTTTGGTCACATAAGATGTTCTAAAAATAGCCATTTCTACTTGCACAATGACTTAGCATTTAACAAGATTTTTAGGACATAATTTATTCATTTAATCAATAAAAAGTCATTTTGGAATTGGTGGGTTATCTTTGATATTTCCTGATGGAGTGTGAAATCTGTGGACTAGAAAAACAGTCCACAGAGTAGAATCATACATGTCAGGGGTGCTTTTAAGAAATTGCCAGCTCAAGACTTTTACATGGGATATAAATCTGAAAGTGATCATTTACTGCTCTTTCCTTTCATCCCAGGAGACTCAGTTTGCCCCATCTGAAGTCCATATGGCTTTGTATGATGAAGATATCCTGAAAAACCCTTTCTATCTGGCTCTTCAGAAGTGGCGTCCGGACTTATGCAGCAAGGTGGCTCAAGCCCACGGCATTGTAAGTGCAAGATGGCCCTTCTCCATCAGGTGTGGATTTGGCACTGCCAACAAGGCCAGAAGTATGTGAGAGTTCGGTTGGTTAGAGGCCCTCCATTGTAGATCTACTCAGATCCACTCAGTGGACTAGGCCCCAGACCATTCTCAACTTGTCATGTGTAGAGAGGGACTGTCAAGAGCTGCTTCCAGGAAGCCTCCTGGGACTGCACCAGTCCGGGATGTAATCTTGGCTCTGAACTCTCAGTTCCAGGTGACACTGGTCTCATGGTCCATGTTCACTTCTGCTTTGCTTGTTTCTCATTTGACCACGAGGGCTTTTCAAGGGTTGAAATGGTGTTCCTTCTCACGGCTTCGAGTTCTCCTCTCTGGGTTGGATGCTCTCATCTTTAGGTCAGGCTGGTGACATCACCGGGCGTCTTGCTTAGAAACCATACACTGGGCACGTTTGCGCCTTTCTCTGTGCTCTCTGCTTGAGATGTCTCCTATGTTTCCCATAGCCCCATTCTTGCTTGTGGGTGGCTTGGCCCATGCCTGTCAGGCAGCTGAAGATTTGCACCAAAGGAAGAGTCATCTTAGCTCAGGTCACCTTGAGCTTCCCAACTGCCTTTCACCACCCTCAGTCCACCTCTGCCGCCAGAAGCCTGATTTCTTAAAGTCTTAGAACTGCTGTTGTGACTCATGTATGTTCCTCAGAATTTCTCTGCTTTGGACTTTAGAGGCTGGACAGTTCATTATAAAAAAAAAAATAAATTAGGGCCTCCCTGGTGGTGCAGTGGGTTAAGCAACACACTATGAAGCAAACATACCGCAGCCACTGCAGCACGAGTTCGATCCCTGCTGCCGGCCTGGGAGGGGACCCACATGGCACAGCAGACCTCTCCTGTCTCTCCACTGCCCCCCTCAGCAGTGTGTTTCAGTCGGTCCGTCTGTTCTGCTCCCCACTCTGTCTCTGGTGGATCCTCTCACCACCCACACCTCTGGCCTGTACCCCAGCTCTTAGTGCATAAATAAATAAATCTTTAAAAAAAAATTAGGAAATACAGGTGTTATCAAGGATGCTCTAGGCTGAGCAGTCTCTGATCCTGGGGATTGTGCAAAATATATGAAAGACATCATCTCTTTGCTCTCATGGAGTTTAACTCTAGTGAGAGAGGTGGCCACACTCTGGCAGACGTATGCCGATTATAACTGTGGTCAGTGTCACAGAGACAGAGTAGGACGCTACCTTGTTAGCTGGGAGCACTGAGCCTCACGTGGGAAGCATTTCTCACCCATCTTCCTTCTGTTTACAAATACTGTCTGCATGAGAACATGTTGTCATAAGTAACTTCCTTCAGCTATCAAAAACAATACCACTCACTGGAATGCTGTTATTTCTCAGTGAGCTCTGGTGGACCCCACGTTGCCAGCACTGAACACTGCTCCTGTTGCCCAGTAGATGTTTTTTCAGTAGCAAGTAGTGGAGTCTCCCTCCAGCTTGCTTTAACACAAGGAGTTTGTGTTTTTTTTAAAGATTTATTTATTTTTGCATGTAAGAACTGGAGTACAGGCCAGAGGTGCAGGGGGTGAGAGGATTCACCAGAGACAGAGTGGGGAGCAGAACAGGCAGACTGACTGAAACACACTGCTGAGGGAGCAGCAGGTGCTGTGCCATGTGGGACCCCTCCCCAGGCGGCAGGGGTCAAATTCATGCTGCGGTGGCTGCAGATGCTTCACAGTGTGGTGGTGCTTAACCCCTTGCACCATCAGGGAGGCCCCGAAAGGATAGTTTTGAACAAAATATACTGAGAAAGGGGAGATTCTTTTTAACCTGTGTCAGCCTAAGTCCTCAGCGGGCCCAAGCGCTCATATGTAGAGACCTACATGTCCTCAGCAGGTGAATGCGTGTTTCTTTTCATCAGGCTTGGCTCTTGGATCCAGTTTGGCTGTTCTTGAATCTTCCCTGGGGAGTAGAGTCCTTTAGTGGGTTTTAAAAGGGGTGAAAAAAACTCTTTAAAATGTGTCCCCCAGCTTAGCCACCCCTCACACTTGTCCCTACAAGCCAGGCACGGGGACTTCCTGTCCTGACGTGGGTGGCAGCTGAGGGTACAGCCTCACTGTCCCCACCCCCGTCCCTCTGCCCCCAGCCACTTCTTGGCTTTGGCTTCCTTCCCAGGTCTTCCTCTGTGGCCAGGCAGGTGCCTCTGGTGTCCTCCTGTCCCTGATTGGACAGCGGGAGTCCTTCTTCCCAGGTTCCAGTCACAGAGGCCTGGGACACCCACAGTCTGCTAGTCACGGCCACCCCGTGCTTATTCCCGTCTGGCCGACTACACAGCTGTGGCTCCTTCCAGAGCCTGCTGCGTGCCTGCCGTGTCCATGGGGCATCCGGGGGAAGTCCAGATTGGTCCCTTTGCCTATAGGAAAAACAGCAATTACAAAAGGAGATTAAAGTAGGTCCTTTCATTGGGTACTTTAATTATAGGGTACATAGGCTTTTAAAGGCCAGTCTGGAAATGTGTCTCCTACGTTCCAAAGAACTAACTTTCAAATAAAATACCTAGACAGCCCACTAAGCTTTGACGCTCATGTTCCTGTTTCCAGGTGTTTAGTGTACACTCAGCCCACAAACGTTTGTTAAGCAGGCACTGTACTGGGTTTCCAGGGTCCCAAGGATAAGTGGGGAGCACAGCATGCTTTTAGGGGATTCCAGAAGCTGGCCATTTGCAGGACAGAAGAATGTGTGTCGACATAGAAGTTGTCACTGGTGGGCCTCCCTGGTAGCACAGCGAGTTGAGCACCGTTCTGTGAGGCAGCTGCTACACAGCAGCGTGAGTTCGATGCCCGGCCAGGGAGGGGACCCACATAGCGCAGCAGACCTCTCCTGCCTCGCCTGCTATTCCCCTCAGCAGTGTGTTTCAGTTGACCTGCCTGTTCTGCTCCCTGCTCTGCCTCTGGTGAATCTTCTCACCTCCCTTGCCACTGGCCTGTACTCCAGCTTTCTATGCATACATAAATAAATATTTAAAGAAAAAAAAAAGAAGTTGTCACTGGTTCTGAGGAGCGCACACTAGGCTGGGGGCGTGAAGGAGGGCACTCTGGACTCAGTGCCATTGATGCCGATTCTTGCTTTCCTACTGGCTTTTCTTTAATTGTGGTCATTTCTTTAAATAAGATACTGAGATAAAGTTTTGTTGTTCAGCTTTGAAATGAATGGGTTCCCAACTGATGGTCTGCGCTGTGGCACTAAACTGTGTGTTAAAATTTCCTGCTATCTGCTGCAGATGCCTGTGCCAGAAGGATCTGAATCTTCCTGGGGGAGACTCCCCCACCCTGGGTAGTGGCCCCCCGCCGCCTCCTGTGGGCAGTTTCAGGGTTGCCTCATCCCTCTGTCCAGCTGGCTTCCTCACCTCCATCTCCACTTAGAGGAGATGACTGAGCCATAGAGCCAGTTGCTGGTTTCTGCTTGCAATGAAATGCTCTGGGCAGCCCTGTCTGCCTGGAAACTGACGGGGCCCCTGAAACTGATGGGTGCCCTGAAGCCTGAAACTAGGCACTGCTCCTTATTTGAGCAACAAACATTGTTGGGCACCTGCTTATGTTGACTGTGCCATAATGGGGCCATGATGCAGGGGAGCTGGTCGGGCCTGTGCCCGTGGGGGCAGGTAAACAGAGCGTAGGGTGTCTGGGGTGGCGTTGTTTGTGCACCTCAGAAGTTCCTGGTCCTCAGAGGTTCGTCCTTGGGTGGGGCTGGGCAACTGCTTCACCGTGAGTCCACGGCCTGGGACCCCTTCTCAGTCCCTCCGCTGTGGGCGGCCCCTGAGAGGGGCTTCGTGGCCTTCCCCTGCCTGCAGCCAGCCCTCCTTCTCCAGAATTTTCCTTTTGGCCCACCGTGCCAGGAGGCCACCAGGCAGCCCCCAGCTGGTGTCTGTCCCCAGGCTCATACCTGAGGGCCCCCCTTTTCTTCCATTAATTTTACCTTTCTTAAAACTTACTATTATTATGCTTAATTTCAAACACGTGCAAGTAGAAATAAAAGGCTCGTGAGCCCCACGCACCGTCACGCAGCCGCAGCCTGGTCCTCAGCCACACCTCGCTTCTGTGCCTGCCGCCGTCCACCCGCAGCCGCGGGATTTCTTTGACGCCAATCCCAGAAAATTATATAAGGCATTCATGTGATTCTGTCTATAAATATTTAGGAATGTATTTTTAAATGACAAGACCTTTTTTATTTTTATTTTTTACAAAATCCACACTGCTGTTATCATGGCTAAATAATTCCTCGATAATTAATTCTTTTGTATTATTAAATATCTAACATCTGCCAGATTTCCCAGACCATCTTATGTTTTATTTTTTAAGTTAGCAATGTAGTGTCTTTTTTTTAAAGATTTATTTACTTATGAATACAAGAACTGGGGTACAAGCCAGAGGTATGGGGGGGGTGAGAGGATTCACCAGAGACAGAGTGGGGAGCAGAACAGGCAGATGGACTGAAACACACTGCTGAGGGGAGCAGTGGGTGAGGCGGGAGAGGTCTGCCGCACCATGTGGGTCAGCTCCCTGGGCAGGGATTGAACTCGTGCAGTGGCTGTGGATGCTTGACAGTGCTGAGACTTAACTCCTTGTGCTACCAGGGAGGCCCTGGTTGGTTGATTTTATACTTGGTTTGTTCAAATCAGGACCCAGAGGAGACCCACACATCATACAGAATATCCCCAACTTGCAGTGCTCTGACAGACCGTTTTTTGACTTAGGAATGTTGGGAGTTGGAGAAGCGTTAGAAACCTCGGGGACTTGGTGTCTCCTGGAGCCGGGCAGCCGCACAGCCACAGTCCCAGTCGGGGCTTCTGGCCTAGGATATTTTCACCTGACTCTCCTGCTTGAGGAGTTTGCATTTCCCTCTGTGGGGAGAGAGGCGAGCTGCTCTTTCCAGCCGCCTGGGGAAGCTCCTGATGACACTGCTCCTCAGGGCTCCGAAGAGAGTCTCAGTGTCTCTGCGGAGGAGGCTCCCCACCCTGGTCCCCAGAGGCTGCAGGAGCGGCCAGCAGTCTTGAGGGCTGCTCTGCCCCTCCCAACCCTGGGTGAGTTGCTGCCCCCATTGGGTCTCTTTTGGGTCTGCACAGTAGGGGTTTACAGAGGTGACAGCACATGAACCGCTCGCACACAATGCCCAGGAGACGCAGCCGCAGCTCAGGCTCCCCAGCCTGTTGAAGATGACGTTGCTCGTCACCTCTCCTTTGCCTTTCGAGAATGCGGGGACACCGCAGGCCGTCCACGCTGCTGACACGTGCGTGTGCGTGTGCGGGTAGCCACTGTACACCCTTCCACTGTTCTGTTTGGAGGGCAAGCTCCTCACTGTCCACCCTGCCTCCAGCCAGCCACCCCTGGAATGTGGGTGCTGCCCCCCAATGGCTGCAGGGGCTACCAGTCTTCCCTCTGCCAGGCGCTCCTCAGGCGGCCTTAGTGTCTGACCAGGGCACACGCGCCGAGAGCTGATTCTGATCGTTTCTCAAGCTTCATGATAGTTCATGCAAACTTTCACTTTTCTGTATTCTCGGGTGTTCCCTGATGCCGAGACGCTCCTGCATTGGAGGGGCCCGAGAGGCGCTTTCCGTCTCTGCCTCTGGCTGGAGCAGCCCTCTGAGGGCAGCTGTCAGATGGGGTGAGCCGGCCCGGATGCTTCCCTGGGCTCTCTGAGGACCAGCAGCTGAGCCTGGGGCGTCTGCTGCTTTGGGTGCTCCGGGACAAGCAGGAACGGCACCACCTCCTCTCAGAACGTGGAGGGCCTGCCCCGTCAGGGGTCTGGGTCAGCGGGCAGCATGCAGCAGGGGTGTCCAGCGCTGCTCTGTGCACGGTGCCCCCCACAGCCCCTGGGAAGTGTGGGCCTGGAGGGGCCCAGGCATTCACCTTGCACACAGGGCTCCAGGGGCCTGCCCCCCCCCACCCGCTCATCTCCCCGCCAGGTGCACCTGAGTCTGAGGCGTTCCTCTAGCCCTGGGCCCCTGGGCCAGGACAGGCAGTGTGAGAGCTGGGCCCTGCCCACGCTGCTTTGAGCTCAGGAGCAGAGGCCTGGTCTTGAGGTGGCCACAGTAGGACCAAAACTCATGTTTTGGGGTGAGCCTGCCCTGGAGACAGTCTGGCACCCCAAGAAATTTTTGATGGCAGCAGCAGCCTGCAGTCAGAAACTGTTTCTGTTGCGGCCTCCCTGGTGGCACAAGAGGTTAAGTCTCAGCACTGTGAAGCATCTGCAGCCACTGCAGGAGGAGTTTGATACCCAGGGAAGGGACTCACATGGTGTAGCAGACCTCTCCTGTCACCCCGCTATTCCCCTCAGCAGTGGATTTCAGTTAATCTGCCTGTTCTGCTCCCCACTCTGTCTCTGGTGACTCCTCTCACCCCGCCACCCCTCTGGCCTGTACCCCAGTTCTTGTATGCATAAATAAATAAATCTTTAAAGAAATAAAAGAAACTTTCTGTCACTTGCATTGCATCCTTCCAAGCTATGACCACAGTTAGGCTTAAAAGAAAAAAAAAATGCGTAGGGAAGAGATGGAAGGAAACTGCTCGGTGCGCGCTTCTGCCGGTGAGCTGGGGCGCTGATGAGTCTCATCATTCAGGCCATGGGGTTACGTGGGCTTCTCACTGTCACCGTCCTGTACTTTCCACACTACCCTTTGTTCATCCAGAATCCCTCCTGAGCCTGCTGAGGCTAGAGGGGGCACTGGTTGTGGGGGGCCCAGGTGGCCATGAGCTGCCAGTGTGCAGGGCTGAGGTGCCCCAAGAGTACTTGCTTCTGTCCCCCATCCTCCGCCTGCTTGGGTGGGAGCACTGTCTGTCCATCGCTTTGGATGGACGGTCTTCTCCCTGAAGGCGGTCTCCGCGGTTCCAGGCGGTGCGCCTTGGGTCCCCTGGTTCTGCCGAAGCCTCGCCAGGCTCACGCTGTCATTTCTCCCCAGGTCTTGGTGCCCTGCAGAGGAAGCCTGTCCAGCACCGTGCAGTCCACCTGCCAGTTTGAGTCCTACGTCTTGATACCGGTGGAAGAGCATTTCCAGACCCTGAATGGAAAGGTGTTTGTCTCATGTGGGCCAGCCAGGGCCACCCCCTGGTGTGAGTGGTGGTGGTGGGGGGTGCCTCTCACATCATGTTCCATGATGGTTTGACAGGTGCACAGCAGCTGGGGTGGGGTCCCGCCTCTCGGGGGTGGCTGAGTGAGCAGGGTCCTGGCTGCAGCTCAGGGTGAGGGGGCGCGTTACTCCCTCAGCCTGGGCTTCTGCTGGTGAGCTGGGGAGCCCCTGGACACCTCACCTGGTAGATGAGCCGTTTTACCTGTGTCCTTCAGAGCTCATTCGTGCCTTACACACAGATTTGGACATCAGGGGTGAAAATGCTCAATTTTTTAAAAAAAATGTTTGTTCTGAAACTGTCTCAAACTGAGGTTTCTGAATAGTTGTCGGAAGAACTCTCACATGCCCTCCCCCAGACTGGGCAGCTGCTAAATTTCTGTCACGTTTGCTTTCTGCTTCTCACATGTACCTAAATAAACAGCACACTTTTCTTCAGAGAGAGTAGGCTGCAGGCGCCGTGACTCTACCCCAGAAACACCGCACTGCTTCTGCCCTGACAGCAGCACAGAGACCCCAGAGGTTGAACATGGGGTATGCTGATCCCCAGCACCATCCACCCATGCCTGTTTACCCCTAAAACCCTTTCCAGCCCCCAGGGGTTTTTCCTCTCAGGCGCGGCTCACACAGTGAGCCTGGGCTGTCGGTCTGTCTAGTCTCTTGCTTCGTCATTCATGGTGTCCCCATTTCTGTTTGCTGGACGCTCCTTGAGTGTGGGCTCCCCACGTTTCCTCACGATTAGGTGACAGCGCGCTTGGGTGGGGTGCCTCGAGGGTGTCTCATCTTTCTCGACGTGTCACGTCAGGCGGTGCATGGGGTCAACCTGGGCGTTGTTGTTGGGGACGTGCCTGCTCTTACCTTGTAAGTGGAAGCAGGTGGGTCCCACTTGGGGGAGCTCTAACCAGTGAGAACCACTCCCCACTTACCCACGTGGGGAGCAAGGCCACGGTGACCTTCTCAGTGGTGTTGCTACGGCGCTGCTGTCGCCTGGTCACTTGGTGCTGAAATTTGTGGGCACCATGTGGGGGAGAGGAGGGATGGGCCACAGGGTTACTGGTTCACTAACTCGGGGGGCCTGAGGGGGTCGTCGGCCCTGTGGTTCACGGGCCTGTGCTGTTTGCTGTTGTCCTGCCAGGCATCTGCTCACTGCCACTGCCGGGGGATTGTTAGTTTCTGGATTCTCTTTGGGGAGCAGGAGTCAGCCTCATCAGGGCTGTTCTGCCCAGGCCCCCAGCTGAGGCCAGTGTGGGTGTGTGGAGGGGACCGGGGTGCATTCTCCAGCCCCCTTGTGTGGCAGCATCCAGTCATTTTGATCTTTGAGGCCATTTGGACAGGAGAGCCTTCTGACCTCTTCTTCTCCAGAGGGCACAGGTTTCCTCCTTCTTTAACAAACAGTTTAATGTATTTTCCATAGAGACATTAAAAATAGGCCAGGGTGCTGTGTGGCCACAGCAATGGGGCAACCAAAGAGAAAAGAAAACAGGGCAGAAGCAAGAAGCAAGGCAAGAGAGGGTTTGTGCCCGCAGCCGTGTTGGCTGAAGGCGGCAGGGTGGCTGAATTTCATACTGGGGCCGGGCTGAGGGGCTCGCGGACGCCACCAGCTGCTGACGCAATGCCCATTCTCTCCCTCCAGGATGTCTTTATACAAGGAAACAGGATTAAATTAGGAGCTGGCTTCGCCTGTCTGCTCTCAGTGCCCATCCTCTTTGAAGAAACTTTCTACAATGAAAAAGAAGAAAGCTTCAGCATACTGTGCATAGCCCACCCTCTGGAGAAGAGAGAGAGTTCAGGTACTTTGGGAGAAAGCCCCTTTCTCCTGGTTTGGAGAAATGTATCTGTTGCACTTCCTCCTGACATCACTGCCCCAAGCCTCCCATAAAATACTCAGGAACTCACTGGAGATCTGCGTCACTGTTTGCAGTCCAACAGAGTCTCCTGGGCTGAGGAGATGGGGACGGGGTCACTGTGTGGGTTTGCGCAGCTTGGATACCACACGGTTCTGGGAGGCACTGCTGTCTGAGTGTCGCCCCCTGGAGTTGTGCAGTGGGAGCTCTGGCTTGTCTCCTGGCCTCGAGTTGGGCTAGCCCCTAGAGCATCACCCCCCACCCAGTCCCACTGCTTCTGTGAGGTCTCCTTGTTTTTGCTCACCTTTGCTCGCTCCAGGAACTTGCGATAGCAATTAATGTACCAAGTATACCGTGATGCTTTCACTGTTAAGAGAAACAAGCTGTTTATGGGCCTCCCTGGTGGTGCAAGGGATTGAGTGCGGCACTGTGGGGCTGCCACAGCCACCGCAGTGCGAGTTCGATCCCTGGCCAGGGAGAGGACCCACATGGCACAGCAGACCTCTCCTGCTCGCCTGCTGCTCCACTCAGCAGTGCATTTTGGTCGATCTGCCTGTTCTGCTCCCCACTCTGTCTCTGGTGAATCCTCTCACCCCCCCGCCACCATGCCTCTGGCCTGTACCCCAGCTCTTGTATGTGTAAATAAGTAAAGTCTTTAAAAAAGAAAATAAAAGAGGCATATTTAAACGAGAGCCTCACAGGTCATGCCCACAGTCCCAAATAATCTGGTTTTGTCCTTGGAAATGGCTTCAAGAGAACGAGGCTCTCTGAACCCTGGTCCGGGGTCCGGTTCTGTAACTGGGCTGTTCTGAGGCAATATCCTGAAATGAGGTCATCCCCCTCCTCCCCTGGAAAATTGGGTCTCAGCCCTGGGGGAGCAGAACAGAGGCTATGGGGCTCTCCACTGGGAGACAGTGAAGGCTTCAGCCAGCCTGACCCCCGTCTTTTTTTTTTTTTTTTTTTTTTTCAGAAGAACCTTCCACACCCTCAGATCCCTTTTCCCTGAAAACCATCGAAGATGTGAGAGAGTTTTTGGGAAGACACGCGGAGAGATTTGACAGAAATATCGCCTCTTTCCAGCGAACATTCAGGGAATGTGAAAGAAAGAGCCTCCGTCACCACATAGTCAGTAGCCACGTTTTCCTCTGCGCCAGGCAGCTCAGAGCACGGGATCCCCCTCATTTCTCTCTGACATCTGCCCCCACCCCTGGAACTTTTATTTAAATATTTCTTGCTAGCTATAAAAGTAGTGTAAGTTACAGTAGAAAATTAGCAAGTTGTGGCAAAGTGTAAAAATGAATATCGTTATTTATGTTAATCACAAGGGGGAGGAATTTTTTCCGGACCTTTAATGTCTGTATACCTTAAACAGACAAAGGTTGGGAAGCAGTGTCATCACTGATCTGGTAAGCTTTTATTTTTAAAGATTTATTTATTTATGCATACAAGCACTGGGGCACAGGCCAGAGGTGTGGGGGGGTGAGAGGATTCACCACAGAGAGCAGGGAACAGAATAGGCAGATCAACAGAAGTACACTGCTGAGGGGAGCAGTGGGCGGTGAGGCAGGAGAGGTCTGCCGCGCCATATGGGTCCCCTCCCTGGCCGGCAGCAGGGATCGAACTCGCGCTGCAGTGGCTGCGGTTTGCTTCATAGTGCGCTGCTCAACCCACTGTGCCACTAGGGAGGCCCTGGTAAGCTTGTGCCCAGGACATGTATCTGGTGAGATGTCGCCCTCTCCCCGGGATGGTCCTGGCTTCTGCCTGGGCCTCCGCGGGCGGGTGGGCGTTACCCTCGGCTCTGTTCCCAGGACTCGGTGAACGCGCTCTACACCAAATGCCTGCAGCAGCTCCTGCGGGACTCTCACCTGGTGAGCAGCCGGACTTGCCAAAGAGAATTGCAGCTGGCGCATGGGGAAAACCTGAGCCCTTTAACCGTACTTTTCTGTCCTCTAGAAAATGCTTGCCAAGCAGGAGGCCCAGATGAACATGATGAAGCAGGCCGTAGAGGTGAGGCAGCGAGGGGCGGGCGGCAGGCAGGCTTCCCCGCCCGGCTCCTCTGCTGAACGGGCCCTGTTGATTTCACAGATGTACGTCCATCACGATATTTATGATCTGATTTTTAAATATGTGGGGACCATGGAGGCGAGCGAGGTAGGTCTCGGTTAGCGTCACTCACGATGGAATCTTTTGCTCGTTGCCTTTTACGAAAATTGAAGTGCCGTTAAAATCTGTTGTTAGGATGCCGCCTTTAACAAAATCACACGAAGCCTTCAAGATCTTCAGCAGAAGGACATTGGCGTGAAACCTGAGTTCAGGTAAGGGTGCGGGCTGCTGCCTCAGGGCCTGGGGTTTGGATTTCCGTGGTTTCGACTGAGGAGCAATGCGGTTACCTGTGAGCAGAGGAGAAGGCGCAAGTTGCAGACAGCTGTTTTGTAGCTGTCTCTGTGCCTGCATGCCAGCAGGGGGTGCCGCAAGGGCTGGGGCCTGCAGAGTGGTCAGGCCCGGGTGGTCCTGGGTATAGACTCCACGTGCCAGTGTAGGGGACTCTGCCACAGAAGCACCTCTTTTTTAAGCCTTAATTCAAGTTTCATTAGGATACAAGATGTCTAAAGCATTTGGGTTTCATTTTTTCCTGCTCTGAACTATTTTACCCTGGGGTAAGAGTTGAAATCATTTTCCTCTGATTTTCTGGTGCGGCTCTAACACCTGCAGCCTGCCCAGGCCCTCTGAAGGTGCTATTTTGCCACACACTGGGGTCAGATTCTAGGCTGTGGTTTCTGTTTCTCCTTTCCGGGGATCGTAAGCAGTGTGCACCCGAGGTCTGTTATCAGGTCCAGGCTGAAGGGCCCTCACGCCGTGGTCACCTTCCAAACTGTGTTGCAGCTTCAACATACCTCGTGCCAAGAGAGAGCTGGCTCAGCTGAACAAGTGCACGTCCCCGCAACAGAAGCTGGTCTGCGTGTGGAAGGTCGTGCGGCTCATCACGCAGTCTCCCAGCCAGAGAGGTTTGTGCTGGGGAAGTGGCTGGCGGGGCATCGAGGTGTCCAGATGCAAAGCCTGCAATGGAGCAGTGCCGTCGTAGGGGTCATAGAGGGGCGGTGCACGCAGAGACTTCCGGCGCGAGCCCCCCACAGCCTGCCCTGCTGAGTGCCTGGTGATATTGGGCGTGATTAGGGTGAGAGAACAACGAGGGAGAAGCACTGGCCTCAGACATGAGCCAAGCTGCTGATGGCTCCGTGGGGCTTACTCTGTTCATTAGCCTGCTCTCTCTAATTTGCATATCTAAAAATTTTCCCATAATAAAAGAGAAAGCAAAACAAAATAAGCAATGAGGAGACAGAGCTGTGTGTGTAGACTGGGGGGACCGTCAAAGCACAAGGAGTGGAACGAGCTGGGGTGTACCTGTGTGTGCGCCACAGCACGGCAGAAAGAGGGGTGGGCTGCCTGTCGGGGTATGTGATGCTGAATTTGTCTCTGGAAAGACGTGTGAGATGCAACAGCAGGAGCCTCTGGGAAGGAAGTCTGGGTGGCAGGGGTGGAGGGACAGTCACAGTTTGCTCTTTTGTGCTGCTTGAATTCTTACATGTGTAAATGGATGAAAGTTGCAGACTGAAAAATGGAAAGTCAAGTGACATGTCAGCATTAACCTCTGCGGTGTCTCAAACAAACACGATCTCAGGAGGAAAGAGGCTTGCCGGGGACCCTGGGCACCCCTACCTTTGTGTCCACCATCCCCGGCCTCCCTGGGCTCTTCACCAACCCAGGAAGGTGGCGAGGGGAGACCTGCTTGGCATTTCCTTCCTTTGTACAAGCTCCGAGAACGCCAGGTGTCCATTTTCTTGAACCTGGCCTGTGTTCTGAGCGCTGGAAGGGAATGGGGCACTGGGATTTCTCCCTGCTGTGCAATCCCACTGGCTTGTGGTTTTGTGGGTTAGGTGGAGGTGGGGAGCAGACAGGGCTGTTGGGCCCCCGGCAGCCTTAGGATAACTTTGAACTTGTGTTCCCCTTGCAGTTAACTTGGAGACCATGTGCGCTGACGATCTGCTCTCAGTCCTGCTGTATTTGCTTGTGAAAACAGAGATCCCTAATTGGTAATACTTCTTGTCATCGTTAAAATACTGCTTTAAATTGGCAGCCGTGTTCAGTGGTGGTTTTCATGAAACTCCTGGACAGTGAACCCCTCTCATGAGCCGGGTGGTGTGCCCACTCTCCCTTCATTCTGGAAGTGGTTAGCATTTCATGCACAGATGGGGAAACTGAGGTCCAGAGAGTTTACAGTGCTCGTTCTGGAACATGCAGCTTGTCAGTGGCTGAGCAGGAAGCTGGAGTCAGCCCTCTCCAGCTCCAGAGCCCGTCCCTCCCCAGAGGAGCCCACAGCTCACTTTACGGCAGTCAGCTTTCAAGAACTAACCTATCCCGGGAAAGCAGCAGGTAGTTGGACTTATTTCCCTAATCGCACACAGGTCCTGGCTTAGCAGGCAGTTCCCCGGGGCTCAGCGACTTCAGGCCAACACATCGTCTCTGCAGCGCGGTATTGTGTACAGCACAATAAAACACTCTCTCCTCTTTTGTCAGGATGGCAAATTTGAGTTATATCAAAAACTTCAGATTCAGCTGCTCAGCAAAGGATGAATTGGGATACTGCCTGACCTCGATCGAGGCTGCAATCGAATACATTCGGCAAGGAAGCCTCTCTGTTAAACCGCTGGTAAGCTCTTCCGCCCCGCCTGTCACATGGGCCTCCTGGCACATTCAACGCAGGTCCGAGGTTGCTTGGTGGGGCGGGGGACTGTCAAGTGGTCTTCTGGGGACGGGGTATCTGCTGCTGGAGGGCTGTGAGGCTTGACAACCCCCCGGCAGACTAAACACTCGGCATCCAATTGATGGTGACAGTCGACAGATTGTAGCTGGACTTGCAGTGTTAATATCCTGCTTCATTAATCCTCGTCACCCCAATGTGCTGTATCAGAAGCACACGGCAGAGGCGTCTCAAGAAGCGGGGGACTTGGATCCTTGTGCCGGAGGCGAGAGATGAGATTATTCACACAGGCAGTTTGAGGACTGCAGCCTCATGGGCATCTTCCTGGTGGGTTGGCGAGCTTTGGCACTGGAGGGGCTTGTGTTTCTCTGTGAGCGGTGAGACTCTTAACCAGACCCTGGTCTGTTTTGTTCCATACCAACCAGTAAGACACGATAGGCTGCCCGGAAATCACAAAATTGAAACTGATAAAGAGATTTCTGTGTTACAAACCAAGCATCCTGAGGGTGGAACACTCACTCGATCTTTTTTTTAAAAAGATTTATTTATCCATACAGGAATTGGGGTACAGGCATTCACCAGAGACAGAGTGGGGAACAGAACAGGCAGACAGACTGAAATACACTACTGAGGGGAGCAGTGGGTGAGGCAGGAGAGGTCATCTGCGCCATGTGTGTCCCCTCCCCGGCCAGCTGCAGGTATCAAACTCTCGCTGCAGTGGCTGCGGTTTGCTTCTAGTGCTGTGCTTAACCTGTTGCGCCACCAGGAAGGCCCCTTGATCTTACTTTTGTACTGATGTTAGAATCTCCCAAAGTTGTGATCATTTGAAATAGCAGGTATAGCACTTACCTGTCCCAATCGGCACTGGTGGGTAAAAACATTTCCTCTGAATTCATTCATTGTTCACACGTCTGTGCTTTCCAGCCTCCTCCCTCTCCATGTATACTTCCTTGAAATGACAGCATTGTATACTGTCTAATATCTGCTAACATCTCTGTGTCCTGGTTCTCTGGGGTATCCTGTGTGGCCGTCCCCACGATGACAGTTGCTGGGGTGGCCGGGCAGGACATGACCCAGTGCGTCCTTGGCGTGGGTGTTGGTCCTTCCGCCTGGGGGAGGTGGTTGGCCCCGTCAGGCCTTGGGCCAAGGTGTGCATCTCCTCTGGGTGGCCGTGCTGCCTGTCCCTTGGGTCTGGAGCGGTCCGGTCTGAGAGGTGGTCTCTCACCTGATTGATGGAGCAGCTCTGTGGCCTCCTTGTCTTCTGGGTTGGGATTCCATCTGCGTGAGGCCTCTGCCTGAGCTGCCAGCTGGTTTTTCTTCAGAAGGCAGCTCCGTCTAGGAAGGTGCGAGGCTGCTGCCCACGTGTGTCTGCACGCTGCCGCGGGTGAGGTTTCTGGAAAGCGTGAAGGACCAAAGAGTCATCATCAAATTATGTTTGACAGTTTGTATTTTTGTGTATGTCTTCGCGAATTACATTTTACTATTAATTCTTCTTTATCATAATGTAGCTTCAAAACCACATGCTTGCACAGGTGGACTCAAACTTGAGATGACCATCGATGCTTGTCAGGCCTTTTCATACGTGAAGACGTTAGCCTTTTGAAAATAAACATTACTGGGGTAATTCTGGTTTTACTAATGAGGCCAAAACAAATAAACGAAACAAAACCAACCTGCGGGGACCACCCTAACAGAATCTGTACCTTCTCTGCTCCCACTTATCAGGCTTCGGGTCTTTCCCACCTCACGGGGCTACCGCTGGCGTCACCCCTTTCCACACAGGACTTAGCCGACGTGCTGTCTTTCCGGCTGCTCCTTCTTCCCTGAGGAGTCAGCCCTGGGACATCTGCGCGTCTCCATCTGCCCTTCAAGTAGCCGGAGCTAAGAGCCCCATTCACCTGACAACAATGTCTCTGTCGTTCATTTGGCCCTAAGCTGCTCCTCAGGAGTCACTGAGTAAAACAGGTCTTTGGAGCTATTCATAGCACACAGCAGCTGAGATCACAAGTGGCTCTCACGTTGAGGTGTTGGAGTTTGTTTGCCAAGTTACCCCTTTGAGGGCACTGCTGTGAAGGGCCTGCTGGGCAAAGGGCCCCACCTCTGTCTTTGGTGGGCCAGGAGGCTGGCGTTGAAGGGATGTGGAGCGAGCAAGCCCTGTGTCACAGTCTGGCAGGGTTTGCTGCGTTCTTCTGGCAGCAGCTGACCGGGAAAAATTCCTTTGCCTCCCACCCAGACTCTTCTCTGAGGAGTTAATTTGTTATTAGGCAGATTAATTGCAGGTGCCCAAGTGAGCATGGAGGTGTCTACAGAAATTATTTTCTTTTTTTTTTTTTTTAAAGATTTATTTATTTATGCATACAAGCACTGGGGTACAGGCCAGAGGTGTGGGGGGTGAGAGGATTCACCACAGAGA
>JAGFMF010011914.1:5665543-5700716 GCA_019455555.1 Galemys pyrenaicus | reverse complement strand
ATCAACGGAAGTACACTGCTGAGGGGAGCAGCGGGCACAGCAGGAGAGGTCTGCTGCACCATGTGGGTCCCCCCCTGGCCGGCAGCAGGGATCGAACTCTTGCTGCAGTGGTTGCGGTTTGCTTCATAGTGCATCGCTTAACCCACTGCGCCACCAGGGAGGCCCCCAATCTAGCCCTTTTTAATAGCTACTTGGTAATCTCTTTTTTTATTGTATCAGCTCCCTGAAGCCACCCTTGGCTCACTTATGCCCCTGGGGGCTCCCAGGACGCTGCATGTGGTTGCGCGCACGCACAGCTCTAATTTACTACAGTGAAAGGACTCGGGAAAAGGGCACATTTGAGCTAGGGGAAACCAGCCACAAGCTTCAAGGAGTCCTCTCCCTGTGGAGACGGATGGGACATGCTTAATTCCCTTGGCAATGAGTTGTAACAACACTTAGAAAGTGTTTTCTGCCAAGAAACCAGAGACTCAGGGCCATGATTCCTAGAGGAGGCTGGTCACATCACACCCTTGCCTGGCATGCCCACAGCTCAGACTTCCGCAGGAGAGCAGGTGCTCACGTAAACATCGTTGTACAGAATTTTTAAAAAAAGATTTATTTATTTATGCATATAAGAGCTGGGGTACAGGCCAGAGTCATGGGAGGTGAGAGGATCCACCAGAGACAGAGTGGGGAGCAGAACAGGCAGATGGGCTAAGGTACACTGCTGAGGGGAGCAGCGGGCAAGGCAGGAGAGGTCTGCTGCGCCATGTGGGTCCCTCCCTGGCCGGAGGCGGGGATCGAACTCGTGCTGCGGTGACTGTGGTTTAGCTTCATAATGCGTTGTCTAACCCACTGCGCCACCAGGGAGGGCCCCTCGTTGTACAGAATTGCGGTAGTTGAGCCACCTTACCAGTGAGGGGGCGAGGGGAACACTCCCCAGATCCAAGTGCCCAAGGACAGTGGGTGTTGCAGCCTTCTAGAAGGGCATCCCCGGCCCACTGTGCCGGCTCCTGCGCGGGGCGCCATCACAGTTTCACCCCACTTTTCTCACTGATGGGCACTGGGGATTCTTCAGCAAAGACTGTGTGTCCTGGCCAGGTAACCTAGACCCTTGAGGTCCCCCGCTCACTGCACGTTGGCTTGGGGAACGGAGCCACCATCAAGGGGGCGTGATGGAGGCCGTGGGGCGCGGCTCAGGGCTTCCCATTTCCTTTGCAGTGTGTGAAGGCGTTGATCTACTATGACGTGCAGTCGTGCAGACTAGACATGGGCAACGAGAAAGGAGACACCCCCCTTCACATAGCTGCTCGGTGGGGCTATCAAGGCATCATCGAGACGTTGCTGCAAAATGGGGCGCCCACAGACATCCAGAACCGACTGAAGGAAACGCCCCTCACGTGCGCCTTGAACTCAAAGGTAGCCTTTTCATCGGGGAGCAGCAGTGTGACTTTAAAGATCAGTGTGCGCAGCTAGGTCTTGGCAGTGCCGGGAAGCTGTGCGTTAGCACCCGACGACGGAACTTGGCCTGCTCCCTCTCTGCTGCATTTGGGGCCTGGCTGTTAATGGACTTGACTTATTTATGTTATTTTGGGTTTTACTGAAACCCCCAGCAGAGTTGGCCCGGCCTCTGAGTGCGCTTGGCTTGTGGGCAAATGGAGGCTTGGGGACAGAATGTGGCTCTGACCCAGAGCGGCAGACAGAGGAGACGGCACCAGAGCACTGTGTGCTGGGCGCCATTTTCCTGTACTTCCTCCCACGCTCTGAAAAGCCTCGTCTCACTTGGCCAGTGTTGAGCGTCACTGGCTATCGTTTCTTTCATAAGTGAATTGTTAATGAAGTAACGAGTCATTTCTGGAGACAGTTTTTGGCACCGTGCGGTGAAAATGCGCTCCTCCTCAGGGGTGGGGAGCCAAGCTGGAGCCAAGCTGCTCTCCCTGCAGCAGCTCTGGCTCAAGGGCTGCCCTCAGAGGAGCGCGTCTGAGCCGCAACCCTCGGCAGCGTGGGTCATGGGCAGTGGGGGCCCAAGGTCAGAGCGTCTCCCACTGTGGCTCACGTGAGCCGTCCTTGTCCAGGCCTGGCCTCCAGAGTCTTAAACCGTCCACAATCTCCAGCTCTCCCTGGGCCGTCCTTTCAGCTTGTTCACGCTCGACAAACACACTTTTTGTTGACTTTCAAAACCTCTGTGCTGAGCTGTGACTGACACGCAGGAATGGACACTGACTGTACACAGCTGGAGATGAGTGCATGCCCACAAGACCATCAGCCGCTCTGTGCCAGAAACGCGTCATAATGTAGGAACTCTGAAAGTCCCTCCTGCCCTCTTTTTATTGCTGGCTTTTTTGTGTGTGTGGAGAACTTAACATAAGATCCACAGACGCAATTTTTTTTTTTTTTAGATTTTATTATACATACAAGAACTGGGGTATGGGCCAGAGGTGCGGGGCAATGGGGGAGTGAGAGGAGTCACCAGAGACAGTGAGGAGCGGAGCAGGCAGACTGACTGAAACACAATGCTGAGGGGAGCAGTGGGCGAGGCAGGAGAGGTCTGCTGTGCCATGTGGGTTACTCTCTTTCCAGGGATTGAATTCATGCTACGGTGGCTGTGGAGGCTTCATAGTGTGGTGCTTAACCCTTTGCACCACCAGGGAGGCCCCAGAAGCAATTTTTGAGGTGGGGATCTGTGCACCTGAGCACAGGGGCCTCGGCCATACTGCCTGTGCCTTCCATGAGGTCTCAGCTCTGCAGCAGCCAGGCCCTCGGGACCGGGTGGTGCCGCCCTTGGCTGGGAGATGCCCATGAGGAGCTAATGGCTCCTCAGCCACTGTAGCTTCTGCCAAAATCCTTGGAAAGGGAAATCTGAGAGAAAAGACCCTGCCTTCTGGGCATGGCCCTGAGCGCCCCGGCCTGAGGTGCGTGGATGCCACTGGGAGCGTCACCCGTCACCCTTGGGGGCTCTCTGAGTTCAGACAGCAGGAGTGGGGGTGGCAGAGGCAGCCCAGACTCATCAGTGCGATCCCCACTAAGTCCCCGCCCGCTCCCAGCCTTGGCCTCTGCATCTCCGGGCGTGACTGGGTGATGTGACTCTCTGAGGAGATGGACAGGTGTGGGTGACGGCGCTTTGGTGACCCATCTTGTTCAGTGTTTCCATGTCTCTTCATCCTAGATTGTGTCTGTAATGGAAGCCAGTCACCTGTCCGTGGAGAGGAGGCAGAAGTCCTCAGAGGTGAGTGGACGGGGCTGTGCTGTTGGCTCTGTGGGGCCCAAGGACTCCTCTCTGACCTCCTGTGTCCTCTCTGGTCGAACAACCTTGCTGCAGGTCCCGGCGCAGCCCCCTCAGCGCTCCGTGGATTCCATCAGTCAGGGGTCCTCCACCTCCAGCTTCTCCTCCGCATCCGCTGGCTCCAGACAAGAGGAGCCCAAGAAGGACTACAGAGAGGTGAGGCTCCAAGGTGGGAGGGCGGGTATTGTGGTGGCCAGTTAGAGTTCTGGTCAGCCTGCTCCCAGTCAGCTGCTGGCTGCCGCTGGACAGCCACGCCTGCTGTGGTGAGGCCAGTGCCTGGGGAAGAGCCTGGCGCCTGCCCTTCATGGCCTTCCCTGAGCAGCACTTTGCTTTGTGGTGTGTGTGCGTGTGTGTGTGCGTGTGTGTGTGTGTGTGTGTGTGTGAGAGAGAGAGAGAGAGAGAGAGAGAATATTCAGAGTAAAAGTCAAACCACCTGTAAGTTCTAAGGACTCGAATTAAGGTAATTTTATTTTATTATTTTTTTAAAGATTTATTTATTTATGCATACAAGCACTGGGGTACAGGCCAAAGGTGTGGGGGGTGAGAGGATTCACCACAGAGAGCAGGGAGCAGGACAGGCAGATCAACGGAAGTACATTGCTGAGGGGAGCAGTGGGCGAGGCAGGAGAGGTCTGCTGCGCCATGTGGGTCCCCTCTCTGGCCAGCAGCAGGGATCAAACTCGTGCTGCAGTGGCTGCAGTTTGCTTCATAGTGCGTTAACCCACTGCGCCACCAGGGAGGCCCCTAAGGTAATTTTACAAAGCAAATCCTCTGCCCCTATCTCCCACCCCATAACTACCCTGTTAACCTGATGTGTATCATTTAATTTCTAACTTCTTGCAAAATTTTCTTAGACATTTAAATGCACACCCCCACACGTTGCGTTTCGGAGAAGCGAATGTGTGGCCTGGCTTTGCACACACAGCCTTTGCCTATGCCCCCATGGGCGGGAACCCTCCCTGACGTTGCCCAGCACCCTTCCTCCCCTGTTACCCCAAGCCCTGATCTGCTCCTAGAGGCCCCATAAGCTCAGCTTGATGTGACACCACAGCCAAGAAAGCCTGGAGACAAGTTCCAAAGGTCTAGGAGGACGCGCCCCCGCGGGTGGGGTCTGACGGGCGCTGGCCTTGGGGAAGCCGTGACTCACGGTGACTTGCTCTGCCTGGCCACAGTGTCGCTTTAAGGGCATCCTTGGTGACGGGTCAGCACCGCTGTCCACTCCCTGTCCTCTCAGGTGGAGTCCCAGCTGAATTTTAGTTGTGAGACACTGACTGGGTTTGAATGTGAAGCTCCACCAGTTGGGATGAATGGACTGTTGCTTTTATGATTTGTTATTTTATTTTTAAAATCATTTTCCTCCTGATGTTCTTGTTTCTTTGATTAAGGTAGAAAAACTTTTAAGAGCAGTGGCTGATGGAGATCTAGAAATGGTGAGTATTTGGATGCGCCTTTCATTTATTATTTATTTTTTAAAAAGATTTATTTATTTATTTATGCACACAAGAGCTGGGGTACAGGCCAGAGTTGCAGGAGGTGAGAGGACTCACCAGAGACAGAGTGGGGAGCAGAACAGGCAGATGGACTGAAACACACTGCTGAGGGGAGCAGCGGGCGAGGCAGGAGAGGTCTGCTGCACCGTGTGGATCCCCTCCCTGGCTGGGATCGAACTCGCGCTGCTGTGCACGGATGCTTCACAGTGCGGCGCTCAACCGGCTACACCACCAGGGAGGCCCTGGATGAGCCTTTTAAAGAGCTTCTCTTGGTGTAAACAACTGCCCTGGGCTTCCTGCCCCAGCTCATTGTCGCCCGAGTGGAGGCCTGTCCCCTGCACGTGGGTGTGCACTGATTACACCTGGGCAGCGGCAGTGCTACGCCGGCAGGTGGCCGCTGCGCTGTGAGCCCGCTGGCCTCTAGAGCCTCCTACTCCAGGAGGGGTGAGGCGCCGCAGGAAGCCTGCCCAGGGTTCAGCCCTAGTGGGGAGTGTGGTGAGAGGACGTTGGGGGTCCTGCAGAAGCTGCGGACGGCCGTGACCCCTGTCAGGGGTCAAGACGTCAAGGAGGTGTCTGGACAGGCAGGGTCCAAGGGAGATGGCGCTGGCTGCTCTTGGGGGCAGGGGTGAGGCTGTCTGGCTGGAGGGATGGGGTCCTGTCCTGACCTCCGCTGTTGGGGGACAGGGGACGCTCTCAATGTGCTCCCTGGAGAATGGAGGTGGCCTGGGTAGATTCCCATGGGTGGGCTGCCAGACCTGCCTTCGACTTCCTGGAAGGAACTTGTGATGTCCCCACTTTAAAAGGAGGAGCCAGTCAGGAGCTTTCCAGATCAGGAGCTCTGCACAGAACGTGATGGTTGCTTGCTGTGAGAGCGCTTCGCATGTTTGAGTTGGACGGAAACTCCGGGATATTCAGGACCCAGGTGTAGTTGTCAGTGGAGTGGCCTTTGTGCGGGTCACTGCTGCCCTTCAGACGGACGGTGGTTCCTCTGGGGGCAGGGCACAGGCTCCACATCAGGGCAGAGCCTGGTGGGACGTTACGAACGCCCTGCCTGACATACTCGCTCTTCTGCGGACAGACAAGGGGGCTGAGGCCGCTGGAGCGGGAGGCGACCCTGGGGCGACCATCCAAACTAGCCTACACACGCGACCCTCCTGCCCTGCCCTCAGCCGTGACGGACCCTCCTGCTTGTTCCCTCCTCACCAGGAGGAGCTGCCCTTCGTTTGCCCAGCCTGCCGTCGGGGCCGCACCGTGTTCTCAGGAGATGAGAAAGGGGCCTGGGGAAGGGGAACCTTCCTGGAACCCTTTGCCCTTTGCAGCATTTGCTGACTTCCTCAGCGCTTCGAAGCAGGTCTAGAAATGTATTTACGTCATATTCTTCTCTCAAATGGAATAGCTCTGAAGTTAGTCTTTACCAGAACACTGGTTTGACCTGTGCGGGGGTCTTGCCAGTGCTTTTGCCTGCGGGGGACCACTGCCCCCCGCTCATTTATTTATTTTTTACTGCGGTAACATCAGTTGACAGCGTGGCATATGACGTAGAGGTACAGGATGACACTCTTCAGGCGTATGTCACCACGTCCCACTATCACCAAGGCCCCCACACCCCCGCCATAGTTCATTGTACCCCCACCCTACTCTGTCCTCTCCTTCCCCCTCCCCATGTTCGATCCTCATTTATACAGTCAGACCTCTGGGGTTTGCTATCAGTATGGTTTTATCTAACCCTTTGTGTTATTTCTCTGTATTCCACATTACGTGACACCACTTGGCATTTGCCTTTCTCCTTCTGACTTATCTCACTGCGTCTGATGCCCTCAGTTTCATCCATGTTGTCACAAGTATGTTCGTCCTTTCCTCATAGCTGAGGAGGGTTCCGCTGTGTGTATGTTCTGCGTCTTGATCCCTCATCCGTCCTCGGGCTCTGAGGTGGCTTCAGTAACTCGGCCCTGGTTAGCAGTGCTGCGGAGAGCACAGGAGTGCATGTCCTCCTTCAAACTAGTGTTCTGTGTTCTCCGGGGGACGCTGAGGAGAGGGGGTCACCAGGTCGCAGCTAGCTCTATCCTGGATGCTTTGAGAAGCCTTCGTTCCGTTCTCCATAGAGACTGGGCAGGTCCATGTTCCCACTGACAGTGTTCAGAGTTCCTTTTTCTCCACATCCTCACCAGCGCTTCTTTCTGTGGTGATTTTTTGGTGTTTTGCTTTTGTTTTGATATGGGCTGTTCTCACAGGTGAGATGGCCTCTCACCACACTTAGTATTTGTGTGGCCTTGAGCGAGCTGTTGGCTCCTCTGAGTGACTTTCCTCCCAGGAAGGGAGGGAGGGACTGCTGCTGAAAGTGCAGTTAGACAAGAAGAGGAGGGTCTCACTAAGTGCTCCGAGGCTGGATTTGTTGTTTTTTTTTTTTTAAGATTTATTTATTTATGCACACAAGAGCTGGAGTGTAGGCCAGAGATGCTGGGAGTGAGAGGCTTAACCAGAGACAGAGTGGGGGGGCAGCATAGGCAGTTTGAAACACACTGCCCAGGGCAGCAGCGGGCGAGGCAGGAGAGGTCTGCTGCACCATGTGGGTCCCCTCCCTGACCGGCAGCAGGGATTGAACTCATGCTGCAGTGGTTGCAGTTCAAGACTGGGGTTTTAAAACTACACCCTGAAGCAGCATCTTCTTGTCCCTTTTTAAGAAAAGAGAAGAATTTTTAATCCGAGCTGCAGAATTGGTGCCATAGCTTCTGTCCCCGTGAAGAGGATTCAGGAAAGGCTTGAGCACGGTGTACCCTGGAATCTTCGTGAAGGAGCTTTGGTCTTCTACAAAGTACTTTTCTGTTTCATTTTTGCCCACCACCAGGTGCGTTACCTTTTGGAGTGGACAGAAGAGGACCTGGATGACGTGGAAGATTCAGTCAGTGCAGCAGATCTTGAATTTTGTCACCCCCTGTGCCAGTGCCCGAAATGTGCTCCAGCTCAGAAGGTTTGGCTTTGCTTCTGCTGGCTGGGTGGGCTGGAGGGCACAGTCTTCTTTTCTCCTTAGGAAGGTTGTCTGCTTGTCTTTCTGAGACATTACAATAAAGGAAGAAGGTAGGGGTTTTCAGAAAAAAATCAGAGAATATAAGGATTTTATTTGATAAATTCAACTGATATTCTGACGGGTCATTCTTATCATAACTAATGAGCTGTGAGTGTGAGAAAATGACAGAGAATTATAGGGACCCAGTCCCCTCTAGCCACACAGTTGCTGCCTGGGCCTGAGGATTTGGTTGCTTTGCCGCACGTCCCTTGAAAGGTCACCTGCCTTTTTAATCCCTGTTTTTTCATAGCAGCCCCACCAGGGAAGTTCCATTGTGGACTACACATCACCAGCTACACAGGAACAGACCAAAAGTCCCATATCCTCAGTGTACACATTGGTCTGTCGCTGAAAGCTACATGTGAATGAAATTCTGGTGTTAGAGAAACTTACAGTGAAAAGGTCAACATCACTATATCTGTTTTGTAAAGTCACATTAATATTCATGGTATGGGACAGATTGTCGAGTTAGACAGCCAGCAGGTGAGCACATACTACATATATCAAGTCATTTACGACTGTCAACAGGAATTAAATACTCAGGTACACACCCGTGAACAAAACATGAACAAGTTTTCTGAAAATCACAAAAATGTTGATGAAGAAACCAAAGAAGGTACAAGTACTTGGAAAACTATACCATGTTCATGAAAATTCTACATAGTAAAGACGTTATTTCTCCCCATACTGATCTTTAGGTTTAATGCAATTCCTATCAAAATTCTAACTAATTTTTCTTGTAGACATAGACAAGCTTGTTCTAAAATACACATGCCTTCAAATAGCTAAAAGAATCATGTTCTAAGTTAGAACAACATGATATTGGGTAAGCCCTACCCAATATTAGGGCTTACATGGAGCTACAGTAGTGGAGACAGTGATGCTAGTGGAACAGAGAGAGAGACGACAGATCCTGGAACAGACCCATACCTTGGAACCTCAATGACAGTACAAAAGCAAATCAGTGGAAGAGGGACTTTATCTTTTCTACAAATGGTGCTGGAACAAGTGGACCTGTGTAGGCAAAAAGCCAAACAAAGTGAGGCCTCCCTGGTGGTGCAGTGGGTTAGGCAACGCTCTATGAAGCAGACCGAAGCCACTGCAGCACGAGTTCGGTCCCTGCTGCGGCCAGGGAGGGCCCCACGTGGCGCGGCAGACCTCTCCTGCTGTGCCCGCTGCTCCTCTCTGTGGTGAATCCTTTCACCCCCCCCCCCTCCCGTGCAACCTAAATTTTACACCCTGCACAAAATTTAAATCAAACTGAACCATGAACTTACGTGTAAAATGTAAAATCACAAATGTTATGGTGGAGGGGAAAAGAGGACATTTTTGGAATCTAGGGCTGAGCACAGAGTTCTTAGACTTGACAATAAATGCACAATCCATAAAAGGAAAACTTGATAAACTCGACTCCTAAATTTACCCCTTGCTCTGTGAAAACCCACAATGAAGAAGCCACAGGCAAACTACAGTCTGCGAGAAAATATCTCCAAGCCACGAATCTGATACAGAACTGGAATCTAGACTATATAAGTACTCTCCAAACCCACAGTAAAGAAAAGACAAATCAAGCAGAGAATGGGCAGAAGGGATGAATAACCATGTCACTGGAGAGTGTACCTGGACTAAAGAAGCACATCATCACCTATTAGGGAAATGCAGATAACCGCATGAGCCACCCCTATGCTCCTATCCGCGCACACCTCACGGCGACAACGCAGACAGCAGGGAGGATGCAGAGACCCTGGACCCTCGCCCACTGCCGGGCAGGTGTGGGTGGTGCAGCCCCTCTGGAAAACAGTTTGTCTTTCAGAGAACAGACATGCACAAGTCTTGCTGACCTCTGCCTATCAAGCCATTTTTTATAGTTCTGCTTTCTGTGTCTTACCTGAGAAGTCTTTGCTCATCCCAGTGTTGTGAAGATGCTCCTCTGTGTTCGCTTCATGAAGTTTTAAAGGTGCACCTTCTGCAGTAGGGCCATGGTTTGATTTTTGTGTTTGGCGTGAGAAGAGGCTGCTGGGCAGTTTCCCACGGCGAGTTCCCGCTACTCCAGTCCTGCTTGTTGGACACGCTCAGAGTAGGGCAGACACTCTCCCGTGGAACGGCTCTGGGGTCATGGGGCGCCATTTTACAGGACTTGGCTTCTTGAAGATGAAGGTCAGCCCTTTGGTAGGCAGTACTTCCCTAAGTAGGGAACTTGCTGGTGGGGAACCCCATTCTGGATCCTGCTGGGATCCCAAATCTTTCTCAGGGGCCTCGGAGCAGATGGCTTCCTCTAGGCTTCTTAAAGACTAATGGCACTGCTGTGTCCTCCCCTGCTGTCACAGAAGCTGGCCAAGATTCCTGCCAGTGGGCTCAGCGTGAATGTGACCAACCAGGAGGGCTCCTCCCCGCTGCATGTCGCTGCCCTGCACGGTCGGGCAGACCTCATCCCCCTCCTGTTGAAGCACGGTGCCAGCGCGGGTGCCAGAAATGCAGACCAAGCCGTCCCCCTCCACCTGGCCTGCCAGCGGGGCCACTTTCAGGTACGGGGTGTCTCCTTGGCGCGCGAGCACGCAGGCGCTGCTTTGGCATAGACCCGCACTTGGTGAGAAGCCTGCAGAGGGCAAGTCCGTGGCAGCTCGCCAAGAGGAGGGCACGTTTGTTTCCTTGCCCCAGCCAGGGGTTCTGAGGTGTCCATGGCAGGGCCAGTCAACAGCAGCGCCAGGGTTTCTGGGCATGCGTCTGCCGCCCTCCCACTGCTGCTCACGGCAGGCGGCACGGACGTGCTTGTTCGGACTTGGCCCCTGCTGGGTCCTCTGGGGCCTGGGTGTGGGCTCCTGGGGCTCCACCCACAGGTCAGTTCCCACTCCCACCGCCCGTGGGCTGTGCCTGACTTAGCACTGTGAGGAATCAGGGCCTCTTACAGAAGAGGCTCAAGAAATGATTGTTGAATGATTGACTGTTTAAAAGTTGTGTATTTTCCCTTTTGAAAATTATTATCCGTTCATCTGTCTTTCCACTAACAGTCCCACTGTGAGCTCTTTAGACGGGAACCAGATCACTGGTCTTCCCTCTCATGGGCCTACCGCTCTGCTCCAAGCACCTGCTCCCTCATCTGCACAGATGGAGTCGTAATCTCAGGGCAGAGAAAAGATTAAATCGAAAAAAACGAGTACCTAGCACACTGCCTGGCACAGAGCAGACCCTCCAATGTTACACGCACACACATACACACGCACGCGCACACACAACCGTCAGTTCCCGAGGGTCAGGCGTGTTCAAAGGTTGTGCCTCCTTGGCAAATTCCAGTTAGGACTGAAAAGCTCTCTTACCTGGGCTAGGCGGTGAAGGACCTTCTAGACTCTAACGCGAAGCCCAATAAGAAGGATAGCGGTGGAAACACGCCCCTCATCTACGCCTGTGCTGGGGGCCACCACGAAGTGGCCGCATTGCTGCTGCAGGTAAGGGCGCCCCCAGGAGCTGCGATGCTGGGCCTTCCTGGCACAGTGGGCTTCTGCGTCCCTCTGAGTCCCGCTTCTCTTGCCAGCATGGGGCCGCCCTCAACGTCGCTAACAACAAGGGCAACACGGCCCTGCACGAGGCAGTGACAGGCAGGCACGTCTTCGTGGTGGAGCTGCTGCTGCTTCACGGGGCATCTACCCAGGTGCTGAACAAGAGGCAGTGCACAGCCGTGGACTGTGCTGAGCAGGTGAGTGGGCGGGAGAGCCCAGGACACCCGGGCGCTCCCTCTGAACTGCGGTGTCTGGACAGCCCTGGAAGCGCGCCAGCCAGCCCTCTGACTTGCTGGCTGGGCTGGGCACACGCACCTCCCGATGTGGTTATGTTTTCATTTTTATTTATTTTGCCTAGATGAAGTGGGGTGTAGGCCAGGGGTGGGGGAGTGAGAGGACTCACCAGAGACAGAGTGGGGAGCAGAACAGAGGGAGCTACTGAAGCACACTGCTGAGGGGAGCAGCGGGAGGCAGGAGAGGTCTGCTGCGCCATGTGGGTCCCTCCCTGGCCGGGGACTGAACTCAGGCCATAGCGGTGATATGAGGGTGGTGATATTGAGGGAGGCCCCTCAATGTGGTTAAATAGATGCCAGGTCCTGGGTCAGTTGCTCAAGGTGGCTGTGGTGCCAGGAAGGGGCCCAGAGCAGGTTCTCGATGATTCGGGCAGACGGGGTAAAGGAAGGGGGAGTCCTGGAGCCCCCGGTGGCTTTTTTGGCTTTTGTTGCGTCTTTATCTCAGCACTACCAGGCAGGCACCAGGCAGGCAGGGCCGGCAGCCTCCCAGCCCCCCCGCACATCTCACTCTCTCGACTACTTTGCTGCTGCTGCTGCTCTCTGCCTCTCCCTGCCCTGCTCTCGTTCTGCTGGCGTCCTCTGACGCCGCCCTTATACGCCCGCGTCCAAACCCAGGTGCACCCACTGGCGCGTGCCCACCTAGGCACGCGTGCAGCACCGCAGGTGTCCATCGTCACACCAATGGCGGGAGGGCGGAAAAGCCTGAGACCCTCCTCTGCCCCTATGGTGGCCTGCCCGCCGAGCTGGGACTCTGCCTTCAGGGTGGTGTGCAGAGGGCCGAGCAGGCACGCACCCACCCCTGCAGGTCCTGGCACCCTGGTCCGGCGCCCTGAACAGGCGGTCCTGGCTTCCCCTCCCAGCACCACGGGTGCACCTGGGGCCTCAGGGCGATAGAGAAACGTTTGCTCAGCGGTAGCGTAAGTGCCCTGAGTTCTGTAAGGCCTGTGATGGCCAATCTGCACTCCCAGTTCTGAGGAGGTTCGCCAGGGACAAGTGATGAGGAAAATCTCTTCTCCTGGGGAGAAGGTGGCTCTTTTTTCTGTTTCCACGTTGTCTAGTTCCACGTTTACCTACTTTTCAAACTAGGTAGGCAAACTAGGTAGGCTCTGCTGGACCCCACTGTTGGGTCCATGCACCCTAAATCCAGCCTACTCACAGACCTACGGTATTGCTAACAGCGATGTTGCTTAATTTCAGAACTGAGAATTTTAACTTTTGTCCTAGTTCTTTCTCAAATGACGATAATGATCAATGTCTTTTGCCTCAATAACCCCATAACCGTACAAAATGGCTGAGCCTGTGTAGTGGCAGGAAAGGGGCACAGGGCAGGTTCGGGATGGTTCTAGCAGACGGAGGTAAAGGAAGGAGTCCTGGAGCCCTCGGTGGCTTTTATGCTTTTATTGTCAGAGGTGGAACCATTCTCTCAGAGGTGGCCAGGTACATGGCAGGCAGGGGTGCAGCCCCGGCGCATCTCACCCTCTCAGCTGCTTTGCTGCTTCTCGTTTGGTACTTGCTGCTTGCGTTGGTACTGGTGTCCGCATGACGCTGCTCATATACGCCTGTGTCGAAACCCAGTTGCGCCCTGTTGCGCATGCCCACCTAGCATGCGCGCACCACCAGTGTCCATCATTATACCAGTGGTGGGAGGGTGGAAAGACTTGATAGCTCTCTGACCCTGCAGCCTGTTAGTGTCCACCGCTTACACAGAGCCTCCTTGCCCTGGGACAGCCAGTGGGGCCCCATGGAGGGCCGCACTGAGACTCAGCCCCCAACACCCAGTGTGCTGTCTGCAGCTGCGTCTTTGCTTTTCTGTCCGGCCACCTCAACAGTGACATTCACATCAAAAAACAGGTCAGAATCTAGGCAAGAATAAAAATATTATCTCCGTTATCTTCCCCCTTTCAAATTGTAGAATTCAAAAATAATGGAATTACTTCAGGTAGTGCCGAGCTGCGTGGCCACACTGGATGATGCTGGCGGAGCAGACCCCAAGGAGTACGTGACCGTCAAGATCAGGAAGAAGTGTAAGGGCTTCCATTCTTCCTGCAGTTCTCGACTTGGGTTTATTTGGAAGTTCATGAATGGTTGATTCTCATTTGATCGTGAATGTAACTATAATCATAACCGGGGGTGGGAAACAGGACCACGGATGTGTTATTAGTACATCTTAACTTAGCAACTGCTTTATTTTAATTCTTTTTGAAGGTATCTGTCTATCTATCTATCTATCTATCTATCTATCTATCTATCTATCTATCTATCTATCTATCTATCTATCTATCTATCTATACAAGAGCTGGGGTACAGGCCAGAGGTTCTGGGGGTGAGAGGATTCACCAGAGACAGAGTGGGGGGCAGCACAGGCAGATCGACAGAAACACACTGCTGAGGGGAGCAGCAGGCGAGGCAGGAGAGGTCTGCTGCACCACGTGGGCCCCCTCCCTGGCCGGGGATCAAACTCATGTCACAATGTTTGGCAGTAACTTGATAGCACTGAGACTTTAACCCCCACGCCACCAAGAAGGCCCGTTATCAGCTGTTTTTGATGCCAGTTTTCTGGTGGGCTGTGTCGTCGCCTTGAAGGTCAGGGCTCCACCCAGCAGGAGAAGAGGAACCACACTGGTAGTTTCTTTCATGCTTCATGTCCCAAACCCAAGCCTTTTTCTAAGCATTTCCTGGACGGGCTGCCTTCAAAGATGTTTTAAGTGTGCAGGTTGATGAGAATTAGAAGAGCAGTTGCCAAACGGGTTGGGCTGAAATATTTCCTTCTCAAGGTTGTTATAGGAGTCCTTGAGCTATTCTCTTCTAATTGTGAGTTTGCAATCCAGTAACGTGATTAGTCCTACGTGATTCTAACGCCGTCTTATGATTAGCTGTGGGGAATACCAGCATAGTAAGGCTTTGTTTCGTGGGGTTCATATAGTAGATGGCTGCTAACGTGACTCCTTAAATTCAATGCTTAATTTCCTAAATTTTGTTAAATTAAGAAAATGGAAAGGTTGCTTGTGTGCTATAACTCTAAAGCAATTCTTAGCCAGTTTTGAGATGTTTATCCTTTTGTTTTGTTTACAGGGAACTCAAAAATATATGATCTGCCAAATGAACCTTTTACAAGACAATTTTATTTTGTCCAATCAGTTGGTCCATTGACGTGAGTATGAAATTCAAATTGATTTCTGTGCTTTTGACACTGCATTTACTTACTACCGAAGCAGGGTATGTGTGGCTAATGCAGTCTAGGCAAATCTACATGCGCCAAATGGTGCCACCTTGTGGCCGAACAGAGTATTTCGTATCACTCTCCCAAACATTACCTTTTTTTGGGGTTTTAGGGGAAAGACTTCAAGGGAGCTTATGGCAAGAGATAGAAGTGCCCCTAATTTAACAGAAGATTCTTTGCATGAGGTGAGTTATTAAACACTGGCTTACAGTCACTTTTAAAAGCCTAGCTTTTAAAAAACAAAATCACAGTAAACACATTTTTTATGTCATTATTCTCTTGAGAATTAACTTAAAAACTGGAGGTCCCCCCATTTTTACTTATATATTTTTACATTGCCATGCATTTTTGTACAATGTTTGATTTCTCCTCTCAGGTCTTTTCCCATAAAATTACCACCACCAAGCTACCGTGACTGTCTGTGCGCTTCTGTTTTGATCCCTCTTCCGCCCCTCCCCTGCTGAATGTCTCATAGTTGCCTGCTGGTTTGGCCTTTTTTTTCTGATCCCTTACTTGGTTCCCTTACATTCTTCTTATAAGTGAAACCATCAGATTTTTTTTTTCCTTCTGACTTTTTTTTTAAAGACTTATTTTCTTATTCATACAAGAACTGGGAGACAGGCCATAAGTGTGCGTGGTGAGAGAATCCACCTGAGACAGCGGGGAGCAGAACAGGCAGATGGACTGAAACACACTGCCGAGGGGAGCAGCGGGCCAGGCAGGAGAGGTCTGCTGCGCCATGTGGGTCCCTCCCTGGCCGGCGGCAGGGATCGAACTCGTGCTGCAGTGGCTGTGGTTTGCTTCATAGTGCATTGCCCGACCCACTGCGCCACCAGGGCGGGCCCTCCTTCTGACTTATTTCATGGAGCATCATCCCTTCCAGCTCTAGCCACATTGCTGCGAGTGGCATGAGTTTATTTATTTTTTTTTTTTATCACTTAGTAGTAGTCCATTGTGTAAGCAGACCGTATCTTCTTGATTTGGTCATCTGTTTTTGGGCATTCAGGTTGTTTCCGTATCTTGGCTATCATAAATAGTGCTGCGATAAACAGAGAGGTGCAGGTTTCCTTTCGAATGAATGCTTTTCTGTCCTTTGAGTAAATTCCTGGGAGTGAATTGCTGGGTCATGTGGTAGCTCCATTTTTAGTAATCTGAGGGTCCCCCACCCGGCTTTCCATAGTGGTTGGACTGAAAACTGGAGCTCTTGGATTTCACTTACTATATTTAAAATAATTGTGACCTGAGAAAGGTGAGGGAGGGAGGGGTAGAAAGCAGTGTGCGCGGGAGGCCCTGCAGCCCCAGAGGTTGTTGCCAGCAGCAGCCTGGTTCACAATGGTGCTGGGGTGGCATGGGGGGGCTTCCATTAAAGATACCCTCTGCTGCCGCCGGCCTGTTTCTGCTGACAGGGGTTTCCTGGCTGTTCGGCATAGGCTTCCTAGGACACACGCACAGATTCTAAATCTTCTAGACCGCTCACGTGCTTTGTATTAATATGACTGATTTCAACTCTGTGTGTCGATCTTTCCTGGCCTTGCTAATTGAGGCCTACAGCTGGGAGAGAAACAAGCGCTTAACTTTGCAGATCCTGTCTCCCCAGCAGCACAACGGGGGGTCGTGAGGGTATGCACCTGTCAGGACTGTAAGGCTGACACATGAGGCCCAGCAAGCTGCTGCCCGGGGGTCAGCTGAAATCACGCTGGAAAGCACACTGGACGGCGCAGATAAGCATGGGGGGACCTCTGGGGGAGCTGTCACTGTGTGCTGGCGCACACTGCCAAAGAGAGCTGCTTCAATGGTTCCTTTCCCTTAGCCAAGGACGCCACGAGGCACACTGACCCCGAAGCAGCCACCAGGCCAGAGCAGCTCTCAGACTGCTGACCAGGGACGGGGTGACCAGTCAGCGCGGTGTGGGCGGAAGCACAGTGCTCCCGGAACCCGGCGGATGCTGCGGAGACACACGGTCGGGGGTGCCAGCGGCGCGGGGGCCCAGGGCCCAGAGCGGGCTGGCGGCCTCCCCGCGCCCCAGGAGGCTGGCCTTCCCCAGTCTTAACAGCGATAAGGAATGTTCCATTTGCTGCCAAGAAGTGACTGCTCGACAGGAACACGGCCTAGGACAAAATGTCCTTTCAGACAACTGGCTGGAAAGCAAAGCAGAAAGGTCCTGAAAGCTTTCCTATAGCCGAGGAAGAGAAAGCAACAACAGAAACTTATCACCATCTCTCTTGTCTTCAAAGCTAATGAACACACTTGAAAAGAAAGGGACAAAAATTCCCGTGGTGTCCTGTCACAGAAGACCGGGTGTTTCTCTTTAAGTGTTAGGTTTCCTTGGTTACAGTGAGAGGTTCCATCACTAGGCTGATCTCCCACTGAAAGGTGCTAGACCCTCAGGATGTGTATAAATCAGCAATCCCCAAGCTAGAGTTCCCTGCTCTGGGAAAAGCTGAGAGCAGCTGCAGCCCAGGCTGCGTGCGCTGAGGCCGGGCAGAAGTGCACATTGGCATGAAGACAGAACTGGAGACTATTCCTTTGCAAAGCAACACTTGAACCCAAAGATGCCTAAATGCCCTTTTGAAGTTCGCTCTAGAGAAGAGGACCCAATAGACCAGTTCCACACGGCGCATGTGGGAAAACTAGGGTTAACAATTTTTCCAACCAAGTACAGACCCCTGCACACGTGCACCGGTCAGTGTCTCTAGAAACCTCCCTTTCCGTTAAGAACCTCCCTTCGATGTCACCCTGAGGATGGTTACTGAACTAGAGAGATTTGGCACATCTTTTCTTAGTCTCTTGCTTCAAATTCCAAACTTAGAGCACAAACCAGGTCCAAGTTACTTTAAGTTAGAATTTATTGCCATTTCTTCCTTTTTATAAATTTCTACAGATTATACTGTTATTTTTTTATGTTACTAACTGGTCTAGAGCTACAAATGTGGGTTTGACCTGAGGACACTTTCAAATGACTTTGTAAGGAATGGTTTCGTGCGTGTTCTTGGAAATACTTGTGTATGTACAGAAGGGAGGGGCCGATTATTTTTCTACAAAGTAATTTATGATTTCTAATTTTCTAATGTGCCTTGGATATGTGCCAAATGATGGAAAAGAAACAGTAAACTTGATGATTCTTGAGCGTCTGGTATATTTGCCTTTGCAGTTCAGGTTCTGCTGTGGGGAGATGTTTCTCGGCACCTCTGTGACACACTTTGTGTGTGGAGAAAGCGCTCCCCAGCAGCTGGGTACCCACCCTGACCGATGTGGCTGTGCCTGAAACACGTAAGCTGGACCCCTGAGAGCAGAGCAGTGTTTGGGGCCCACAAAAATGTTTTCTTTTGAAATTAGAACCAAAAATCACGATGTAGCTTCCTAGCCCGAACAGGAAATGAGCACTTGGCTTTGTGAATTTCTTTGTTCTGATTTCTCTTCCTTACCCCCATTTTTGAAACAGGTCAACCTGAAGTTGTTTCCTAGCACCCCAATTAAGAACTATAACCTAGAGTCCATTATGACAGTATCTCCAACACACAAATTTACATTGATACCGCCTAACTTTTGGGGTGCTACATCACCATTTTAAAAGCATTTGCACGTGCCTGATTTAATTCTAACAGTTGTCCTGGTCGGCAGGACTGTTCAGTGAGGAAGATGGGTGCAGAGAACCAAGGGGCCCATTTGCTAGAGCTGACTGGCCATGTCAAGTGGGCCTTGAATTCAGCTACCAGCTTGGGGTGCCCTTCACCTGGAGACACAAGCCCCGTGAGTGGGAATGTGAAACTGAGGGGAGACGTGTCCTCTTGAGCTATCCTGGTAACCATCAGAACAAGCTGTCTGAAGTGACTATACCTCAATTATTTTTAACACTTGTGTTTTTCTCCAATTGTTTTCATCTATTTAAAATGTTTTGGCAGTTCAGAAGTTGGTAGAGCCCAAATTTCTGCTTTGTGTAAGACTGTCTTGAATTAAAAGAAAGTTTGGTCTAATCTCTACCTGCCCCAGACTCCTCGTCCCCGCCGCCTTCCAGAACGGCTGTCCTCAAACGCAGAACCACTCTCCCTTCTCAAGAGTCTTTGAAGGACAGGAACCTGCGTCTCCACGCAGTCGCATTAGATGCCATGAAGGCAGCGGTTGTTCTGCAGAAGGAAGCATTAAAGAAACTTCTGAGCATTCAGTAAACGAGACCTAGAGCAACGTTCATAATTGGGCTTCCCACCCAAATCCTTCACACTTTGTAATTCCTTCAAAATTTTTCTGATGCACTCAATAGTTGTACTCACTGAATTTGCTAGAATGCCACACATTGGCTTCCTCGTCAGCGAGGTGTTTCACAAAAATTTCATCTTAAATACTTCAGTCTCCCCTATAAACGTTGATCGGCAGTATACTGGCTAGAGCTGACCGAGCGTCAAACACGCTCACAGCCTGTGGCCAGTGACCCTTTGTGTCTCGTGACGTGTCAGCCCTGTCCCAGATCCGGTTCTCATGGGATGACGACTTGTAAAGGGTGACACCCAAGAGCTCATTTAAGTTTGTGATTTAAAGTTAAGAGTTTCCACACCCTAGTGGGAGTAAAGCACAACCTGAGCGATGACATTTGCTGAGTGACCTGCGACTCCATCTGTGAAAACCCCAGGACACTCTAAAAATGTGTAACTGCTGATCCACCTCACTGGCTTTTAATGAGAAGTTAATGTCTCACGTTTTACTCATTGCACTAACCAGTCTCTCCCAGTTAATTTTATATTTTTCAATGAAATAACACTCTCGTTACAGAGGTGGTTTACTAATAATTCAGTCTCAATGCCTTTTAAAAATAATTATAAATAAAACCAAAGCTAGCTAGCAGTTTTCTTGCATTAAATGTAGGTGTTATCTGCAGGAGAAAAGTAGCTCCCCTGCTTTCACAGCCTGTGTCTTGGAAGCATTAGGTTCGGAAAATGAAGTGCTCAGCTTCGCCTGCTCTGGGCGCGCGCAGTTCTCGCCACTGAAGAGCATGGGCAGCCCCAACTGCGAAGGGCGTGTCCAGGCTGCTATGCAGGCGTAAGCGCCTTTGGTAGGAACAGGAAAAAACTGAAATGTCGATTTTCTGTTCCTTTCGCTATGGTACTAAAAGAACTTTGTCCAAACTGTTGTTTTGAGTAACAAGTTTATTTTTTTAAAGGCATATAGACAATAAACAAAGTAAACATTCAATCAGGTCTCAACTTCTGCCAAGTAGTATCTGTCCTAGAATTGTTCCATTAAGTTCCAGTCTCTAAACATAAATTCAATAATCGTCATCTTCATCAGAGTCCATTACTTTTCTTCTGTTGAACTGGGGGGGAAATTAAATGAGTATCATGTTTACTAAAGCATAACTCAAACTTTCCAGAAGAAAAATTTCTACCTACTATATATAGCAAAGCAATTTTGTCTCCTTAAAACTTAGTGTTTCAGATTTAAGGGGAAAGGAACAACAACAGAAAAGCCGTAAAACTCAGAGCCCTGGATGTAGGCAGCCTTTCTCCCCTAATGTCTATGTGTTACAGAAAGAAACTGTCTGTGGACAGATGTCTCAAGCAGCAGAGGTGCATTCGACACATCACTTAGAACGGTTTGCTTTTTCTTGCTGTGTGCATTTGGGGAAACTTACTTTAACTGTTGTTTTCTTTTCAGTCTGTTGGCTTACTTTTTCGAGGATTTCTATTAAACCTTGTTCTGATACCTATAATAGAAAGAAACAAAGAACTTTTGAAACAAAGAATTGTCCTCAGCAGACTGAACTGTTTCACAACCTTCTGAGGTACAGGAAGCACAGGGGACAGGCGGTTGAGACTACTGCTCATATTTATCAGATACAGTTATAATTTAACTTTCCTCAGTTGTCCTCATTTGAGGGGGAGGGAGGGAGTTTCCATCTATTAGCCTCCTCAGAAGACAGGTTAACAGGGGCTAAGCACACCTCATCATCACCCACAGACGATGAGAACCACCCACACCGCTGTGTTCAGCGTCAGGGCCAAAGACAAATCACCCCGAGAGCTTAAGTGCAGGGGACACGAGTGACTCAAAAAGATGACCCAGGCTTCGTATCCTCCGCACACAAGTTCCTGGAATAGGGGTTCGGGCAGTGGGCTTCCCAGTGCAGGTGGGGCTCCCTGGCTCCTGATGAGGCCCGGCTGCCCAGTGTGTTTCCAGCACAGCCTGAAAGCGACCCAACGACAGTCAAGGGCTCTCACTTCCTCTCACCTGCAAAGCAAGTTTCGCGTCTACCTATGTTGGCAGCACTTTAAGCGTTGTTATTGACAACCCTGGTTTCCGGTGTAAACGCCAGTTAAGCTAGCTGACAGTACCAGCCAGGGGTCACAGGCACTGGCGAAGTTCTGTGGCAATGTCCAGGAAAGGAAAGCAGCGGAGGATTTTAAGACAATTCGTTGTCTTTTAGAGTTTATGGCAGAGAGGGCTATTCTCCTGTTTAAAAATTATTTCACAGAGTCAATAAGTATTCTGTAACCACAAGGTATAATTGGCCTGGTGAAGGTATGTTCTGGTACAGCAGGTAACATGAGGTACAAGTGCCTCAAGGCAATCCAAGCTTACCTTCCCACTTAGTTGTCCATATCTTGCCATCTGTATAAGGTAATTCTCTACTGCTTTAGTTTTTTCGGGCTTTACAAGTGCTAAATTACTTACTAAAAAAGAAACAAATATATGCAGAAGTCATCATAACTAAGTGCACATATATTATTGCTTAAAACTATGCAGTGACATTTCCAAAGCATTTCACAGACCATGTCTGGAGAGGGAGGTGAGGAGGGCGGTTAGTACTATAACTCCTCTTGAAAATGAAACAAGTTCAGCCATCTTGATCTCAGTCAAGGCTACACAGAAGGACTGCACCAAGATTAAACCTGGGCCCTCAGATTCCACACTTACTTTTTACAATGATAGCCCTCTGGAAATCCATTTATATGCTGCTACTCACATATAACTGCGGCCATACATCCAAGGCTCCCTCTCCTAAACTGGGCTTCAGTTTATGATACAGAACATACGAGTTCATTCTGACGGGCTTAATTATTTTTAAACAGTGTTTACTTCTTGGTTTTTATTATGCAAAATTATGATTAGACATTAAAATTGAGAATGCAATAAACTCCTAAGTTCCCATCACGCATGGCAACCCACAGCAATGCGTGACCACCTTGATGGAAGAGTTGTTGCCTATAAATTTTACCTGCTTTGTGCATGAGGATCATCTCGCTAAGAACCAAGCTGATACTTTCAATAATATTAAAGTATTTTCCTTTAAGGTTTATAACATCGCACTCCTTCTAAATACTTTGTATCTCAAGCTTTTTTTGATGCAACTAATATTTAACACAGAGACAGCAGAATGTGATGGAAATAAGTTAAAGGAAACTGAAGATGCTTACACCGGGCCCGAGCTGATTGATCCAGAACTTGGGCCAAGATACTGTTTCTCATTTCTGCTTCCCTGCAACAAAAACAGGTCAAGCAAAATTAGAACCAAGCAGCCAGCAGTTCTATGGAATAGACAGAAACATCACTCACTCGACACTGAAAGATGGAGCCCGCTGCTCACACAGACTGCGCTACGGGCAGGAGCTGGGTGGGGAGCAGCTGGCTTACTGCAGAGTCCACTCTTGCCCTCAGAAGTCAGCTTTACATTAGCACCTGCCAGGTGGGAAGGTAAACTTTCTATTTTCATAGTTCAAGTAGAGTTCCAGTTCAACCACCATTATCAACACTTACTAAGTACTTCATGTGAGAGGTTCTAGAACTGTATAGTGAGAGTTCAGGCAACTAGAAGGACCAAGTGATTCATCTCTGTGATGAGAGATGGAGAAATGAGACCCATACTCTAGAGACAGGAATCTGAGGCTGAGCTGGAACCACATCTATGTTTGAGGATTCTTCTATTTTTGTAGGTGGGGAGGGGGAGATAGAAATCGTAACTCTGCAACTATCCTTCCAGTCTCCTGCCTATCCAAGTAGAAATAAATTCATGTTTGTAGAAAGTTCCTTTGAACTTGAGTGTTTTTTGTTTTTTTTTAATTGACGTCCTTCAAGAAACTTAACATACCACACAGACAAAAGCGTATTCTTGAGCTAAAATAGTGGGGAGGTAGGGTTGGCTGTGCCCACTAACTGCCCCATCTGAGGAGACTCAGGGCTCGTGACACGGCCTGACCCCACTCCTCAGGTGTTTCCTTCTTACTCCAGAGTACTCTGACCCTGCCATGAACTGGACTGTACTTCACTCAGTCTAAGATGCCACCGATTATAAATGCACCCTAGTTCTATGGATCTCTAAGAACAAGAAAACACGCCAGAGGAGGGTCTAATACGAGATGCCACTCAAAGTGGTGTCCTTTTACACATGGTAAAGAAATTAAACCACCATGCAGAAGGGCCAGCAGAAGGCACGCATACTCAACCTTGGCCCTGAGCGCAGGTGTGCTGTCTGCATTCACACAACCGGGGTGGAGGGAGGCGGAAACCTTAAGCAGACAATTTTAAGAGGTTTCCAGTTAGAAATGTACCCAAGTGTCAGCAGAAGCAAAATTAAGTCCTCTCTGAAAGAACCCAGAATAAAAGGGATCAATTACGACACAGCCCATTTCAGACATGTTAAGATGCGAAAAAAGAAAGTTACATCTTAGAATCAATGAAATTCACTTTCTCCCTGGCACTACCCCAGTTGTAAACCGTTTGTCTTGTCCACTAATGTGAGCCACCCAAGGGCAGGGACCTTCTCCGCCTTGCCTATTCCTGCAGATCCAGCAGAATGCCTGACCCAGACCAGGTACTCAAATATTTGCTGAATGAACATGCCAAGTAGAACATGATGGGGGAGGGAGAAGGAGGAATCGTTCTGTAGGTACAGTTTTAGGTTTGCAAGATGAAAAATGTGTAGAAATCTGTTGCACTGAGAATATAGTTAATATTTCTTTGTAAGTTGGTGAAGTTTATACTTTTTTTTTTTTTTAAATCACAATTAGGGGGAAAAAATGTAGCATGGAGCAACCAGGTATTCATTCTACTAATCTGTCATGTGTGAGGTGCTCTGCTATGCACAGGGATAAAATAACAGTAAGATTAGTACGATAGTTAGTGTTTATTGAGCATTTATTTACTAACTGCCAAGCACCTGACCCAAATAATTCCACCCTATCAAGCAGTTCTTCCGGTTCTGTTTTTAAAGTAATTATTTAGTAGAAAAACATGCATCAACCACAACTGCAAAGTAATGCAGGGCTCCATGTTCATTTAATAAATTAGCACGATGACACCCGGAGAATTGATGGAAAAATTACTATGTCAAGAAAACATTAAGATTCACACTTGCTAAAATAACTAAAGTTCAAATAAAATAGGCATTTGGTGAAACCACCCTTGGTAAAAGTTCTGAGCGCCAACTCATACCTGTGCTTTGCTTCCTGTTGTGCTGCATCTCCAGGGTCCTGAAATGAAAATGTTTACCTTTTAGTAGAGTGATTTCACAGAAAGAAAAACAAAAAACAAAACAAGAACTATTCTAGTTGGGTTTTGATACCTAGCAGGCCCCAGCAGTGAGAGACGACCTCCGAAAACTAAAACTGGACCTCACAGAGAATGGGTTCCTTTTCATTCACTGCAATGATTTGACAAGTTTCTAAAATCACAAACTAACAGAATGTTTTCAAATATAAACAATCAGGAAGGGGAGTCCCTGCACTTCGTAGTTTAGAATAACTGATGGAAAATGAAATCTGCTTCGGTGCCAGGATGACTCAAGCGGGGCTTCCCTGGGGTCCACCCCACTCCAACCCTAAGTCAGTGCCCTCCCTCGCCTCACGGTACAGGCACTCCCAGATATTTTATCTACGAGCTAAGTGCTGACGTCGGGCTCCTGCCGACAGTCAACTCGGATGGATGTTCCCTCTAACCCCGCACCTGGCGCCGAGCAGACCCTCAAAAACTGTGTGCCGATTATGTGGGTCAACACAACTGAATTCCAGAAAATAATTCGATGGCGAAAGTAATCGAAGCAGGCTGGACACAAAAGCCCAGAGTGCGGAGAGCCCCGAGGAGCCAGCATTCCGCCCGGCCCGACGCCGCCCCGCGCGGGGATCCCCACTAGCGAGCGGACCCCGGCCCGACAGGCCCCGCCCCGGGGGCGCACGTGGCCGCCCAGCCACCCTTGGCCCCACGCGACCGGGACAGGGCCGCGGATTTCGGGGCGGCCGCGAGGCCGCGGGGGCAGTGGCGGGGTCCCTGGCCCGTGGGTCGGCCCCCGCCCCGGCCCCGGTCCCGGCGCCGCGAGCTCCCGCCCGGGGCCGCGCCCTCCACCTCCAGCGAGGGCGGCGCCCCGCTCACCCCGTGCTTCGCCTGCAGCTCGGCCAGCCTCTGCTTTCGCAGCGCTTCCAGCTCCTCCTCCGCCATGGTGCTGATGCCCGCCCTGCAGCAGCAACCCCAGCCCGCTTCGGGGGATCTTCACAGCCCCTCGGCTCGAGCGTTCCCTCCCCACTGCGCAGGCGCCCGCATGCCCAGGCATCACCAATCCAGCCCGGAGCCACGCCGCCCGCGAAGCCAGGGCGCCGAGAGAGAACCGATTCTGCGATCGCAGATACGGGCGTGGGGCGGGGCCCGGGACTGAACGTCCCTGCGGACTCGGGTTACCGCAGTCCGCGCGGGGGTGGGTTCTCTGCGTGGGCTGCTGGCTGAGCTAGGTGGACTGTGTGGGAAAAGAGAGTCATCTGAAAACAGGCCTGCATCAGAAACCAGAATGCTAGTAATAATAGGTAAACTGTGTTAGTGGTTAGTGGCCTGTTGATCTCCCATTCCAGATGAGGGTCCCGGGCTTAGAAAGCCTGAGGCGGGGTGGGGTGTGGGGGCATGGACGTTCTGAAACTGGATTGTGGTGAGGGTTGCATAACTCTTAAATTTACAGCAAGACTGACTTGTTCACTTAAAATGAGGTACCGAAAGATGAAAAGACTCATGGGCACCCGACCATTGAGAAGCCAGATTAAAGCAAACTTGGAGGCTGAGACTTGGACACTGACCAGCCTTTCCTCAGAGGTTGCACAGGGCGGGGAGGGAGGGAGAGAGGAAGTTGTACATTCCTGAACTTCCTCCCCGCCTCCCCCCTACCTAGTCAACGGGCCTCCCTTGGAGGATATTGGGGTGGCCGCTGTGTGGGGGTGAAATCCCTGACCATTCTCTAGTGACCCTTTCGAAGGGGGCATAGGGATGCGATGGGGAGAGGTGGGGAATGCTCGGCTTCTTAACCTGACTAGTCTTGCCTGTTGCCCATGTTCTGTTTTACTTGTAGCAAAACCTAAAAATTACCATTTTAACTCTGCATTGAACTGTACAGTTCAATAACGTTCAATATGTCCACATCATTGTGCAACCAATCTCTAGAACTCCTTTCATCTTGTAAAACTGAAAATCTACACCCATTAGATAAAAACGCCCTGCCTGGCCCCCACCCCCAGCCCTGGAGAACCAGCATTCCATTTTCTGGCCATATGATTTTTGCCTGGGGTGCCTACCTCCTATATGTGGCATCACACAATATTAAATCTTTTCGTGACTGGCTTATTTCACTTAGCGTAATGTCTCCAAGGTTCTTCGTGTTGTAGAATTTGTTTTCTTTTTAAGACTGAATAATATTCCATTATAAGCATGGTCATGTGTCCGTTAATGGGGGGAGGGGTACATTCTAAGAAGTGCTTCCTTGGGTGATTTGGTCACTGTGCAGGTGTCACAGTGTGACCTATGACACACCTAGGGTGGATGGTGTAGCCAGTTGGAGCTGTCATTACTGAAACATTAAGCTGTGCATTGCTACTGTAACAGGGTGGTCCCAGGAAAAGGGGAAGTTCCAAAATCCTGGTCCCGCCCTAAGTGGGTGAAACTGAGGAGAAAAAAAATATTTTCTGCAGAAAAGAAGAAAGGAAGATGGAGAACAGCAAAGAGACCTGGAGGAGGCACGTGGAGCAGAGGGACATGTAAAAAAACTGTGCTTGTTTTTTGGTCTTGGACTGGTTGGAACAGATGTGGGTGAGAGACCCTTGGGGAGGTTAACAATGGCAACTGTCATCTTAATTTTAATTTTGCTCTTTTCCTCCCAAATTTGTCTAACTCTTTCTAACCCTTTTCTATAAATCTCCACTAAAAGGTCCTTCCAACTTGTGGCAGGCTTTTGGGCCTTGCTTTAGGCCAATCCTATTTGGCTAAACTTTTACCCTCAAGGAGATGGGTAACTTTAAATACTTAACTTAATAATTATATTCTTTATTCTTTCTTTATTGTACCCTAGTCATATTAAAGTTCCTTTCCATTAAAAGTTTTATATGTTTGTCTTAATGCGGCAAATAGCAAAACCCATACAAAAAAAGCAGGCTTAGGGGTTCTAAGGTGTTCCTCTCCCTGCCCTGTAACACTACGGCCCACATTTTATTTATCCGCTCACCCATCAGCAACATTTGGTTTGTTTCCACCCTATTATGAATAATGCTGCAGTGAATGTGACTGTACAGATCTTTCAACTATGGGGTATTGAGGCCTCCTTGGTGGCCTAGGGGTTAACTCTCAGCGCTATCACCACAGTGCCTGAATCCCATCCTTGGCCGGGGAGCTGACCCACATGGCACAGCAGACCTCTCTCATGTTACCGGCTGCTCCCCTTAGCAGTGTATGTAAGTAAATACCCCTGTTCTGCTCCCCACTCATCCCTGGTGAATCTTTTCACACACCTCCCACCTCTGGCCTACACCCCAGTTCTATGCATAAATAAATAAATAAATAATTTTTAAAAAAACAAAACAAAAAAAGAACTATGGGGTATTGACACTCCATGCATTTGGATTTAACCCTCTCAAACATTAATGATGCCTTTCCTCTAGTGTGTAAGTAGGAGAGATTTCAGGGGAAAGGTTATAAAAATTAAAGTCTGTCTGGCATCTAAACTTCTATTTCAGAGTGCCAGGTTTTGAGACCCAACTGTGCAGTGGTAGATGTGATGGTTTCCACTCACAAAAGCCAGCCCTGCAATGGAAAAAGGACAGCTTATTCAATAAATGGTGCCAGGGCCTCCCTGATGGCGCAGTGGGTTAAGCAACGCACTATGAAGAAAACCGCAGCCACTGCAGCACGAGTTCGATCCCTGCCACAGGCCGGGGAGGGGACCCACATGGCGCAGCAGACCTCTCCTGCCTCACCAGCTGCTGCCCTCAGCAGTGTGTTTCACTCAGTCTGCCTGTTCTGCTTCCTGGTCTATCTCTGGTGAATCCTCTTACCTCCCGCGATTCTGGCCTGTACCCCAGCTCTTGTATGCATAAATAAATAAATCTTTTTAAAAAATAATAAATAAATGGTGCCATGCAAAAAGATGAAACTAGGCCACTACCGCACAGCAGGTACAAAAATCAACTCAAAATGGATAAAAGAACTGAATTTAAGACCTGAAACCATAAAATATATAGAAGAAAACATAGGTAAAACGTTACAAGACATACATCTCCGTAACACCTTTAAAGATGCATCCCCCAAAGCAATAAAAATAAAAGAGAAGATAAACAGCTGGAACTACATGAAATTAAAAAGTTTCTGTACAGAAAAAAAAAAAAACTGACCAAAACAAAGAGACACCCCATTGAGTGGGAAAAAATTTTTGCACTTCACACAACCGATAAGGGACTGACCACAAAGATTTACAAAGAACTCACAAGACTCAAGAAAAACAAACAATCCAGTCAAAAAATGGGCAGAAGAACTTAAAGAGGAGATGCAAATGGCCAACAGGCATATGAAAAATGTTCAACATCTCTCATAATCAGGGAAATGCAAATTAAAACCACAGTGAGGTGCCACCTCACACCAGTAAGAATGGCACATATTAAAAAACCCAGCAACTACAAATGTTGGTGAGTATGTGGAGAAAAAGGAACTCTCCTACACTGCTGGTGGGATTGCAAGTTAATCCAACCATTATGGAAAGCCATATGGAAGTTCCTCAGTCTACTAAAAATAGAGCTACCCTATGATCCAGCAATTCCACTCCTAGGGATCTACCCAAAGGACAAAAAAAAAAAAAAACAACACTGATTCAAAAGAATACCTCTACCCCTATGTTTATTGCAGCACTATTTATAATTGGTAAGACCTGGAAACAACCCAAATGCCCAAAAGTAGATGACTGGATCAAGAAGATGTGGTACATATACACAATGGAATACTATTCAGCCATCAAAAAGATAAACTAGAGTCATTTGTAGAAACATGGATGGAGCTAGAAAGGATGATACTCAGTGAAATAAGTCAGAAGGCAAGAGAAAAATATCTGATGGTTTCACTTTTGGAGGAATATAAAAGTACCAAACAGGGCTCAAGGAAAAGAACAATAACAATTTAAAAATCACAACACAACAAGAACAAAAAGACAAAGACAAATCAGAGGCACTTTTTTGGGGAGGGGAAAGAGAGGGACTGGGATGAAGGCAAAAAGAGCACAAGGGACTGAGGTGATGGTGCACGGGTGAAATGGTGGAAATTCCATGGGACTACAATTGATGTCAAATATATATATATATAAAGGAGAAAAAACCCTCTTAATCCCAATTAATGGAACTTAAATTTCTATTCTGTTGACCACATGCCTCTGCACTTTATTAGGATGTCAAATTGCTTAAGTTGGTTTTTCTTGTTTGTTTGGTTGGTTTTGCTTCTTATTTTTTTCCCCTGGATTCTCCAGTAGCTAATATTCAGGCAATGGTTCCTGCTCCTACTGAGACCAACCCCCTTCCCTCATTGAACATTTTAAAGATTTTGCAAAAACCTTTGCTATATGATTTTTGCAAAATTGGGGTCAATCTGAACAGGACATTTAATGACCTGAGGATTTCTACCCAAGGATCAAGATGAGGGAATTAATGGATAGATTATTGGGAATAAACATCAAGGTAGGAGGATTCTTGCTAAAGGCAGGTCAGAGGCTCAGGTATCAAAGGTAGGGGGAGATAGGGGTTGAGGATTTTGGGCTAAGACTGAACTGAAACTACCAAAGACAGACTACGGTCAAGGGCAAGACCTAGGTGAAAAGAGAGCTCAGAGAAACCTGACTACTGTTTGGCCAAGGAAAGAGTCTTTGTCAAATCCCAGCCTCTCTCACCTACTCAAGGACTTTGCTTCTAAAATTATGCCCTTTTCTCCTGCATATAGTTTTTCTCCTTGCTTGCTAGATCACTTCTATTGGCCCTTCTTAAAGACCAAACAAAAAGAACCCCCAAAACAAACAAACAAACAAAAACCATCCTTATACCTTAAACCGGACCCAAATGTTAATTTAAAATGGATCAAAGACCTAAAAGATGAAAGAACTAGAAAAAAACATAGGAGGGGAATCTTCGATTGGATAAACATCAAAAGTGAAAGTAGATATATTGGACTTCATTAAAATGGAAAAACTTCTGTGCATCAAAGAACCTAGCAACAGAATGAAAAGGCAGCCTACAGAATGGGAGAAAAAATATGATTTATATATCTCCTAAGTAGTTAATGTCCAGAATAGAAAAAAGAACTCCTCCAACTCAACTATAGAAAAACAACCCAATTCAAAAATGGGCAAAGGGTTTGAATAGATACTTTTATAAAGGAGATAAATACAAAGGACGCAGAAAAGACATTCAATGTCACTAATCATTAGAGATGTCCAAATCAGAACCACAGTGAAAAACCATGTCACATGCATTAGGATGACTGCTATCAAAAAGATTCAGAAACAACGAATGTTGACAAGGATGTGGAGAAACTGGAACCCTCATGCACTGTTGGGAATGTAAAACGGTGCAGCTGCTGTAGAAAACATTACGGTGGGTCGTCAAAGAATTAAACATAGAATGATCTAGCAATAATGCCCAGAAGAACAAGAGGCAGGCTTTTGAAGATACTCACCTACCCATGTCCTTAGCAACATTATTCACAATCACTCACAAAGGGAAGCAAATGAAATGTTCATTGACCAATGAATGGACAAAATGTGGCATATACATATAATGGGCTATATTCAGCCTTGACTACGAGTTGAATTCTGACATATAGAACAACATATGGGCCTTATGCTAAGTGACAACATTTTGCTAAGTGAAATAAGCTAGACATGGAAAGACAAATCTGTATGGTGTTAGGGAATGAATGGGGCCCTCCCTAAATTTATCTGTTGCAGCCCTAGTGTGGCTGACTGAATTTGGAGATGGATTTTTTGAAGGGATAATTAAGGCTACAGGCGAGCGTATGGTGAGGCCCTGAGCTGGCATGACCGGTGTCCTCATGAAAAAGAAGAGGCACCAGGTATGTCCGTACACAGAGAAAAGGTCACGTGGATGCACAGCAGGAAATAGCCATCTGCAAGCCCAGGAGCAAGATCTCAGGAGAACCGAACCTGCCAACACCTTGATCTTGGGCTTGTGACCTCTGGAACTGTGAGAAAATTAATTTCTGTTGTTTATCCACCAGCCCGCAGTAATTTGTTGTGACAGCTCGAGCAGGCTGATATGCTGAAGCAGTCAGAGAGGAGAAGGGTGGTGGCCGGTGCTGGGCAGCGGGGGACTGGGAGTGGCTTAATGAATGAATCTAACTTCTGCAGGACGGAAAAAGTTCTGGAGAGTGGTTGCACAGTAATGCGACTGTGCTTAATCCCACACAATTGCACATTTAAATGGTATGCTTTATTATGTTATATGTTATGCATATTTCACCACAATTAAACATAAACAAAACAAAAACCTTGTTAGAAACCTCCACTACTTTGGACCTGTTTTTCTGCTCTCCTTGATAACAAGGCTCCCGAAGAGACCGGTTCATATTTGCTCTCTCCACTTCTCATTTTCTCGTGAACCTACTTGGATCAGGAATTTCTGAAACGACTGTGTTTGAGGACACTGGGGTAATCCCAATCCTCCAGCAGCACTTTTGACCTCTTGCTCCTTGAAATACTGCCCCTCTGGGCTACTGATTTTCTTCTAGTTTCTTCTTTGTTGGGACTGGCTGGTTCCTCCCCCAACTCTCTCTGGGGGGACTTCCCGGGGTTCTGCACCCAGCTTTTGCACCAGCTCCTAGAACCTCACTCGGTGACATCTGTGCCGGGTGAACCTCACATCTTACTCTCGTTCCACCCTCCCTGGGAACTCCTTGCAGGGGATTCAGCTGCCCACTCAGCAACGTCCTGAGAGTGTCTAGCAGGCGCCTGGAATTCATCACACCTAAGACAAACCCTTGACTTTTCCTGCCCCCTTCGCTGTCTGCCAGATCAGTAAATGACATCACTTTGCCACCAGGTGAGAAACAGTTCTCCATAAGGGACACCGAAGACCTTGGAATCACCCTTTGCCCGCCTCCCCGTCCATCCAGCACACTCAAACATCCTGTCGTCCACCAGTCTCTCTGGGATTTCCCCACTTGCCGTGGCCAAGCCACCTCCCCCCAGCTGGATGCTGATGCCGTGGCTTCCTAGCTGAAGGAGCAGGGGCCGTGAGTGTTGAAACGAAGGACAGATATGAAAGATAAAAGTGTCACTGAGGACACTGTCAGAATGTAATTCGGCGTTTTTCTTAGGAAGGCTGCAGGTGAGAATAGGTGATCCCATACCAACATGTGTTGCCTGGACACCCAGCAAGTCTCCTCTCCCCCGTATCTAAGGTACACCCAGTAAAATAATGTCACTGTCCCCAGGAACTCTGCAAACACACACACACACACACACACACACACCTGTATCTCTGGGGGCAGACTAACTGAAAGTAAATTCATGTGGTCATTTGGCCTTTAAGAGAGACATGGGGATGTGAGGACTGGCCATGTGGAGAGGGAGCGGGACGTCGGCTCCTGGTGGGAACGTGATGGTTCTGAGAGAAGCAGGTCTGGTCCAGCTTGCAAAGATGGTGGCACCTGATTCCCTCCCTGAGCCTCACCCACACCCCATGCCCAGCCCGTTCCAGGGGTTAAGGCTTATGATCTGTCAGCTATGTCTTGCTGATAGAAACAGCTGGAGTTTAGGGTGTATTTTTTGGCTTGACCAAATGGACATAGCCGATCTGTGCCATTAAAATGTCTCTGTTCCTGGGGCCTCCCTGGTGGTGCAATGGGTTAAGCAACACACTATGAGGCAAAGCGCAGCCACTGCAGCACGAGTTCAATCCCTGCTACCGGCCAGGGACCCACATGGCGCAGCAGACCTCTACTGCCTTGCCTGCTGCTCCCCTCAGCAGTGTATTTTAGTCTGTCTGCCTGTTCTGCTCCCCACTCTGTCTCTGGTGGATCCTCTTACCGCCCACACCTCTGGTCTTGTGTGCATAAATAATAAAAATCTTTAAAAAAAAAAAGTCCGCGTTCCTAGGATGCCACATTGAAGTGTTGTCGCTGTGAGAGGCTTGCAGTGGGGTACACGGGGCTTAATGGGGAGCACTGCCTGGCACTAAGGTTGGCCACCACCAGGGTGATGCGATCTCCGGGCACACACAGTGTCAGCGGTGGGTTGTGCTGGGACCAGGCAGAACCCAGAGAACTTGCAAAACTGTGCAGTAACAGAACCGTAGAAGCTTCTTGGGGGTGGTGTGGAAGGGGAGAGAGGGGCCCCCAGGTGGGCTTTTCGCACCCCCTCTTGGACATCACTGCAGGATACCAGGCATGCAGTCAGCATGTCTTCCCACTTCTTTGTGCTTTTCTTTTTTAAAAAAGATTTATTTATTTATGCACACAAGAGCAGGGGTATAGGCAGAATCCAGGGAGGTGAGAGGATTCACCAGAGACAGAGCAGGGAGCAGAACAGATAGATGGACTGAAACACACTGCTGAGGGGAGCAGTGGAGAGACAGGAGAGGTCTGCTGTGCCCTGTGGGTCACTCCCTGGCTGGCACCAGGGATCGAACTCGTGCTGCAGTGGCTGAGGTCTGCTTCATAGTGCGTTGCCTAACCCACTGCGCCACCAGGGAGGCCCCTATTTCTAGGTCATTTTTAATGGAAGCTCCGTGGGGACTTGGTCACTGCAGTTTTTTTTTTTTTTAAGATTTATTTATTTATGCACACAAGAGCAGGGGTATAGGCAGAGTCCAGGGAGGTGAGAGGATTCACCAGAGACAGAGCAGGGAGCAGAACAGACAGATGGACTGAAACACACTGCTGAGGGGAGCAGCGGGCGAGGCAGGAGAGGTCTGCTGCGCTATGTGGGTCAGGTCCCTGGCTGGCAGCAGGGATCGAACTTGTGCTGCTGTTTGCTTCATAGTGTGTTGCTTACCCCACTGTGCCTCCAGGGAGGCCCCTGTGCTTTTCCTTTTCCTTGCACTCTTGCAGAGGCCCCAGCACAGAGGCCCCTCTGCAGCACCCCAGGACAGCCCAAGAAGCCCCAGTACCCTGAGTCCTGGTGTCTGCAGCGGGCAGCAGAGGGAGCCTAAACTCCACCGAAAGGGACCAGCTTCCTCATTATCATACAAAGCAGAAAATACAATAGTTGTTTTTTGCGCGCAGTATGTCCTTACAGATGAAGCTTTAATCTCCCTCGTACATCTCTGTTGCCATAAATTCATGCTCCATTATGGCACCATATGCCCGGATCTGCTCAGAGAGAGCCACGGCAGGCCTGGCAGTGAGCTGGGCCTCAGCTCTGTGCTGTGCGTTCAACTGCACACTTCAAGGCTCTGTGTCAGCGCGTTTATTAGCCAAGGTGCTGCGGCTGATGGGCCGCTGGAAAGGTGTCAGCTGCGACCCCGGACCCGCTGCCATTGAAGACAGGCAAAGGCAGAAGGAAAGTTGGCCGGTTGGAAACGCCCAGAAGCCCCCACCGTGGAGTGTGTTCCTCTGACTGTCTCCAGCTGCGGGTTTGCCTTGTCATCTGCTCCCGAGTAACCGATATTGATGCTTCTTCACTCGGCGCACGCTTATTTTACACACAGTGGCCTGTGTGGGTCCCAGAATGGCGTTTCTTCCAGAATCCTTTGGGGCTTGCTGCTCGAGTGAGCGCAGGGTCAGAGAGGAGAAGCAGGGAGTTCTGGGGCTTAGCCCCCTCCGTGATTCCTCCTACTGTGCCCTTCCTGGGAAAACAGAAAACGTTGACTTTTTTTTTTTTAATTCTCTCTTTCTCTTGTCCTCCCCACACTAATGACCAAGTTCAGAAAACAGTCTTGGGCCTCCCTGGTGGTGCAGTGGGTTAAGCAACGCACTATGAAGCAAACCGCAGCCACGGCAGCATGAGTTCGATCCCTGCCACAGGCCGGGGAGGGGACCCACATGGCGCAGCAGACCTCTCCTGCTGTGCCCGCTGCTCCCCTCAGCAGTGTGTTTCTGTCAATCTGCCTGTTCTGCTCCCTGCTCT
>JAGFMF010011914.1:5647977-5664780 GCA_019455555.1 Galemys pyrenaicus | reverse complement strand
CCCCCCCCTGGCCGGCAGCAGGGATCGAACTCGAGCTGCAGCGGTCGCGGTTTGCCTCATAGTGCGTTGCTTAACCCACTGCGCCACCAGGGAGGCCCAGGGTCTTTTTTTTTTAAAGATTTATTTATTTATGCATACAAGCACTGGGGTACAGGCCAGAGGTGTGGGGAGGGTTGAGAGGATTCACCACAGAGAGCGGGGAGCAGAACAGGCAGATCAACAGAAGTACACTGCTGAGGGAAGCAGCGGGCAAGGCAGGAGAGGTCTGCTGTGCCACGTGGGTCCCATCCCTGGCCGGCAGCAGGGATCGAACTTGTGCTGCAGTTGCTGTGGTTTGCTTCATAGTGCGTTGCTTAACCCACTGCGCCACCAGGGAGGGCCCACTGCTGTGGGTTTTTGAAGAGCTCCAGGTCTGGGCCCTGGTGACATCTCCATCTTGCACTTCTAACCCTTTCTGTTGTTTAAGCCACCCCATCTGGGTGCCTCTGCATGGCAGCCCCCTCCCCCTCCTCCTCCCTCTTCTCACTTGCCCCCCTCCCCCATCCCCCCTTCCCCTGGGCCCCTGGTCTCCAAAGAAGAACTAGAAGAGGGCCTGAGAAGAGGGCCTGCCAGCCGCTGCTCCCAGTCTGGGGAGCTTCTGCTGAAGGGAACCCTCACTGTTGTAGACTCACCTGCCACCTCCGCACCTCACTTGTAATTGGCCTTTGTCCTGGTATAGACACCGTGGGTGGGGGTTTGGTGGGGGTAGAAGCGGTAGGGGTAGGGGAGCTCTGCTGTTTGCAGTTCCCGAGGGGAGGGTCGGGGCAGGGATGGAGCTAGAAGGAATGATACTCAGTGAAATAAGTGGTGGGGCGGGGTGGGGGGTGGGGGTGGGGGGAGGTGGGGTGCCAGGAAGCTGGCTCCAAAGTAGGAGCCCCCAGCTGTGAGCCTGGTTTGAGCCTCAGGCTGCCCAGCCTGCCTCTCCCAGGAGAGCTGGGCCACAAGCCAGCGGTGGCGGTGAATGTGTGACCACGACTTTTCAAACAAGCAAAAGAAGATGAGCCTTGATTTGGGGTATTTGCGCCACTCTGGTATAAATGCTCCTTATTTATTTTTTTAATAAATTTATTTTTTTTGTATTGATTTTCCTTTACATTCCTCCTAAAAGTGAAGCCATCCGATATTTTTCTCTTGCCTTCTGACTTATTTCACTGAGTATAATTCCTTCTAGCTCCATCCATGTTTCTATAAATGGCTCTAGTTTATTTTTTGATGGCTGAATAATATTCCATTGTGTAGATGTACCACATTTTCTTGATGCAGTCCTCTACTTTTGGGCATTTGGGTTGTTTCCAGAGAGCTCTTGGAAATGAGCAATTACAGCCAAAAACAAACAAGCAGTCAGACAAACCAAAAATACAAGAACAAACGGTCAAAGACAAGCCAAAGGGCTCATTGTGGGGAGGGTGGAGTAGAGACCCGGATGAGGGAAGAAAGAGCACAAGGGACTGAGGTGATGGTGCACGGGTGAAATGGTGGAGGGAACGCCCTGGGGACTACAAATAATGTCAAATATAATTAAATAAATCTAAAAAATTAAATTAATTAAAAAAATAAAAATAAAAATGAATGCTCCCGTTAGGGCCAACTGCAGGCTGCCATTGTGAGAGTGCTGGACAGGGCGTTGGGGGGAAGACATGCCCATGGGGTGGGTGCCCGCCCTCAGGATGCATAAGTCACCTCACCAGCAAACCGCCCTGTAAAGCAGACTGGAGCAATTAGGACCGGTGTACTGGGTACTTACTACCTTGTACTTTAACACATTTTTTAAATCGTAAACTCCTATCCTTTCATTTTTAATACTGGCCACAGCCAACAACCAGCTTGCAAATTTTCCAGAAATTTCCCAACTGCCTGTGCCCATCAGCCGCAGGAGCGTCCCGGCACGCGGGATAACAGCACCCTGTGTCCACGTGGACTCGGTGAGGGGCGGTTGTGTGAGTGGGTGGCCCTGGGCGGGACGGCTGTGCGAGCAGGCACCAGCCATCCAGAAGTCTCCAGCGGGGTGAGCGCACCGACAGGCCTGCGGGCCCGAAGTGGACCCTTCTCTAAGCCCGTGGCCACAGCCTTCTCCTAGACACCTCCCGGCAGTTGTGGGTCCTTCCGGGTGGGTCTAGGTGGGCTGCCCAGGTGCACGCCCCGTCAGGTCGCCCTGGCCTGACCTCTGGGCTGCAGCACCCTGAATGCCCCAGGCTTGCTTTCTTCCTTTTTTTAAGATTTATTTTTATTTATGCATAGGAACTGGGGTACAGGCCAGAGGTGTGTGTGTGGAGGGTGGGTGAGAGGATCCACCAGAGACAGAGCAGGGAGCAGAACAGGCAGATGGACTGAAACACACTGCTGAAGGGAGCAGCGGGAGGCAGGAGAGGTCTGCTGTGGACTCCTGGGGGTCCCCTCCCTGGGGGATGGAACTCAGGCCTTAGCAGTGCTAGTGCTGAGATTTAACCCCTAGGACACCAGGGAGACCCCAGGACTGTTTGAATAGCTAGAAACAGCAGGCCTCTGCTGGGGCCCTCCCTGTGGGTGCCACACAGCAGGGTGCTCCTGGGGAGACGGTCTTCCTGGAAGTTCTCCCCCGTCTGTTTGTCCCTGGCTTGTGCCAAAATGTTTTAGGTCGTGACAGATGTAGTCCTTTTCCTAAATAATAGTATATTGACTACATTTGTAGAATCACCAAAATCACGATATGAGCTATTAAATTAGTAATTAAAAATGTAAAGGTTTCTCTGTGATAGAATCATTTTGGCATGAAAATCCAAAGCTCAGCCAGAATCGAACTGTATCAATAATATCCTTCGGCCAGTGGGCGTGAACAGCAATGAAGTGATCATTCAAGGACATACTTGCCCTGCGGCAGCTGCAGGGGAAAGTGATGGGTACGAGGAGTGGAATTACCCAGACCAGTGCAAGTCACGCCAAGTCACGCAAAGCAATAGACACTTTCCCTCCCAGGAAGGCATCACGCACCTGTCATCACTGTTCTCCATGCCTGCCGATAAGTAACTGATACTGGGCCTCCCTGGTGGTTTAGGGATTAAGCTTCAGCGCTATCACTGCAAAGACCTGGTTTTCCAATCCAGGCCAGGGAGAGGCCCCACATGGCACAGCAGACCTCTCCTGCCTCACCCACTGCTCCCCTCAGCAGTGTGTTTCAGTGGCTCTGCCTGTTCTGCTCCCCACTCTGTTTCTGGTGAGTCCTCTAAACCACTCCCACCCCCCCACCTCTGGTCTACCCCAGTTCGTCTGCACAAGAATAAAAAAAAAATAGAATAACCGATATTAGTGGGCCCTGGTGGCACAGTGGGTTGAACATAGCACTGTGAAGCTTCTGCAACACAGCAGCATGAGTTCGATCCCCATCCAGGGAGGTGACCCACATGGCGCAGCAGACCTCTCCTGCCTCGCCCACTGCTCCCCTCAGCAGTGTGTTTCAGTCCATCTGCCTGCTCTGCTCCCTACTCTGTCTCTGGTGGTCCTCTCACCTCTCACACCTCTGGCCTGTACCCCAACTCTTATATGCATAAATAAATACATCTTTTAAAAAAAAGAATAACCTATATTAATCATTAAGCCACTGGGCTAGGACTGCTAAACACCAGGCTGGTGGAAGGATTTTTTTTTAAATCTATTTTATTTTTATTTTTTACTGGAACAACCTTCTATTTATTTATATTAATAAAGCTGCAATAATGAAATGAAAGCTAATTTAATGAAAGAGGACCCCAGGAGTGAGGTCATTAAATATAGCTAAATACACATTAAATATGAATACCTAATCTATCCCAAATTCTGGTCTCGGAGAAAAAGGTCAGAGACAATTACAAAGAAGTGCTTCCTATTAGGTCCATTTTTGCAACTGTGAGATCCTTTGGGAAAACCCTTTGAGTCTTTTATCAGCGATTTCTCTTGGTCCTTTTGTTGGATGCCCATTTTTGCTTTCTCCTTTGCCTTTGTTTTTATCACTGGATTCTTGTAGAGCTTTTCAAGGCCATATATGACTAACAAACAGGGAAATCGGAGAGGAGATGTATGGTTCCAGGAATTTTTAAAATTATTTTTTAATTTTTATTTTTGTGTAGAACTGGGGTGCAGGCCAGAGGTGCAGGGGATGAGAAGATTCACCAGAGCCAGAGCGGGGAGCAGAACAGGTGGATCTACTGAAATATACTGCTGAGGGGAGCAGCGGGTGAGGCAGGAGGGGTCTGCTGTGCCTTGTGGGTTCCCTCCCTATCTGGGGACTGAACTCACACTGCTGTACCACAGAGGCTTCAGAGTGTGGCGCTCAACCCTCTGTGCCCCCAGGGAGGCCCAATATATGATTTTCTTTATGGTAAAGTCCATATTCAGTCAACTGATTATCACAAAATGTTTTCATTGATTTTTGCCAGTGTCTTGTACCTTTAGCCAGTCAATGGTTACAGTTAACTAGTATCATTCTATACTACTTTCATTCACTTTAAGAAGATGAAAGTGAAATAAGACATATGCTGGAGTATCTCTTGTTTGTCAATGACAAAAGCAACTTCTCTGCTCAATCAGACAATAATTTCTGAATGTTAAAAGGATACTTTCTTAGTTCTGTGCTATCCACAATATGAGAGCTCTGTACACTAAGCTTTTAGGTTTAATTGGCATTAGAAGCATTTTCTCATTATTTCCTTCAATCTAGTTAATTGAAAAAAATAAATCAAGTCCTGATTTGTAAAGTTTGCCAATTTCCAATTCTCCTACCATGCCCCATTTCTTTTCTTTTCTTTTTTTTTCATGGAAGAACTGGGGTGTAGGCCAGATGTGCAGGGGCTAAGAGGATTTCCCCAGAGACAGAGTGGGGAGCAGAACAGGCAGATGGACTGAAACACACTGCTGAGGGAAGCAGCAGGGAGGCAGGAGAGGTCTGCTGCGCCATGTGGGTCGCCTCCCTGGCTGGGGATGGAACTCGCACTGCAATGGCTGCAGAAGCACCACAGTGTGGTGCTCAATCCCTTGCACCACGAGAGAGACCCTGGGACCCCGTTTTTTAGGTAAAAAATAAAATAAAAAATAAATATGCACGCCTATGTTTACTGCAGCACTATTTGAAATAGTCAAGATATGGAGACAATCTAAATGCCCCCAAACAGATGACTGGGTCAAGAAGATGTGGTACATAGACATAATGGAATACTACTCAGCCATCAAAAAAGATAAACTCATGGTATTTGCAGCAATATGGATGGATCTGGAAGGGATTGTGTTCAGTGAGGGGACTATGCTTAATGAAATAAGTCAGAAGGAAAAAGAAAAATATCAGATGATATCACTTACAGAAGAAATATAGGGAAACCGAACATAGGGTCAAGGTAAAAAAAGACAATACTTGTAGGCAACTACCGATCTGAAGATTAAAGCAGGAGAGGAGGAGGAAAAGGGATCAAAACAGGGGAGGTAAGAGCACAGGGGACCATGGTGACAGTTCCCAGGTGATGTGGTGGGGGGAGACTTATAGGGACTACACCTTAGGGGAGAAATCCAGTACTGTAAAAATATGAACAATATAAAAAAGTCTAAAAATTAATAAATGGAAAAAATATATAAATTTGCTCCTTTGGTCTACCACACCAATCTTGGCCATTTGAGAATTTAAGAACTATCTCCCCATGCGAGGGCAAGGGAAGGACCAGTTCAATATGGGCCAAGCATAATCACGATGTGGAGTGCAGTGCATTATGCAGGGTGGTCTGGACCCCGAGAAGGTCTTGAACTCCTGTGTGCATCTTGATTGCTAATTAGAAAAAGGTGTTTCAGCCTAGAAACTACTGAAATATGTAAACTGAGAGGCATTGGTTATGGAAATTAAAATCAAAGGCATCAAGCTTTACATTTCTGATTACATATTCAAACCATACAATTACAGTGTATAAATCAATTTTTTACTATAGTCAGAAGTAGTGATTAGACATAGGCTTTAAAAATTCAAATTATGTTTGTATTAGATGGAATTCCTCCACTTTTTATTCCCCCCAGAAAAAAAATATCTGAATGGAGAAACAGGTCCCAAGCAAGTAGTCCTTAAAACAGCTCCACAATAACCCGCTGTCGCTTGGGGGCTTGCTCTGGGAAAGAATGAAGGTGACTTTCTTCAAATGTGCTACCATTTAGGTCCCACTTTCTAGTCTTCAGAGCTTCCAACATTGTGACAAGGACTCAATGTCCAAATGTGACTGACCAAAACAGACCATTCACGTGCACCCGGAAAGCCAGACTCTGAATTACGAGAATTGTCTGCACGCAAAGGACTTTTATTGGCGCTCTCCATCAAGGGAGTCAGTGGGATGGGCACCCCCAAAAAGAAAATATCTGAATGGGGATATGTCCGGCAACCACCCCAGCCCGGGTAGGTTCATCGCCGTTCCAGCAGCCTCCTTGTCTTCGCTGTTCTCACGACGTTCTCTACTGTACCCTACTGGACTCCACACTCCGGCCGCTCCTGGCGTCCCCGCGACGTCAGCCTTAGAGCTCCAGTCTCTGCGCAGGTGCGCCCTCTACGCATGCCCACACCCCACCTGAGGTGCCTGCCATCAGGCGTGCGTGCAGGACCGCAGGCGTCCATCACTGACACTAATGGCGGGAGGGCGGGAAGACCTGATCACTTTCATTTACCTCCCAGGAAACTAAAGCCAAGCCCCCCTGCTGCATAAGTAGTCCTTAAAATAGCTTGACGACAACCCATTCAGAGTTGCAGGATTTTCTAAGGGGCGAACCCCCTCATTGCTCTCCACACTGGCTGCTCCAATTTATGTTCCCACCAACACCGAACGAGCTGGCTCCTCCGTTCCTTTTTGATGAGTCATTCTGACGGCTGTGTGGTGATATCTGAGTGACTTTCCTTATATCTGTGGGCCATCTGGATGTCTTCTTTGGGAAAATACTTGTTCAGATCCTCTGCTTTCCTTATTGATTTTCATTTGATTGATTGCTTGGGATATTTTTGCAATTGATCTGTAGGAGTCCTTTATATATTTTGGCTCCTAATCCCATATCAGATATAGAATTTGCAAATATTTTCTCCCATTCAGTAGGTTGTCTTTATGTTTTCTTGATGTTTCCTTAGCTGGGGCCAGCTTCATTCTTCACACAACTGTGTGATGTTGTACTGTAGGAACATAGCTTGATTTGCTTAACTTTGACAGACTTTAGATGGTTTCTTGTCTTTTGTTATTGCGAACAATTCAATAGTGTACACCTTCGAGCACACACCTTTTTTACACACGTGTGCTGACAAGATCATAGGACATAGGGCCAAGCGGGATCCTGAGCCAAAGGGACATGGTAATTTTGATGGCTGTTGCTTTGGGAATTAAAAATCTTCATAGGGCCTCCCTGGTGGTGCAAAGTGTTGAGCATCACACTGTGGAGCTTCCGCAGCCACTGCAGTGCTAGTTCGATCCCCGGCCAGGGAGGGGACCCACAGGGCACAGCAGACCTTTCCTGCCTCGCCTGCTGCTCCCCTCAGCAGTGTGTTTTGGTTGATCTGCCTGTTTTGCTCCCCACTCTGTCTGTGGTGAATCCTGTCACCCCTCACTCCTTGCCTGTACCCCAGCTCTTGTATGCCTAAATAAACAAAATTTTTTTTTTTTTTAAAAAAAACCTCCTTCACCTAACTTTCTACCCCTAGTGTAGGAAAAACCTTTCCTGACAGTCTTGTCAAGAAAATGTACCATCAAGCCTATGAATTTTTGCCTGTTAGGTTGAGGAAACATAATTCTTGGGAAATTTCCCTCTGCCTTGCTGTAATAAATGAGGTCAAAATTTTGTCATACCTTTAAGACTTTTGTAAATATTCTCTAAGCATTTTAAAAAATTCTTTAAAAAATCTTTTAAAGAGGGGCCTCCCTGGTGGCGCAGTGGGTTAAGCAACGCACTATGAGGTGGACCACAGCCACTGCAGCACGAGTTTGACCCCCGCCACCGGCCAAGGAGGGGACCCACATGCTGTGGGAGACCTCTCCTGACTCGCCCACTGCTCCCCTCAGCAGTGTGTTTCAGTGGATTTGCCTGTTCTGCTCCCCACTCTGTCTCTGGTGGATCCTCTCAGCACCCATACCTCTGGCCTTTACCCCAGCTTTTGTATGCATAAATAATTTTTTTTTTTTAAGAATTCTTTTAAAGAAACTGAGTTTCTTTCTGCGTCCTTGTAGGGTAAATGAGAATGATCAGCTTTTCGGCCCCCCGCCATAGGGGTGTCGACGATGGACACCTGCGGTCCTGCACGCATGCCTGATGGCGGCACCCCAAGTAGGGAGTGGGCATGCGCAGTGGGCGCACCTGGGTTGAGACACGGCGTATAAGGACAGCGTCACGGGACCCCAGCAGTGAGAACAGAAAGAGAAGCAGCAGCGGGAGCAGAGAAGAATAAGCAGTAAGCAGTAGCGGGCCCAGAGAGTGAAATTCGCTGGGGGCTAGGAGGCCCGCCAGCCCGGCCTCGCTGCCTGCCGTGTGCCTGGTCGGTAATGATGTGAGGAGTGATAAAAGCCTGAAAAAGCCACTGAGGGCTCCAGGACGCCTCTTGGCCCGTCTGCTCTGGTCACGGACAGCCTGTTCTGCGCCCTGCTGGTGCTACAGACCTTTTGCCCCTTTTCTACTTCATTACATTTTTATGGGAACAAGGGGTTTACAAGGGGAATTAGAACTTACACAAATGTGGGGAGTTAAAGGCATGAGATAGAGGTGTCGAAAGCCTCAGGCCAGACTCCCAGAAACACTGGGGCAGCTGAGGCCAGACTTGGTGGAAGGTTCTGGAAGCTGAGGCCTGAGGGGTTCTGTGTGAGCCCAGCTTTTTTTTTTTTTTTTGAAAAACAAATCTTTTATTGTCTAGAAATATCTATAAAAAAATTCCCCACAAAGAAGCTATTCTCTCATTTCCCCATCTTCTTCCTCTTCAACACCTCTGATATAAAGGACGTTATTGCACCTTATTAAAACTTCACCCAGATGTCCAGACAATGCACCATCTATGTATTCTTCTGTATTTGCAAGCTGCATGTTCATATAGCCATCTACAGAAACCAGGTAGCCCTTGTACTCCATTCCCCACTTAAGTTTCACCATTACTGGCTTTCCTGTCAATCCATTGAGGAAAGGTTTGGGATTGAGAGGTAAACTCATCGCGACTGCGGGCAAATGCGCCGACCCAGCTGTTGTCTGTTCCTCGCGAATGCAATAACCAAAGCTGGGCCCGAGCCACAGAGCCGAAGGAGAAATGGCCGCTTTCGAGCCCAGCTTTTTAGGCGCTGCATTGTTGTAGCAGCAGGAAGGCAGCACAGGGCAGGTTCGGGATGGTTCTAGCAGACAGGGGTAAAGGAAGGAGTCCTGGAGCCCTCGGTGGCTTTTATGCTTTTATTCACAGAGGTGGCATCAGGTACATGGCAGGCAGGGGTGCCGGGGGCTTGGGAGGCTGGCAGGCCTGCAGCCCCTGGTCATCTCACCCTCTCGGCTGCTTTGCTGCTCTTCTGTTCCCCCACTGCTCTCACTGCTGCTCTCACTGCTGCTTGCGTTGGTGCTCTTGCTGCTGGCGTCCTCCTGACATTGCTCATATAAGCCCGTGCCTAACTCAGATGCGCCCACTTGCGCATGCCCACCTAGGCATGCTCGCAGCACCGCAGGTGTCCATCATTATACCAGTGGCAGGAGGGTGGAAAGACCTGAGAGTTCTCTGACCCTACAATTGTGTGCTGTGTGTGTGTAGCGGGGGAGCTGCTGTTGGCCCATCAACCAAGAGCTCCCAAGACTTGCTTCATTTCCTCAAATTTGAAGGTGACTATCTGCTGCCATAAACATTTTGATCTCCAAAGCACGAGTTATGAGTCTTCAAGGCCCATCTGGGACAGGGCCCTGGTGCCGGGCTGGGTGTGTGGGGCTTGGTGGGCTGTGTGGGCTCCAGGAGAACTTGGCTGCCTGGCAGCTGTAGGGGTGGGTAGGCTGTGAGACTGAGACAGAGTTTTGGGGAGACCAATTCAGGGGATCGAGTCTGGGGCTCAGGATGGCAGCCTAGGGAAAGAGGAAAAGGAGGGCAGGAAACTTGGGAGAACAAGGGAGGAGAGGAGGGAAATCTAAGCACAAGGGCTGATGTTCTTTCGCCATTTGGGCACCCAAATCTGACTTAAATCACCAGAGAACTTTCGAGATGTAATGTCCCAAAATCTAAATTAGCCTGTCTCTATCCAAAGGGTATGAAAAACTAATCTGAGTCAATGATCATATAATAGGAGATGGGGCAGAGACTGGAGCCGGCTGCGGGCAGAGCTAAGTAGTTAATCGGGTGGAAGAGATGGACAGGGCGCCGGGGCTTCGCAGCCAGAGCCGGCTCCCGAGGCTTCTCGGGGCCGCGGCCTGGGCCCTGGCTGGGTGTGAGCCCGCTGCGGCCCAGGCGGACGCCCTCACCGCCGGGCTGTGCCGAGTGCCGTCCTGGAGCTGCAGACCTGCAAAATGCCTGCATCTGAGGCTCAGGCTGGACAGGCTCTGGGGGGAAGGGCTGGCGCCCCACGATGAGGCTGTTGAGGGGAGGACAGGCCGGGAGGGGCTTCGAACCCCACTGGCTGCTAGGTGGCCTTGGCACCGCCCATCTACCTCTCAGCCTGGGGCGCCGACCTGCGTCTCCCTTGGATTCGAAGGGGTGGGGTCACCTCTAATAGGGCATCAATAAAGTTTCAGGATAATTAAGTGTCTAATTGAGTGTCTAAATTCAGCTGAAGCAGTTTACGTGGAACCTTGCCGCATCTGCCGTGCCGTATTTTCTAGGGAGTCACTCTTTTTGAGGCTGGGGGAGGGGGCGGTTGGGTGGAGAGCAGGGAGTGGAGGGGCCTATGGACTGTGGAGCTCTGTGGGTGCCTGGGTGGGGGCCATAGCACCCCTCTGAAGGGTGCGAGCCTACATCTCTGAATCGCAGACAGCGCTGTAAGCCGTTATTTAATAAAGACACATCTTTTGGCTTTAAGTATTTCCCTTAATAAATCATGCTTTTGACTTTTTTTCATTTTCTTTCTTGAGTTCCTTTGATATGATCGTGGCTGCCTTTTGCTTTTTATGAAACTGGGTAGGCAGCTATGGCCACACTCTGCAAATCAACAATTAAATGCGACAGAAATAGGGAAATCCAAACAGGCCGAATTAGATTAGAGGAGAACCCCAGAGACTACTTCAGTGGGAACCTCTGGACTGGCACACTCTTCCCTGCCCCCCCAAATGCCCTGGGATTTTTGTTGGAGGTCATGTAGATTTTTATCATGGTCTTTATCAGCATCTTCAGTGTCCATCTTTGGTTGGCATCCATGCCAACATTTATTAAGTGCCTACTGTATGCACCATTCTAACTGCCATTTGGTTCTTGCTCCCAAGCTTTCTCCTCCTGCTCATTCTCCTTCTCAAACCAATCAGGGTGGAGTGTTTGAGGGGAACAAGGGGCTCTTTCAGGAGAGTCCTTGAGGTTTGGGGAAGCACAGTACACTTATACTCTGTCACATCGCCCTGGAGTAAAAACACTGGTAGCAGAGCCCACTCTTCATTCTTCAGCTCAAAAATTTATGTTCAAACGCCTTAAAAGGGGAGAATCTTCCCCAATTAGGGCTTTATCTTAAAGCTAATCGTTATATTTTGCTTATTTAAATTTTTAAAAATTTTATTTTATTTATTTATGCACAAGAACTGGGGTACAAGCTAGAGGTACAGGGGCAGATGGCCGTGAGAGGATTCACCAGAGTGGGGAGCAGAACAGCGGATCTACTGAGATACACCGCTGAGCAGCGGGTGGGACAGGAGAGGTCTGCTGCGCCATGTGGGTCCCTCCCTGGCCGGGGATCGAACACGCTGCAGTGGCTGGTGATGGCTTCGTAGTACTGAGACTTGACCGCTTGCGCCACCAGGGAGGCCCTAAACATTATATTTTTAGTGAAAAGTGTAACCAAGAATGTGTGCTGTTGTCGATGTACACAACCCTATTCTGTATTTGTCTTTAATATGGGAACTTGCAAACACATACCTGCTGAGAAAAGAGTATGATCCTCACGTTTCAATAATCATCAATGGGTAGCCAGTTTATTTCATCTGTACCCTCTTCCCCTGGATGATTTTGAAGCGATCCCAGCCATCATATAATTTCATCTGTAAATATTTCAATGTGTTCCTAGAAAAGGACTGGTCAAAAAAATATACAGAACCATTGTCCTGGAAGCCCTTTCTGCAGTTCCTTAATAGCAAATATTTAATCAGCAAATGCTCAAAGGACTCAAGGGCTTTTTCACTTGATCTGTGAAAATTGGTTTGCGATTAATTGAGAGTCCTATTAAGTCTCGCAATTTGTGTCATCCCCTCTCCCTTGTGGATCAAGTCTTTTCTTAAAATGGTGAAATCACCTGTTGAATATTTTCAAAGACGTGTTTAATGTCACAAAATAATATTCATTAAGGGCCTCCCTGGCAGTGGGTTAAGCAATGCACTATAAAGCAGACCGCAGCCACTGCAGCACGAGTTCGAGCCCCACTGCCGCCGGCCAGGGAGGGGACCCACATGGCGCAGCAGACCTCTCCTGCCTCGCCTGCTGCTACCCTCAGCAGTGTACTTCAGTGGATCTGCCTGTTCTGTTCCTCGTTCTGTCTCTGGTGAATCCTGTCACCCCCACGCCTCTGGCCTGTACCCCAGTTCTTATATGCATAAATAATCTTTAAAAAATAATATTCTTTAAAAACCACAAGTGTTATATCAATTTACGTCCATGGTCAAAAACTTAAATGACACAAAATTACTTACCATGGAGACAGTTTTCTGCCTCACCGCCTCCCTCTCAGGCCCTTTATGCCACTTGCTAGTTTTTTGAGGGTTCACATCCACAACTGTAATTCCACGCATAGTACAGACTGACTCCCCATTGTGAAACAGGCTTTCGTGCCCTTTTCCTGTCCTCCCTTCCTATTGAGGTTTTGTTGGGGGTGTTCTCTTCGCACCACTGAATAACCCAAACTCCTGTGTCCTGTTTTGTCTTCAGCGGCATCTCCACGCCGTCACCATGGACAGTGCTAATCCCCTTCAGCTTGCCTGTCCCTCTCCTTCTGCTTTCATTTCCCACGTCTGTCACATGCACCTTTCACTTTTTCCTTTGTCAAAATAAACACATAGACATTTTTTCCCTTGTAATCATTTGTTCTTCCCAACCTACCTAGAGACTAATTCAAAAAGGTAGAACCAACATATTATCTCTAAAAAAAAAAAAAGTTGGTTTAAAAATAAACAGGCAGGGCCTCCCTGGTAGTGCAGTGGGTTAAGCAACGCACTATGAAGCAAACCGCAAAAACTGCAGCACGAGTTCGATCCCTGCCTCTGGCCAGGGAGGGGCCCCACATGGCACAGCAAACCTCTCCTGCCTCGCCCGCTGCTCCCCTCAACAGTGTGTTTGTCAGTCTGCCTGTTCTGCTCCCCACTTTGTCTCTGGTGAATCCTCTCACCTCCCTGGACTCTGGCCTGTACCCTAACTCTTGTATGCATAAATAAATAAAATCTTAAAAAATAAATAAAAAAATAAACAGGCAACTATAAATCAGAGACATTCTGCAAGGGGAGGGGAGGCAGAGAGATCAAAATAGGGGAGGGAAGAGCACGAGGGACTATGGTGAATGTGCATGGGTGAATTGGTGGTGGCAGTTTTATGGGGACGACACCTGAGAGAAGAAAGCAAACATTGTACAAAAAAGAACAAGGATGCAATGTGTATATATATATATACAAGTATATACATATATACAAGTATATACATATACATACATATATACAAGTATATACATATACATATATAAGTATATACATATACATATATACAAGTATATACACATACATACAAATATATACATATACATACATATATACAAGTATATACATATACATACATATATATACAAGTATATACATATACATATATACAAGTATATACATATACATATATACAAGCATATACATATACATATATATACAAGTATATACATATACATACAAGTATATACATATACATATATATACAAGTATATACATATACATATACATACAAGTATATACATATACATATATATACAAGTATATACATATACATATATACAAGTATATACATATACATATATATACAAGTATATACATATACATACAAGTATATACATATACATATATATACAAGTATATACATATACATATATATACAAGTATATACATACATATATATACAAGTATATACATATACATATATACAAGTATATACATATACATATATATACAAGTATATACATATACATATATATACAAAAGGGAATAAGATCTAGAAGGGGAAAGGTTGGTTTCGATCCTGCAAGTGCTGTTCACTGGAATACGTCATTTGTGACTTTGTACATCGCTAACTTCCTTAGACTGAGTGCTGAGAAGATGCGTCACTGCCCGGATCTTTGCATGCTTGGGACACCTGAGTGGTAGCTGGCCTCCTTAGGAGTTCCAGGGTCAGAATTACTTTCCTTAAGAACTTTGAAGGTGTTTTGCTATTGAAGGAGTAGTTTGTAAGACTAAATTCCTTGCCTGTTATTCCTAGGCTGCTCTGTTGCAAGGTTTTATGAGTGTCAAATTTAATCCATAGTCCTGTGAAACTTGTGGTATTATTATCCATGTTGTACAGATGAGGAAACCAAGACATGTAAATTGTCCAGGTAAGATTTAAAGCCTAGCACAGTCTGCTGACGCTGGCAGGCTCCTTCTACTGAGGGGTGCCTACCTCTTGCACAATCCCTGTTCTCACAGGGTTCCAGAAAGACTGCTCCCCTTCCCTACCCCTTCAGGCCCAGGACTAACAGCTTCCCAGTGTTTCTGCTCCCCAAATACTTTGTCACATTTGGTCCCATAATCCAGCTGAAATTTCTGTGCCGAGTCTGCACATTTGTCCATTGGATGTGGTCAGTTGTATGGTGGTGGACAAAACTAGGCTTTTGGTGATGATCACATTGCAGAATATGCAGATGTCAAAAATGTTCAGCCACTGAAACTCATAGTGTTATAAGCCAATGTTACCACAACTTAAAAAAAATAAGTGTTCATTAAATCGCTTTCCTTAAGCCTCTTCAGTGCCCATCAGGGACTGTGACTGTTAGCATGAGACCGAAGGGTGCCCTGGGACCCCCAAACTTGTGTGCTCTAAAGGAATTCTGCCATCTGCTGCATAAAGACAAAGCAGACTCTTCGTGTGTAAGATCTTTAATAGAATGATTGTGCATAGAGGGGGAAGAAGAGAAATATATTATTTCTCAGGGAAACACCCTCGTGGGCAAATGCCCAGTCAACAGGTTTGGCCCAAAGCTGGGCCAGTGAGGCCTGAAAACTTGCCCAAGTCTAAGGAAACTTCTGGTGGGGAACCACAGGACTGAAGCAGCTCCCAGAAAGCTGGCACAGGAGATAGCACACAGACAACAGCTCCCACTGTCAGCCTCCCTGAGCATCTATTCACAAGTCTGCTTGTCTCTCCTCCAGGTGTTGCCTTCTGTCGGGCTGCAGAAGCAAGAGTCCTTCCCTCCTGTTGAAGCCCACACGTCTTCTACGTAACAGCTTCACGTGGCCACTCAGCCTCGCCAGGCCATGGTCCTAGGAGCCTGTCGAGGACACCAGGACGTGGTGCCCCCCTCTCTGGGGGTATCTCTCGAAGCGGCCACATGTCTTGGAAGTGCCAACGCTCAGAATCAGCCTGGTTCTGGGAGTCTGGTCCCCACAAATGGTTGAAGACATAAGAAGACAATAATTTGGGGGCCTCTCTGGTGGCGCCCGTGATATCACCAGCCACTGCAACCTGAATTCCATCCCAGCCAGGGAGCTGACCCACATGGCGCAGCAAACCTCTTCTGCCTTGCCCACTGCTCCCCTCAGCAGTGTGTTTCAGCCAGTCTGCCTGTTCTGCTCCCCACTCTGTCTCTGGTGTCTCCTCTCACCTCACCTCCCATGTCTCTGGCCTATACCCCAGCTCTTGTATGCATAAATAAACAAATCTTTAAAAAAAAAGCCTCATGTAACTTTAAGTTCTTTTACCACTGCTCAAGTGTTTTGAAAACCAGCGAGGGTCTTTCTATGGGACCTTCTGGGGCTGCCAGGTTCAGCCTCTCCTTTGGGTTCTAATTGTCTTTACAGAGGAGACTGGTTGTTTTCAGAGTTTGAACAAGTCCACAGCGAAGACATCGGCCAGCCGGCCCTGAAAGAGTTACCATGACAACCTCCCTATTCAAGGTAAGCATTTGAGTTTTATGGAAACAAAGGATTCGGCTTTGTGTTAAATCTGTCCCCGTCCCCACGGCAGTGTTGCTCACTGCACACAGGTCTCATTAGCCCCTTTTCCTGGGGTTCGGCCACTTGGCTCCTGCCTGGGTGGCTACCTCCTTGCATCTTGGACTCAGATCAAAACCCTGGTCTATTTTATGAAATAAGATTCAGCTGCCCCAAATAAGCACTCTCTGCTGGCCGAGCGTGGCTCCTCATCCTGTAGCTACTATTTGCTCTTGGAACAGAGGCTCTTAGATCTGGAAAGAAGATTTCATTACTGGAACAGACTGCTGGGTCTTTTTTTTTTTTCTCTGTTTGGCTTCTGTAGCGGCAGGAAGGGGCGGCACAGGAGCAGGTTTTCCATGATTCGCGCAGACGGGTCAAGGAAGGTGTCTTGGAGCCCTCGGTGGCTTTTCATGCTTTTATTAGTAGAGGTGGCCAGGTACATGGCAGGCAGGGGTGCCG
>JAGFMF010011914.1:5564898-5647950 GCA_019455555.1 Galemys pyrenaicus | reverse complement strand
GGGGGGGCTGGGAGGCTGGCAGGCCTGCAGCCCCCAGCGCATCTCACCCTCTTGGCTGCTTTGCTATTGCTGCTGCTGCTGCTTGTTGGTCTTGCTGCTCGTGTTGGTCAGTACTGGCGTCCTCATGATGCCGCCCATATAAGCCCGTGTCCAAACTTAGGTGCGCCCTCTTGCGCATGCCCACTTAGGCATGCGCGCAGCACCGCAGGTGTCCATCATTATACCAGTGGCGGGAGGGTGGAAAGACCTGATTTCTCTGACCCTGCAATGTGGAATGGATTTGGGTCAACGTATTAAAGATACAGAAGACGAGATTCACCCTGATGTTCACGTCACTCGCATGGGTATAGTAAATCACTTAAGTTGAAATACACACAGCAAAACCAGGAGAAATTAAAGAATAAGTTGTCACAAGGAATTTCAGAGTGAGGTCGTTGGACACACGCTTCTCCCATTGATAGGCCAAACAGGAAGAAGGGAATTGTCAGGGCTCTGTGTTAACTTGACCCCCTCTCCCAGGCTTCCGTGCCCCAGGCAAACCCACCCACTGAGCCTCTGAACCTCTGAAACTTCCCAGTTCCAGCTCGTAGGAGTAGAACTGGGCACATTTCCTAAAAATTTAATATGACCTGAAATTGATCACAAACATTTATTTAAAAAATTCAAGGCCTGGAAGTTAAAGAAATAGGCTTTTTCAGTAATTCTTCTGTCAGAGGTTAATTTCTGCCAAAAAAGCAATTACGGTCTTTAGAAGGTAACAGGGAGTGAGGAGCAACAAAGCTTCTGAGAGGCAGCCAGCGCTTTGCTCCGAGAAAGAGAATGGAGTGCTTTCTTCATTAGGCCAGAGAGGATGGAAATAAATGAACCAAGTTTTCCATAAAAAAACTAGAACACCAATAAAACAAAACCAAGAAAAATAAAAATGGAACTAATGGAGACCAAATTAGAGGATAGCAAATTAAAGAACTAGAGTAGAATTTTTAATACAAGGAATGCTTTCTGAAAAAGATAAGAAATTGACCAAAAAAATTGTAGCAATGCTAATCAAGAAAAAGAAAGAGGAAGCATGAAGTAGTGACGGGCACAGAACCCAGAGGGGCCGCGTTTTTACCTGGCATCCTCCCTGTCCTCTGCTCCTCTCCACCCCCCCCCCCACACTCTTCTGGCCTCAGTGGGTGGTAAGTGCCCTGGCTGGCCAGGCCGGTCCCCAGGGAGCTCCACTGTTTATTTGGTGAGGAAAACACAGACCTTGGCTCTTGTCCTTGTCTCCCGTTGTTCCGGGGGCAGATGCCAGAGGTAAACTGGCTTGGGGGCCGTCTCCTTCTGGAAATGGATTTATAATTCTGCAGCTCTGGTCAGCCTGGCCAGCTCCTCCAAATGGAGAATCTGCAAACTCAGAGCCACCTGACGGCCCGTACTGTGAGGGCCTGGAAAGAGTTGTTGGCTAAGGGGGGGAGAGCGCAGGTGTGGGGTCGCCAAGGCGGGGAGGGAAGCAGGTGGACGTGGCCCAGGGTGGCTTACAAGCAGCGACTTTGAGGCTCAGTGGGTCCTCCTCCGTTTCTTGGGTTCTCTGAGACCCTTTCCCCCTTCTGTGAAGGTTTAATTTACAAAAGATTAAATGGCATGGCTCAACAGCGGTAAGTGCCAAAGAGTTTCTTCAACTTAATGAACGTGAGGACCAGGAAGATGTGACAATGAGCTCCGACTGCAGTTGTGGAACTGGGTGTTCTAGGAACTTGATAAAGCAGGGGTAGCGAGATAGCTCACTGAGACGGACACACTCGAATCCTCCACTGGACCATCGCCTTAACACCTGGGATTACTCTTCCTACAGGTTAGAGATACTTGCGTATCTGAAGTAATTGAGTTCTCTCGAGAGGTGGGGTGGGGGTGGGGGGCAAAACTGCACTCAGAGCGCCTAGAAACTCTCTGCTCTATTTCAAAGTTTGGAAAACTCGTACTTAAAAATAACCCCCGTTTAGGCCCCTCTGAGAGGAGTTTTGATAATCAAAGTGTAGCGGGGCCTCACCAAGTCTGGAGCAGAAGCAGATCAAACAGGCAGAGAAGTCCAGCATGGAAAACTCAGAAAGGAGAGGCGTCCTGGACTGTGGGTGGGGTGGGGTGGGGTGGGGCTGGGACTGGGGGTGCGGCAGAGCACACAGGCTCCCTGGAGACTCCCTTTTCACGCTTCTAAACCAAGTTGTGTAAAAAAAGGCATTCAGACAAATATAAGTGCACATTAGTTCATTAGCAATGAGCCAACCTGCGTATGTGAGACCTGCTGTGTGAGTAGAATCACGTTGGCTTTACAGGTGCCTTAAGCCGGCTCCCCAAGACTTCACCGGGTAACCAACACATTGAAATTATTTCTGCATGTATCGCCACACACCGAACATATTCCAGACATTTTTCATAAGCACAGATTATTGTAATTTACGGAGAGAATGGCAGTATAGTATAGTGTGTTTGAGCTAGCAACAGCAATTAACCAGTGGGGGGAAATGAGAGAAAGGCACATTTCTGCTTTCAGGGATTTTTCTTCATTTTTTTTATTAAATTGTTTTTGATTGAGGTAACACTGGGTTACAGCACTGTGATTTACAGGTGGCGGGTCACGGCTTTTCAGTTGTATGTCACCGACCACACCCACCAGCAAAGCAGGCTTAACCCTCCACCCCAATCCTCCTTCCCCCTTCGCTTCTCACCGCTCACCCTCCTCTTCGGGTAGTCTCAGATCGGCAGTCAGATTTCTAAGTTTTGTTTTGTCTGTGTTTCTTTTTATTTCACACGTGCAGGAAACCATCGGTCTTTGTCTTTGACTTATTTTTCTGAGCGTATTTCCTTCAGGCTCCATCCATGTTGTCATAAATGGCAAGATTTCACTTCTTTAAGAAAGAAGCTGAGTAATTGTCCATGGTGTAACGTCCATCTTCTTCATGCTCCGGTCTGTCCCGGGGCCGTTAGACTGTGGCCATAACTTGGCCGTTATAAACTGTGCTCCAATGAACATAGGCGGGTATGTTATCATTCAGGAATTATTCTTGATGGCCACGTCAACTTTCACACTCCCGAGGAACTTCGGATTTGGAGACAGTGTCGGTTACCTACAGCGGCTCAACAAACCGCCGCCAAATTTAGAGCTTAACAGCAGTGACATATTATTTCCCACAATTCCAAGGTGTGCCTGGGCTCTGCTGGAGGATGCGCTCGTTGGGGCCCCTGGGGTTTCTCACGTGACTTTCATCACCCGGAATATCCAAGATGGCCTCCGGCGCCTGTGGCCTTGGGCTGCCTGTGAGCTGGGCCTCTGTCCACTTCCTCCCTCAGCGTTATGGAGTCTACTGCAGGCCTGCTTACTGGGCAGCAGGAAATATCCAGGAATTAAAAGAAGCTGCAAGGTTTCTTCCCGCTTGCCTCACATCTGCTAAATCCTATTAGCCAAACACCCCAAAGCAGAGGAACTCCAAGCGGTGGGGAAATGGACCTCACCACCAGGTGGGAGGTGGGAAAGGGGCGTGGCTTCAGGGAGGCACCATTCATTGGGGGCCTCGTTGTCTCATCTATTGCTATTAACGAGGTTCAGCGGGAAAAGGGCATTTGGCATTAATGCTGCCTGCTTCATTCAGGCAGGACCACACGAGAGGACTTTAATAAACATTTACCATATTGAGCTAGACAGAATGAATTTCGACCCTAAGTCTTTCCTCGCCTTGTTTTGTGATCTTCATAACCTTACCTTGCACAGTCTAGAGACCAAAAATCCTAAAAAAGATACTTAAAGGATTGAGTAAAAACTACTTCAGAATTTTTCATTCCACTAATTTGAACAAATAGTATATGTATATATATCAGCTAATGAATATTTCAGTCTTTCACGTATGAACCAAAAATGTAATTATGGATTTGATTTTACCAACGTTTGCTGCCTGCAGTAGTCAGTGATCACAAATTGCATTAAATGAAAGGTGAACCCCATTATAGTATCCGGAAAATGGAGCTTAATAAGTTTTATAATTATGGGGCAAATCTATGCAAATTGCAATTTTTATTAGGCAATTTTCCATCTTCATCTAGGCTCTAATAGTCTATTAGGCTGGTGGCACTTCAATGCTTTTATTAAGGAAGTTCTTTAACTTCTTTTCTGTTTTGTTCCTTATAATGAAGGAATTGTATTTTGGGGTAAAATGGTCACAGACCTGATTTACTTATCTTTTTCGATCACATCACAAATAGGAAGCCGAGTTCTATGTTAATTGCTCAGCTAAAACTCTGCACAGCCCATTTATACCCATCTTGTATAATGGCTGAGAACGTAAGAGGATTTTTATGCTCTCTCAAAAAACCTTACTACTGAGATCTTTTCCATTTACTGTACCATGTTGAATGTTGGCCAAAAGAAAAGGACTTCTTGATTTGAAAATCTTAGCAAATCAGTTTTTCATCCTGAAAGTCTTGTTTCCCCTGCTTGGTATTATGAAGCTTTAAATCATTTTATAAACGTGGAATTCAAAGTTGACACATAAAAGGAACTATCACGTTCCCTTTGTCCACTTCTATTGCTCTATGGTTTTGGTAATATTTTATGATACTAGACCCTGTAATTCAATGTTCTTAGCAAATTATCAGGTTTTATTGTCATGTGTGTAAAAATTTTATCATGTTTTCTAAATCATGATTGATGAAGAGTAAATGACCCAGTGTCCCTGTATGAAGGACAAGTCATATAGGAGGTTTTTCAAGATGTTTGGTAATTTTTTAAAATTATTTATTTTTGCGAAGAAAAACTGGGGTGTAGAAGTGCAGAGGGTGAGGGGATTCACCAGAGACAGAGTGGGGAGCAGAATAGGAGTAGCTACTGAAATACATTGCCAAGGGGAGCAGTGGGTGAGACAAGAGAGGTCTGCTATGCCCTATGTGGGTCAGTTCCCTGGCCGGGGATCGAACTCAGGCCGTAGAGGTGATGGTGCTGAGACTTAACCCCTAGGCCAGAAGGGAGGCCCAGGATGTGCGGTATTGACTGAGATAAAAGTCTTAATGATCATTTGACAAAAGGTTTATTAGATAATCAAAATGAGGATTTGAACTCATGAAGAAGTTTGACACATTTTTCCCTGTGAGAACTGTTCCAATAATTACAGTTGGAGTTCAATTTATAGACAAAGGAACGGCGAGTTGCTCAATTATCGGGAAAGGAGGGGGAGGATGTCATGTGGTCTCAGGCAGGCTCAGATGGAGCAGGCTCCATTCAGAAATCACCAGAAAGCAAGCAACATATAGCTGAGCATGCATGCTGCAAAAATCGGAATTGGGGGGGGGGGCGCTGCAGATTAAGAACATGCACTTGAACAAATATTAGATTACATGATTGAAGAGACATCTAGATAAAACTTCTGCAAAGCCTCAGGGAAACTGAAGAGCCCTGCCTATGTTGTAAGAGCTCAACTGAGAGAGGCTACAGGTCAGAGACGAGCACATCAAGCAACAGAAAGGGAAGGAAAGTGGCTCTTGGAGAATGAGTTGAAAAGAAATCATTTCTAGAAGGAAGACCACCTCTGAAGCATACTGCAGTCAAATCTGTACTGCTGCCACGGAGAAGATGGCCAAGGGAAACCCCAGGAAGTGCAGGGAGCAGACGTGGAGGACAGGCGTGACTAGACAGTGAATGTGGAAGGTGATAGAAATGGTGTAACACACAGTGTGTCTTCCCAAAGAGCACAGAACAAACTTAACACAAGCAAATTTACAGATAACACAGAAGGATGACTGTGATTTATACACTAACAGGATCCTCTTACTAGAACATGAAAAATCAGTATAATACCTTCAGGACCAATACAAATTCTAGAAGCATCAGGACAAGATAAGGTTATAACTTGTCATAGGAAACTTCAGGTTGACTTCAGACTTTCTTCCCAAACTCAAGATGCCAAAAGATAATGGAACAGTTTTTTGCAGCTGTTGTTGGGGGGAAAGACTTTGGGTTAGGAATTCACAAATGCTTCTTAAATTACATGCTTTAGTTGATGGAATGCATATTAATAAGGATCAAAATAAATAACTTATGAATATGGAGAATGAAGTTTGTGGTGACCCTTGAATCTAAATATACAGCTTTATTAGGTTAACATGACTGGAAATTGTGGTCATAAAAACAGAATTTACATATTAAAATATTATTTCTACATTAAGTAGCTTATTCGAGAAATGTAAGAGATCATAAAAATTCCAGCTAGTGCCAGCAGAAATAATGGACGGGGAAAGGATGGGAAGGATCTTGGCTTCTTCATAATTTTAATAAGTGGAATATCTCATCTGGCTGCTGTAACAAAGTGCCATGGACTAGAGCTGATAAACAACAGACATTAGTTTCTCACAGTTCTGGAGACTGGAAGTCTGAGATGAGGATGCCAGCATGGCTGGGTGATGGCTCTCTGGGGTTGCCTTGCTGTGTCCTCACACGGTGGAAAGATTATTGGTCTCTTATTAGAGCACTAGTCTCATTCATGAGGGCTGCCCCCTCAAGACCTAGTCACTTCCCAAGGGGACTACCTTTGGGGTTACAATTACAACACATGAATTTGGGGGGGACATAAACATTTACATAATAGCAGGGAATCAAGAGGTCATAGTTTAAATTGAAAGCTATTCAATACACTTTAACCTTTTCATACTAACCCCTACATCAGATACTCACAAACTTTACAAAGTGCCTTCTAGATACATTCATATATAATATGAAGAAGTCACTTCTCTGTCTGCATACTCATTTATGTGCTAAGTCTGATTAGTTTTGAGAGTGGTGGTGTCTCCTGTATCGCTGTGCTCATCCTTCTCTCATTCCATGCACCCCCTGCAGTTTTTCTTCAGCGTTATTTGTTGCATAGAAGTACATGCTAATTACCTCCATGTGAGCTGTCCCCTTTATGATAAAGTGATCCTCTGACAGATTTAATGCTTCTTACTTGTAATTCATATATTTGATGATTGATCGTATTGCTACCCATGTTTGAATTTACCTTGTATATTTTTAAAAAATATTTATTTATTTATGCATACAAGAACTGGGGTACAGGCCAGAGTCCAGGGAGGTGAGAGGATTCACCAGACAGAGCCGGGAGCAGAACAGGCAGATTGACTGAAACATACTGCCGAGGGCAGCAGCAGCAGGTGAGGCAGGAGAGGTCTGCTGTGCCATGTGGGTCCCCTCCCTGGCCGGCAGCAGGGATCGAACTCGTGATGCAGTGGCTGCGGCCTGCTTCATAGTGTGTTGCTTAACCCACTGTACCACCAGGGAGGCCCTACCTTGTATATTTTTATGTATTCTTTTGTTTCAGGTATTCCTCCTATATAGCATAGAGTTGGACTTAGTTTTTAGGTCCAAATTTAGAATATGTTTCTCAGTGGGTTATTTGATTCCAGTTTCAGTTATCATTAGAATCAATAAGGCCAGAGGGATAAACTAATGATATAAACCAGAAAGTTCATAATTAGGCCCTAGAACCTAAGGGGATTAATTTTATGATAGGCATTTTCTCAGAGAAGTGTGGTGTCTAAGAGCCACTGTGTGTTTTAAAGATTAAGTTAAATCTTCACCTTTCTCCTTACACCAAAACAAATTTCAAATAGCTAAAAAAAAAATTAAATGTGAAAGTAATAAAGAATGGTCAGTAAATATAAAAGTATGCTTAATCATAGAGATTAAAGAAATTCAAATTAAAGCGATGACATCACTTATTTATAGCTACTTGTCAGGAAGTTAAAAAGATGGGTTAGAGCAAGTGTTATATGAGGACATGAAGAATTGGGACCCTGGTATATGATTGTGCTTTCAGGTTAACTACATCAGCAATCTTACAAAAGTATTGATGATTTTTCTATAGCACAATAATTTTTATTTGTTTATTTTTAAAGATGTTATTTGTGCACACAAGACCTGGGGTACAGGCCAGAGGTGTAGGGGGTGAGAGGATTCACCTGAGACAGAGTTGGGAGCAGAACAGGCAGATGGACTGAAACACACTGCTGAGGGGAACAGTGGGGAGGCAGGAGATGTCTGCTGCGCCATGTGGGTCCCCTCCCTGGCCAGGGATTGAACTTGCACTGCTGTGCGGCCGGCCGATGCTTCACAGTATGGCGCTCAACCCGCTGTGCCACCAGGGAGGTCCCATTTTCCAACTTTTAACTTAAAACTTTACTTGTAAATGAATAAATGAACCAAAGACAAAGATATCCTGCATTGGCTGTGTAGTGTGATGGTTCAAGGTACTGGCTGCTTGGTCAGAACCCAGCTCCAGCGCTCATGATTTGGGGGTGTGGGCATGGAGTGGCTTGAGCAAATGAGTTGCTTGACTTTCTCATCTGAAAATGAGGTTTATCAAACTACTAAGAATGGAACTTCCATATGATCCAGCAATCCCACTCCTAGGAATATACCCAAAAGACACAAAAACACTGATTCAAAAGAATACCTGCACCTCTATGTTTATAGCAGCACTATTTACAATAGGTAGGACCTGGGAAAAACCTAAATGCCCCAAAACAGATTATTGGATCACGAATATGTGATCCATATGCACGATGGAATACTACTCAGCAATCAAAAGGGATAAACTAGAGTCATTCATAGGAACATGGATGGACAGGAAGGGATGATGCTCAGCGAAATAAGTCAGAAGGCAAAAGAAAAATACCAGATGGTTTCCCCCCTAGGAGGAATATAAGGGAACCAAATAAGGATCAAGGAAAATAATAATAATAATATCATAACAAAAACAAAAAGACGACAAATTGGAGACACTTGGTGGGGATGGGGGAGGAAGAGGGTTGAGGGCAGATAAGAGCACAAGGGACAGAGGTGATGGTGCACTGGTGAAACGGTGATGGGGAATACATGGGGATTACAAGTGATGTCAAATACATACAAAGAAAGAAAAAATAACTTATACAAGAAAAAAAATGAAAATGAGGTTTATAATAGTAACTACCTTTCTCGGGGTTGTGTGATGATGAGCTCAGTTAGTATGTGGACAGCGCTCGGAGGGGTTCCTGGCAGGGCATTGATGATGAGGTCATAAAAAAATTGTTCTGCCCAAGCAGTAAAGACCAAGCGGCACTCTGAGAGCAAGTGGGTAACAGGTTTATCGTTCCCATGCTAGCGGGCACCAGATACGAGCAGGCGCCTGAAAATCTGCGCCACGAACATGCACAAAAGTTTCCTCTTACACTCAGTGTAAATGTTAAATGCAGCGTGCACAGTAGAGGAGAAATAAAGTCAGTGTGGCAGTGATTTCCTCCTTTCCTGTTGAAAGGTGTGCTGACTGCTGTTAGGCCAGAGCGGCTCTATCTTTGCATATTGGGAAAGGGGCAAAAACTGGAGGTGGGGCAGAGACCCTGTAGTGTAGTTTCTAAATGTCTGGATGGAGAGAGCACCTTCTGTGACCAAATTTAGAAAGAAATTCTTGTGCATCATTCATGTGTCCTGGACTTTAAGCCATATGTCACGATTGAAAGGGATTTTTGGGTTATTACCAAGGTGTGTGTTAGTATATATTGCTCGCTGGAAGAAGGGGAATCCAAATATTCACTATTTGGTAATATTTCCATTTCTCTCCCTTCCCAGCTACACTGTAGGGGGCAATTTGGCGCCCCCTGGAAGTTTAACAGGGCCATATAATTGCAGAAGAGACTTGTCACTCCCAGCTAGATGAAGACCCCCATCTTCCCCGCCAACAGGCTCATCTCTCCTCTGCCATAGTAACCAGGCACATGCCCAACGGGAGCGACTTCATCCACTGAGATGGGAGGGAGGGCAGAACGCCTGGTCAACCTAGTCAAGGGTAGAAAATAACCCTTCAGTGCTTTAAGCCACTGACATTTTAGGGCTGTTTGTCTCCGTAGCAGAATCAAGTCTTTCTAAAGACAAATTACGACATGAGCATTTCACTTGTATCCCATGAGCAAAATCACCTTGCTCGCCCTCTCCCTGCTTTGTACCCCAGTGGCGTCAGCACAGCGTGATCCTTCGGGAGACCCAGGAGATGGATGATGATGGATTGGTGAACATCATATTTTTCATGCTAGACATTTGCTTCCATTGGACCTACAAGGTCTCCACTTAGCTTTGATTAAAACATAAATTGGAGTAGACTGCTTTGTAGTGACAGGAATATAAAAGTTGCTAACTTAGAGGCACTTCATTCTGAAGCCATTTGGACAGCTCACGTTCAGGTTTCGTGGCAGAAGAGCTAGACAGAGGAGCACAGGGAGAGAACACGCCAAGTTCAAAGTGCAGCTGGCGGGAGTTCTCCAAGGGGATTCCACCATCTGGGTCCTTGTGAATGATGCGCGTTGGAGGGAGGCAGGTGATTTCCAGCACATCAGTGTCCAGAGGTCTATTTTCTTCTTTTTTAAAAAATGAGTTAATTGATGAGATCATTTCGTTTTTTAAGATTTTATTTATTTATGCATACAAGCGCTGGGGTGCAGGCCAGAGTCATAGAAGGTGAGAGGGTTCACCAGAGACAGAGTGGAGAGCAGATCAAGCAGATGGACTGAAACACCGCTGAGGGAGCAACAGGTAAGACAGGAGAGGTCTGCTGTGCCCTGTGGGTCCCCTCCCTGGCCAGGGATGGCCCAGGATGAGATATAAAAACACCTGCCACCTCCCTCCTGAGGGCTAAAACAAAAATAATCAAGCTATCCCTAGCCACTGTGGCATGAGTTCAAGCCCCGCAGGGAGCTGACCCACATGGCACAACAGACCTCTCCTGTCTCCCTGCTGCTCCCCTCAGCAGTGTATTTCAGTAGATCCACCTGTTCTGCTCCCCGCTCTGTCTCTGGTTAATCTTCTGGTCTCCACACACCTCTGGCCTACACTCCAGTGCTTGTGTACATAAATAAATAACAATAAATGTTAAAAAAATATAAAAGAAACACTTAAATAAGAGCTCAAGTGCCCACCCAGAACTGCAGTAAACACCCCAGGGGAAGGCTCTGTGCTGGGAACGAAGAGATGGACTCCCAGCCTGTGGCATGTGTCAACTACGGCCTGCCTCCAGCGCTGCATCTAGTGCTTAAAACAGCCTGGAGCGGAAGTGGCCACGAGACTGAGACATAGGGCCGGGAGCTGACCAGAGGAGCAGTCACTGTGGAGGCTGCCACACAGTCCTGGCACCCACAACACAGGAGGAAGCTCCAATTCCTGAGTCTACTGGAGGTGACTATTTGGTGCCAAGCACCCCCACTGAAGAAAGGAGCGAGGAAATGGGGACAGGCCGTTGGTTAGGAAGAGGGTGGCCCAAGCCCCGGAGCCCACTTGTCGATCTGAATAAAGAGCAATCAGTGGGAGGGTTTCAGGTGTCTGACACCCATTTATCAAGCTAAATGGGGACAATCGATGGAGTCGGGATACCCCACCCATCAAAATGGAATGTTCAGAACGCCAGCACAACAACACAGCACTGCAGCACCAGACCAAAGCTAGTGTCGGGAAGGCAGGCCAGTGTCAGGGGAGGCTGAGTGAGCCTCAGGAACCTAGGAGACCCCACCAGCCCCCAACCAATCAGCGGGAGACATAACACGGAGCCCGCCATCAGCCCAACCCCCACCCTTTGGCCATCATGCCTATTTGTTGGCGGAAAGGTCATGACATATTTTTTCCAACAACCCTATATATATTTAAACGTTTGCTTTATGTACTCAGTACCCCTCTCTGCCCACAGAAGTTTCCTGTCCTCTCTCTTATCTATCAGTAAATCTCTTGCTGCTCTCCTAACTCTCATTTTGAGTTAAATTCTTCCCTTGCCAAGTCAAGAACCAGGAGGAGACTCTGGGGGTCCCTGGGCCCTTGAGGCCAGATTCACTAAGAAACACTGTAGTTTAAAAAAATACAATCGAGGCTCTCAGTAGCAGACAAAAAGAAGCAATGAAGAGCATTATGAGCTCAAGAACACAATGCTGGAGAACATACATAGAATAATGTAGAAAGAAAGAGAATTAAAAAAAAAAAAAGAAAATAGTGTAAGAGCCCTGTGTGTTAAAGAAAAATAACCTCTGTATCATGGGGGTCTTAGAAGGAGAAGAGAAAGACATAGAAAATTTATTTAAAGAACTAATCATTGAAAAACATCTCAGTTTGGGAAATGAGCCAGATGTTGTAATCCAAGAGGATCAAAGAGCTCGACAGAAAATAATGCTCCTCATATGCTTACCAATACACATTATAATAAAGCTGTTAAAACCCAAAGGCAAGGACAAATATTAAAAACAACAAGGGAAAGGACCTCCCTGGTGGCAGAGCAGGTTGAGCGCCACAGCTGTACGAGTTCAATCCCTGGCCAGGGAAGGGACCCACATGGCATAGCAGACCTCACTTGCCTCACCCGCTGTTCCCCTCAGCAGTGTACTTCAGTTGATCTGCCTGTTCTGCTCCCCACTCTATTTCTGGTGAACCCTCTCACCTTCTATAACTCTGGCCTGTACCCTAGCTCTTGTATGCATAAATAAATAAATCTTAAAAAAAAAAAAACATCAAGGGAAAGAAAGGTGACCAGTAGGGAACACTGAGCTGACTGTGGGTGCCTCTCTCAGAAACAACATTACAAGCACCAAAGAACTGGATATTGGAAGTACTTAAGGAAAAAGACCGCTAGCCCTAACCCTCTCCCAAGCAAGATTAACATCCAGTATAGAAAGGAGAGTAAGGAGCGTCATGGAAAAGCAAAAACTAAAGGACTTTATCAACACTCAGTTACACATGAAAGAAATCCTAATGGGTTATTATAAAGCAACAGAACAAAGACTATTGAGGGAACAGATTTAAATCACTTAACATGGAGAAGGAGGCGATTAACAGGAGGAGAGTAACAAGGGGTCACACAAGAAGCCCTTCATTTACTAACCTCAGTAGACCCCAAGCAAAAGGTAACAGAAGTAACACATAAGACACTGGAGGTAGAACTGTAACAGGAAGTCCTCAAAAAATTGAAAAGACAAACCAAAACCAAAAATTAACTCTAAGTGGCTCGAAGTTTAGATATAAGACCTGCAACAATAAAATGTATAAGGGAAAACACTGGCAATATGTTCCATAATCGCAACAATAAAGACATTTTTGGGTGATTCAACCCAGGTGTCAAGGGAATTAAAAACAAAAACAAACAGTACCTCTATATAGGGCCTCCTTGGTGGCTGCACTGTGAAGCATCCGCGGCACAGCAGCGCAGGTTCAATCCCCATCCAGGGAGAGGAACAACATGGCGCAGCAGACCTCTCCTGCCTCGCCCGCTGCTCCCCTCAGCAGTGTAGTTCGGTGGATTTGCCTGTTCTGCTCCCCACTCTGTCTCTGGTGAATCCTCTCACCTACCACGCCTCTGCCCTGTACCCCTGATCTTGTATGCATTAAAAAAAAAAAAAAAACTTCTATATAGTGAAAGAAAATACAAGATGAATAAACAGATGCTCTCCTGAATGGGAGAAAATACACAACATACAGCTGATAAGGAATTAATATCTAAGATATGTGAAAACCTCAATACAATTTGACAATAAAAAAACCCCAAACCAATCAATAAATAGACAGCAGATATGAACAGACAATTCACCAAAGAGGACGCCCAGAATGCCAAAGGCCATATGAAAAATGTTCATTGTTACGTCTAATAAGAAGTAAAAGATGGGGTTGGGGCGCCCTACTCCCATCGATTGTGTGCCATTTAGTTTGATAAATGGGCTTCAGGTACCCGGGCCTGTGGGGGTGCCCTCCTGGCTCCCACTGATACTGCTCTTTATTCAGATGGATACATGGGGTCTGGGGCCCCAGTGCCCTGTTCCTAACTGACGGAAGTGGATGGCGAGCACAAGTGCTGGACACGTTGCTGAGAAGGCTTCTTGAAGTTAATATGGCCAATTTATAACTGTTCCTTCTCCTGCCAAAAATGGCCTGCTCTACCCTGTGTCAGGTCAGGATAGGTGAGATTCAGGTACAAGGACAATCTAAATCTTAATGACTGGAAACAGCAGGTTTATTTCTTAAATTTAAATTTTGAATGCAAATTGGAAGGAAACTCTGTTCACACCATCTTCATCCCAGGACCCAGGCTGATGGAGAAGCTGCTGACATTTGGGAGAGAGAGAGTTCCTGAGGATTTTACACTGGCAAGTGGAAGCTTTGACTCAGAAATGTCTCGTCTCATCAGCTAGTCACCAGGCCACATCTTAATCAAAAGGAGGACACAGAGAGGAGAACCAGAAACATTTCTTGAAAACTAATTATGATCACTATACCAATCTTCCTCCCTTCCTTCCTGGCTTTTTATTACTGACCCTCAGTAGCACCAAGCTCCTCCCACATCCTCCTCCCTGCAGTCCAGCCTGGTGACCACCTTCTCAGTCAAACTATAGTTAACCTCAGAGACGCTTTCCAAACACTTAAAACCAAACAATGCCACGTCCCACCATTACACTCAATCACAGCCCTTTATTTTAATATTCTTCAAACATTTGGCATTTTCTTGTATTTTTCTTATTTGTCTGTATATTCTGCTAAAGTGTATAAGTTAAATGTCTGTCTTCTGGCATGTGTTCCCAGTGCCCATAAGTGTCAATAAATATGAACTTCATGAATTTAATCATTTAAATTAGAGACATTAGACTAAGCCGTATCTAAAAGCGCAACAAGTTAAATATACAAATGGATTCATTTCATGGGTTAAGCCAACTTGAGTTGGCCTTATTGTAACTCCCACCATGACATTTCTATTTTTCCTAGGAGGAATTTGTATAGTTCTACCTAAAGTATGCCATTCTAACCATTTTTATTGGGTGCAATAATAGGATATTTTTTATTCATGGTTATATCATAGGCCTCCCCCTATCCCCAGGTCCATCACAGAATAGGTGCCGGGTGACCTCATGGAAGGAATCATTGAGCTGGAGGACAGCACAGGGGGAGGGTGTGTTCATGGTGTCCATAACCCAACAGGTTCTCAAAGATTCAGAAACATTTCCTATCAAACGAAAATGCTGCCCACAAAGACAAAGCAAAATAACATACAGCAGGTCCCCTAATGATGATCTTATATATTTGTACTACACTATTAATTATCAATAATCTCAAAGTACTTTCCTAGCCAAAGAGAGTGAATCTAGTGTGAGATCAGGTGTTGTAAAAATATCATTAACAGCAGAGAATGCTAAATGAGCACAACTTATGTAAATAATCTTAATAGCAATGATAAGAGAGATAATTGTTCACAGGTGTCATTTCCTGGGGTAAAAACATCCACCTTTTCTTGCAAGAGAAAATGCTAATAGTTTCATTAAATTTATGAGTCTTAATTAGCACACTGCTGTTCTAATTACTGTGCTAGTCCTGAAATCATGTTCCTTCACTCCTTTGCCTCTCTTAAGCAGATTCATACACAGTCACACTTTCACCTCTTTATGAATACGTGCATTGTGGCAAGGTTTTGACATTCATCCTCAACAATGATGAAGTCTCACTAAACATTCAATCAGCTTTTCTGTCTTTGAAGCTCATTTTCTGTCTCACACATGCACATACCCTTTGTGAGGCAATTCATACTTCAGAAGTTACTAAGAAAGTGGTTTTCTTAAAAACCGTTCTTATTGCTCTCCTACAAAGTACCTAAAGTTTTTTTAAATCATATTTTCTGCAGTCAGAAAAGTTCACATAAAATCACTAAGGTCCCTTTAGTGCCTGTCTGGCTGACATACTTCATTCTTCATACATTCTCTTTGACATTCTAATTTTGATGGTGAGGACACTACCCTGCAGTTTCCATCTATCGCATTCACCATTGCAGAGTATAAGGCCTAGTGCTTTATACAGTATCTCATTTAATTCACCCCTTTATCCAATAAATAATAATTATTATACCTCCATTTACAAAAGAAAAATGAAGCACATCAAGAACATGAGGAGATTGCTCAGTCACATAGACCAATTCTCTCCTCTCCTGTGGGACATCAGTGAAACTTACCATGAAATGTTCTAAAATGCCTGATGCTCTATCCTTGTTCATCATCCCTCCACCTATGTTTTAGTCTGAATATTTTCTTCTAAACTATCATCCAGATGATCAGTACTCTCTTCGGCTGTGTCTAATTTGCTATTTTACCCAACACTGAGCGCACATTTCTTATATTTTCCTGTCGTAGTATTTCCATTGTTCTTTTTTATAGTTTTCAGTTCACCAAAATTCTCCATCTTGTCATTTAATTTCTTAAATATAATAAGCATAGCTAATTTAAAGTCTATGCTAAAAACTCTAATATCTGTCTAGACTGTGGCTCTATTTCTATTTCCGTTCTGTCAGTATTGTTTATTATTAATTCTTAGTTATGACTCACTGAGTGCTAGCCATTACAGAGTATTTGAGACTCTAATGCCAGTTTCTTCTGGTTGGAAATATATCAGGCTCTGATCATTTCTGCTTGGAATTTCAATATCTTTTTGAACAACATAACAGGCAAACATGTTTGCTATCCATGCACTCATACAAAAATGTAGGTTACCTTCCATCTTCCCAAATTACTAAAGAAGAGAATTTACTCAAGAAATAGAAACAATTCCAAGTCAAAACAAACAGTATTTATCTCTTTGAGGACACATTCTGCCGATAGCAGTTTTCTCTTTAAATATAAACAAATGAGGTTCAAGTGAAACAAATAGGCAGCTATAAAACCAAATTCCATGGAAAAAAAAACAACCTCCAAGTCCCTTAACATTAGCAAGAATAATTTAGACCTTTCCACATTCATCTTTAGTGCCTACATACTATTTAGTACATACTTAATACATTTCAGTAGGTCAGTTCCTGGGTTTTGACCTTCAAAGAAATGAAAGACATCTTGTCTAACTTAAAAAGAGCTTTATTTAGTATACAATCTCCATACAATCCAGTACAACAAGTTATAAAAGCTCTTTGTAAGATTTTACCTATAGGATATTAAATACAGAAAATCAATTACACAAGAAAGCCACACTCTCATTTAAAAAGCTTTCTGCATAACCAGATGAGCACTCTTTTCTAGGCCAAAAGGTTGTCATATATAAAGTGTCTGGGAGCACATTAATCAAGATATACGATCTGAGAATATTTTAATATGTTCCTATTAATTCCAAGGTTTAAATGAAATTTTAAAAATGGAATATTTCTAAGTCCATTCAGGTAGGTTTTGGCCAAAGATGAATTAAAATTGTTATCTTAGACAGAGTTCATATGGAATCATATTAAACACTTTTAATTAATTGTGAAGATGCAGATCAGATGAGATATTTACATATGTCTTGGCCACCTGGCAGAACCAACCCCCCCAACACACACACACACACACACACAATTTATCAGTTGATCTCACAAGGGTCAAGTAAATCTTCTCTAAGTGGACAATAACTGGCCTAGGTGTCATGTAATTATTCTCCGGGATAATATATCTGCAATGAATTCCTATTTTTTAAAAATCTGTATTAAAAGCGACTGGAACCTTTTGACTATCATAGAATCTTTGTTAGCCACCGTGATCAGTATCAGTAGTTGGTCATTTAATGAAGCAAGTAGGTAAAAATAGGGAAGCATAAGTTTAAGTGCACAATTGCACATGTATTTGCTAATCTTTTGATATAAAGCCAAGACCTTTCCTTTGCACAAGGGTCCAATGGTTGCATTTCTATTCTTACATAAATCAGACTAATTAAATGATTTGGGTATATTTTAATACCCGCTGATCAGTCTAGAGTTTTTAACGGTGCAATGAGTACTTATATAGATGTATGAAGCAATCTAAGTTCAGAAATTTTCATGAATTCTGTTTTTCCAACATTTTGTAATTTTCCCAACCATGGCTACTTTAAAGCAGTTTTTTATTAGTAACTCAACCTTTACCAAATCTTGCCAAAGCATTCAAATTAATTTTTTCAGAAATAACTTTCGTTTTTATATTCATATTTCCTTGGTGTATGGTAAATTGTGTACTTACAATAAGAAGCAGAACTTGCACAGAGAAGTTTGCTATGGACCTCAAACTCAAGAAGGGGGAGCAGAGGCATGTGAGAAAATACCAGGGAGCAGCCCCCCAGCGGGGGCTTCGGCTTACAGGAGGGTGGAGGCTACCACGGGGTCTGGTGAGTCCTGTAAGGAGAGGTTAATTAAGAGCACTTATTGTACTTAGAGGTTCTTCCAAATACTAACTCTGAAGCAAATTCAAGTTATTCTATGCATAAAAAACATACAATTTGAGGCTACTACCCGACATCAACACAGCCACCAAGATCTGCGTAGCAGGGAGCTCAGGTCACAGGTCACTTGCTTTGGCTTGGGAGAGAGCCAGGAGTCAGTTGCTTTTCCTCTTTTTCCTTCTCTCTACTCCAGAGAGAAGATCATAAAAGAGAACACTGACAAGCACTAAAAATATTTCACATGATTCATTAAAAGATTTGGTCATTAGGAAATAAAAATGTCTACTGTACATGGTCACAGTGTCCTGGAGAGTGTAGGTATGGGTTCTGTCTTGCAGAGACTTTTTTTTTCTGGCACTTTATATTTTTTATTAAAGACTAAACACTGAATGTTGTGGCAACAATGGCAGCTAAACTATGATAAAAAGATTATTGTATGCCATCAATGTGGTGACAATAAGCATAAAAATTTAAGTACGTATCTCATATATATTGAGAATCCAAATACCCAAATATTCAGGTTGATGCTTATAGGAGTATTTAAAATAAATTGAAATATGTCTGAGAAGGAAAAGGAGGATTTTAAAAATGAAACTACATAGTCTAAAACGTTGTACCTTACATGTGCTTAGTCTCAATTAGAGTAAGGCACTCGCTGAAGGATGTACTGACCCATGCTGTCAGCTACAACAGGCATGCATCATTACTGGCTTCATTAAAGTTTTAGTGCTGATTAAAATGTTTTATTATTGTATTAGCCTAAACTGCAGTGGTCTCCAACCTTATTAAGGGGATTCAGGAAAGATATAACTCAGGAGTTTCAGTTGCATAATTTAATAACACTGCTACTGTCAAATTTTTATTTAAATATGTTTTGATAAAAGCCAAGTATCCTTGAGTTCAATATGAAAGTGTAAATTTTTTTCTGACTGCTGCTTAATATGTAGTAACTGAATATGAAATTATTTGAACATGTGATAGATCCATCTTGATGTCTACAGCCATTTACTTTACTGCAATGGCAAGGAAAAACATTTAAATCATTTCCAATTGGCAAGAACAGGGAAGAAAGTTAATTTTGTTAGGCATTCATTTAATTAAATGCGCAATATACTTTTATCAGCAACTTTTTCAAGTCTCCTTCATTAGAAATGAATATAAAAGCAATTATCAAAATTTTTTTAGCAGGTACACACATCCTCTTCATTGTTTACAAATCAGTATGACTTAGAGGCACTTGGTTACCTTTGAGTAAGGAAAAAAATGACACTGCTAGTGTCCTCATAGTAAGATTGGAGACCACAGTCAAACTTGGTATGAAAATGCTCTTTGCCAAAAATATTGTGTAAGTGAATTTGTTAAGATACAACATTTAAAAAGTATTTAGACTTTGCAAGGGTCTAGGCTGTAAAAAATACAAAAGCTAAAAGCAAAAAGTTTACAAAATTTTGCAAACCCAGTAAATTTAAATGAGTAAGAAATAAAGAAAAAGTATCTTACTTGCTGCAGGATAGGTTAAATAGTATCAGTAGGTTTTAAAATAACACTGAACACTAACAAATTTCACGTGGCTACATAACTTTTTAGTCCCTTTAAGACTTACAATGTGGAATTTGTAACACTTTTCTGTGCCCAGCATTAAAACAAGCACACACATGTGTGCACATGAACGCACAGTACAACTTAATACATGACATATTACATTTCAGACAGAGCACAACAAAAGTTGAGATTCATACACAGGCTTAACATGATTTTTGGGGAAATATTAAAAGCATGAAAATCGGAAAACATTATGAAACGTTTAGGTGAAACAGGACAATAAGGAGCTTTTTAAAAAATGACACCAATTGGTCTTCACTATTGGAATAATATTAAATAATCTACACATAGCCTCAATTCAATTCATTCAATTCAATTCAATTCAACCACACGTGGTTGTCTTAAGTCAAATGAAAATTATGAGTATTTCACACCCTCAACAGGCTCTGAACTGTCAACATGATACGAGGCTGTCCAGAGCGTCTATAGACACATACAGCTCTTTCCAAAGACAACATTCTAGATCACACTTTGAAGTTGAGAACATAAAGAGTATCCATGGAGACTAGACAAAAAAAGACCCACTCGTATTTGTATAAGATACTTTCAAAGACAGCAACGCTTGTGTAAACATCTGTAGAACTTATTCATATCACAGCTTTAAGGTAGGGGCTACCCAATCACATACGAAACATTACCTACTGAGTCTCATTATGATGAAGTTTCAGGTATGAAAAATAGAGATTGAACAGGAAGCTTTGTTACTTGTTTCTGGAAAGCTTGTAAACGTGGAATGTTTTGTTCTGAAACACTCTGGTGAAGTACGCTGTGTAGGGAGGCAGGTTTCTTTTGATCTCTTCACAGAAACGAGGGTGGCCGGCAAGTTTCAAGTCAGGATCATTCTCTCCTGGACCATCCATCATCTAAAGCCAAAGCCAAACCAAATAAAACTTAGAAAAAGCTCATCTTTATGAGACAACAGAAACAGCAGTAGGTACTGGGTTTCTTTGCAGACGACAGGCTAGTGAACATAAATGTTATTTCAATGTCAGTGGACCTGAAGATGGCCTCGCCTGTCCCTTCCAGTCAGCAGAGTCAACCAAGGCTGAGGAGGTGAGCTCAGTGTCACACAATGACCTCCTAAGATGGTCTTCTAGCAAAGCTAGAAGCAGAACTTGGATCTCCTTATTCTTAGGAATTGTTCCTCAACATACAAAAAATACAGAGAATGATTGTGTAACAGGGTTGTCCCCAGGAAAGGGGGAAGTTCCAGAACCCCCGTTCTGCCCTAAGTGGGTGGAGCTGAGCAGGGAAAGAAGATTCTGCAGAGAGAGAGGACAGAAGGAAGGGAAGAAGAAGGAAACAGGATGGAGAGCAGCAAGGAGACATGGAGGAGGCACGTGGAGCAGAGGACATGTGAAGAAACTACGCTTGCTTTTGGTCTTGGGCTGGTTGGAACAGATGCGGGCGAGAGACCCATGGGGAGGTGAACAATGGCAGCTTTCATCTTGATTTTGATTTTGCTCTTTTCCTCCCAGATTTGTCTGACTCTTTTAACCCTTTTCTATGAGTCTCTACTAACAGGTCTTTTAGACGTGTGGCAGGCTTTTGGGCCTTGCTTTGGGCCAATCCTATTTAGCTGGACTTTTATCCTCAAGAAGAGGGGTAACTTTAAATGCTTAACTTAGTAACTATGTTCTTTGTCCTTTTTGTATTGTACCCTAATTGCATTAAAGTTCTTTTCCATTAAAGGCCTTATATGTTTGTCTTAATGAGGCGGATGGCAAAACCCATTCAGAGAGGGCAGGTTTAGGGGTTCTGGGGTGCTCCTCTCCCTGCCCTGTAACAATTGTGACTAGAGAAAATTCTTCAATTCATCAGGAGGCCTGGTCTGTAAAAAGTCACACAAAGCAAAATCTAAACGCACGTCTTTGGGCTGCATTGCTCCTGATTCAAGACAGTTACAGATGGTTGTTTTCCTTGAGCAAAAATCTGGATCTCATATCCCTCCCCCAACCTTTACGAAGGTTTGACCGACACTAAAATCATATATACTCAGGGCACACCACCTGATGATCTGATACACATATGCACTGTGAAGTAATTGACCACAATCGAGCCATCTGCATTGCCTAATGAAACAAAATTGGGGTGATAGAATAGTTTCTGGGGTCCCCATGCACAGCCGGGAGAAACTGTAGTTATCGTACTGCCTCAAATGCTTGCAGTTTGCTAAGAAAGTAGATCTTAAGTGTTCTGAATTTCACATCTGTACAATGGTTTTTTTTTTTTCAAAGTTGAGCTAGGTTCATCATTTTTCTTACTCATTTATAAGTATCTATCAGCTTTTGTATGCAATGGTTACAGCACACTCCACAGCTAAAGGGTGAAAATCTGCTCTCTCTACCTGAGGCCTGGAATAGCTCTAGGGACATTCTCCTCAGAAGGGAGAACAAAGTGACTCGTTTTCCCCCTCCAGCGTTGGAGCTGGGTCATCTCACAGAAGCCATCTTTGGGGAAACGTGCCAGCGGACACAGGGGCGCCCCAAGGAGCACTGGCAGGCAGAACAGTGAGAATGTGCCGCCGTGGCTGGGGAGAGGGGAGGCGCGGTGTCCACTGCTCACACGTGAGTCAAGCGATGCTCTGGGCAGTGGTTTTTAAAGGCTGAGGTCTTATTTTTTATTTAGTAGCAGAATCCTTAAAAAAACCACATTTTACGCAAACCCTCACGAGAAAGCCAGCTGATGGCAGAGTCGCTCGTCTGCCATCAGCTGGGGACTGCAGCCTCCTGTCCCCGAGCGCCTGTGGCATCACTCAGGGCCGCGGTAGCGCGTTCTGCAGAATGCAAGAGAAAGACGGGGACTCGACTCTGCCGCACTCTGTGGCGGCAGCGCGGACGCAGATTTACACTACTCGGGAGTCCACGGCCTCCTCGTCGTTCTCCGGGGCCGCGGGCTTACGTGTCCGTTGGCGACGTCCAGCAGGTCCCGCAGCCGGCAGCCGCGGCGGTGCCGCCGCTCGTAGCAGATGCTGTCCTCCAGGATGACGTAGTCGGCGCCGAAGGACCGCAGCAGCGCGTGCACGTCCTCTGGAGAGCGCTTTGCGTATATCTGATAAACCTTCACACGCAGGGGGAAAGGGACGGGTGTAAAGCGCCACTTAACCACCTGGAAGCTCACGGCCACACCTGCCGACGTCACTGCCCGCAGGGCTGACTGTAAGACCAGGGCCCAGCTCGCCAGCTGCTCTGGCTACTCACTGCCGCACTTCCCTGGGTGGGGCGGGGGGTGGGGGGTAAGGGTGGGGTGGGGGACAAGGGTAAAGGTTTCCGAGGGGGTATTGCCATGACTTGGGAAGAGGGAGAGCGAGTCACGCTGAATAAGTTGGATTTAGACAGTGTTTAAACTGTGAATATATTCATAGGTAGATGCCACTTCTAAGACGCTTCTTCAAGGTAAGGTACATAGCCGAGTAAATAAGACATAACCTCAACTTTTACAAATGGGACCTTTAGATTAAAACGATGTGTTTAGTGTGATGGTAAAGCTTGGGGTATATGGGCAACTGATAATGGCAGTTGGGGAAAAGCAACCCCCTCCCCCCCCACCCAGAAGTCCCTGGTTCTAGGCTGGTGCATCACTTGTTGTTTTACTGCTACTCTGCGGCACCCTGTTTGACCAGGGGCCTTACACCTCTCTCATCTTTCCTGGAAGCACTTTACAGCATCGGATGGGGGCTCAAAGGGGGCGCCACCTTCTATTCTTCACCAGCGCCATACAACTTAAGTGAATGTTCACAGATGCTGAGTGCCTACTTGGCATTGGAAAAGGTCATATGTGTGTGTGTGTGTGTGTGTGTGCTGCGGTAATGAAACATATTGTTTCCTATGTTGCAGCTGTTACTTATGTTCCTATGTAGGTTTTTTACTCGGGAAATTCGGTCTGGAGAGCCTAATTCAGTGTATGGTGGTGAAATGGTGGGGAGGTTAGATGCTTCTCCTAAAACGGTGAGATCATTCCCTCGATGTCCAGCACTGGGCTTCAGACTGGAGGAATTCCACAGATTCAAAGGGCCAGGACAGAAGAATGGGCCTATGACCTTCAAAGATGTCAGCTTTTAGGGCACAAAACTAAGTAACCAGATGGGGATAGACCTTGGTGAGGATGGAGGTGGTCTCCCAGTCGCTGGTGTGCCTCTCCTGCATCTCAAGTCTAAGCACAATAGGTGACATGCTGGCTGGACTCTGGGTCTGGGGCTAAGTTGCAGCTGCTGCAATGCTCAGGCCAATGTAAAGTTCACATTTTAGCAGGAATGTAAGTTCAGATGATTCCCATTAAAAAGACCAAAAAACAGAGGACTTGGTAAAAATGATTCGCTTTTAGGCTAGTCAAATCTTACTCCAAAACAAGACCTTTCAATGACTTTTCAGCTACCAAGATTAAGAGTGAGTGATACAAAGCATTAGCAGCTTGAAACCACCACTGGTGATGGCGGAAGGAGACACGTTCCCTTCCGCAAGGCTGGCAGGAATGTACTGGTACAATCTGTATAGAGGCGACTTAGTAGAAGTCATGCCAATGACAAGGGCCCTGCATTTCACCTCTCGGGACCTGACGACAAGCGCATACTTACTCATCCAGACTGACACGCACACGAGTCTTATTCAGATAATTGCAAAAGGCAAGTAGATGTTATGCCACATCTACATAACAAAGCACAGTGTACCTTTAAAAATTACAAGGAATTAATATATTGGATGGGATATACTGGAAGTGGAATAATCTCCAAAATATATGAAAAGCCAAACAAGCAACATATAGGACACTATTCTTTTTTAAAAAATAATGGGGGAGAGGGGAAGAATATGGATCTGTGTATATACATTTGTATGTGCACAAGACACCTGTGGGAAGGTACACGAGGTGGGAGGACACAAAAGACTGTTAGTGCTAGTTGCCTCTGGGAACCAAGGGGTTAGATGGAAGACAGGAACACTCTCATGTCCCCTCTTGTATGTGCTGAGCTTTGTATGTGTATGAGCTTTGAACTATGTGGCTGCTGTACCTATGAAAACACACTCATTGAGAAGGTCCATAACGAATGTGACCAGTATGGCTTACTCCTTTTCCTCCTCTCTCCAGGTCACATGTCGAGGTGTTTATCCTCTCGGTTACTCTAACAGAGAGGAACACACGGTCCAAACAGCAGACCTGCGATGGGTGTGGGCGGGTCAAAGGCGAGCATCAGGAGATGGCAGTTTTGACTTCCCTTCAAAGCCTATCAGCAGCATCCAACCGCAGCTTCAGCAACACAGCACTCAAGGACCCCCCGCTGCCCCGACGGGCCCTCACCGCTTTGGTCCGCTCTCGAAGGCTGTTGTCTTCGTAGTGCGGGTGGTTGGTCAGGGTCCTGCCCGTGCACAGCTTGACTCCGGCCAGCAGCTGCATGCTGCCAGCAAACACAGCCTTCCTCGGGGTGTTAGAGCTGGAAGATTTGAGAGTCTGAATTAATCCTGGTGCTAAGATTTCCTCAAAGGCAACAACAAAGACACTATCACACTCTCAGTCTCCCCCAGCTATATCAGGAAGTGTTAAGAGTCGGAAGAAACATAGGAGGCTGCTTGAGTTTCTGATTTGCACTCAAATTTATTTTACAAATGTGCTTTTGGCCATGCTTGGGAAGCATCTAACGTACTGTTCTGATGGGTTCACTCCAATAATGAACAGTCTTAGGACGCAGGTAACTCCTGAGGGTAAGTCTTCCAGGCTACGGCCAATAATCTGCTCCTGCTTCTGTTCTTGGGGGCAAATTCTGAAAAAAGCCTCAAAAGGCTGCCAATGCTTTTTGAATTAAACTGAACTAAAGGGCTGCCTAGAGTGAAATAACAAATTACAAAGCCAGAAACTGCCATTGATTATAAGCCAATTCCAAGGGTTTTTGTTTAAAACAAGAAAAAATAGTGAATTACTTTTTAGAGCAACACAACTGGTAAACACAGAGGAATGTGGAAAGAAGATTCTGAAATAGCAAATATCTTATCATTCAGTATGGACATAGGCAGCATTTCTGTTATAGAAACACACACACATTTTGCATATTCCTTTAGTCCTGACTATGAAAACTGATACACGTCTGGAGGTATATAGAGGGCACCCTCGTATTCAATCATGGCCTCACATTCTCATTCATCAAGGTGCGCTTCTCTGCCTTCCCATGGGCTGTGGGGGACAATGATGTGAAAACATCCCCCACCCTCTTCCTGGAAAAAAGAATCTTAGTAGTTGATTTAATTCCCTTCCATTTTTTGGAAATCTGAGAGTTAATTGCAAATGGCTGAGGTGTCATTTTATAGTGAAGATGATAACAGCTTTTCTGTGGATGCCTCTTAACGAGAGTTTCCTGCAGAGACCCAGTAGGAATACTGCAAGGTACAATTATCCTTCTTGTGTTAAGAAAGAGGAGTCTTATGCGTCATAGGGCCAGTTCCAATGGAGACAGTTTTTAAAAGAAGTCTAATTCAAATAACTAAACTCCAACATGTTCTGTAGAAAATGCTGGTGCAGGCGGTTATCCTCAGTGTTTTTGGAGAGCTGGGTGTGAAGCTTGCTCTGGTGCAGGAGTTTCTAAGGGAAGCCCCATTGTATCCATATATCCCGGAAGTATGTTCTGCTTATTCCAACTTAATATTGACCCTGCTTATGTACCGCTCCAACAAAGGCCTTGTATGTCTGCACCAAGCAAGACACCCTACAGCTCAATGGAAACATTTACAAATAACGCACTTCTGAAAAATTCAGAAAAGACTTCCTTTCTAACGATGATAGTCACATTCATTTAAGTGACAGAAAAAGTAGACAGGATTATAGTGAGCAGACAGGGAATGGCACATGGGCTGCCTCCTCCCTTTGTCATGCCAGAGCCCAGAATGTAGATCACAACAGAAAAGGTTTTACATGAGACTGAGTCTGCTGAGAACCAGACCTAGAAGCACAAGAGAAAAACAGATGTTTGCTCACTTCCCTGAACCAGCAGACTTACAAGGAACTCCTGATTTGTCCATGTGGTCAGGGAAACAGGAGGATTTGCATAAAAACATGGGAAGGTGCACAGATTTGCTTAGGGGATGGTTTAATTCAGTTAATATTTAGGAAGCACTTAGACTTACTAAGTCTTGCCATATATAGCCATGCCATATATAGCATGCTGCCCCCGCTTAAAGTGTGCCGTAATAGCTGGAGAGGATAAACATGGACACTCAGAAGTGGGTGGAAATGCCAGAATCTTTTTAAGTCAGTCTTCCTTTTGTATACTGTACACTGGCACGCACCGTTCCACTGCAATAAACAATACGATTTAACATCACATACTAATGCCAAAAAGGGTCGGTCTGTGGGCCCCCTGGCCGGAACAGCCTTGAATCCAGGGAGAAAGCGAGTCGGGTCGTGTCTGGCAGAGTCTGTGGCACAGGCGAGAGCTGCGGGGTGAGCTCTCCTGGCACACACAGTCTCAGTGCCTAGAGTGCCAAACCGGTCTTTCTACACAAAGCGCAAATCCAGCAGCTGAGCTGATAACATCCATTCAAGCGGCAAGTGTCTTAGCAGCACTGTTGTGAATATATAATAGGAATCAGCCCAGGGGAGAGGCCCGGAGCTGTTTATCGCGCTTATTTTATAATTGTGGCAGAGACAGATGCCTGACCTGCTCTCAGTTCATGGCTAACAATAAAGGTTTCATCCTCCTGCCAGAGCAATAATCACAATACTTTGATGAATTACATAGTTCACAAAGGCTTGAAATGTCAAAAGACCGGGGAAGTTATTCTTTGCTGGGTTGAAAAATATAACTGAGTGCTGGCCCGGCAAACATGTGATAACCTGTCTTCAAGAAGCTTCCACTGTGGGCAATCAAGGTGTTGAAAACAGGTTAGTCCATGAGGTGCTCACTAACGCCCCCTGCAGGCCCTTAGGGGTGCTGGGATGGAACCGCCTGGTCACTTACCTATAGCCTCTTTAGTATACACTGAGGACTGAGTGTTCCTTTCCTACCCCCCAGCAGTCCCCATTTCCAGGCAGAGCAAAATAAGCAGTTATGGTGGCTTAGAGGAGTTGAGGGAAAGAAAGGAATATGTTTTAATGTTTGGCCCCCTTAGTAAAGAGTTAGAAACATCAACCCCTTAGACCATTAACCTGTTCATTCACTGAGGTCCTCGGTTTTATCTTGAAGTAGAAAAATACAAGTAGTCCAGTGCCTATAAAATGAGTTAGAAACAATACTTCCTTGGAAGCTTTGATGTCCAAGCATGGGGGAGATGATGCTTATTCACTTTATTGTTTGCCTTGGCTTCATATTCTAGCCCCATGGTAAACCTGGAATATTTCCCTGCTACTCTGAATATTTAAGTTTACCTCTAAAGTAAAACAAACAAACAAAAGTGAAGTAGAACAAAATTAAAAGCAGATAGTCACCCATTTTCAAAACCTGTATTCACCGTATTTTATGTTTTCTGTGGTGAACTTAGCAGACAAGGGGGAAAGGATTCTTTGTTTTTAACTAAACATACACAGTATGACAGATGTAATGTTGGGTGTTCTTCCTTCCCAGAGAACTTTTGCTAAGAGAGCCTGTGGCCTGTGTCTGAAATAGCTAATATGCTTTTAATTAACCATTGAATGACACTTCTCTATTATAGAGAAATAAAGCAATTTTTACCAATGTTTGACTAAACGATGTATAAAATGAAAGGGTAATTTGTTTTTCTAGGTCTACTCCAAGCTCCATAGCAGGCTGCCCAACCTGCAAACAATTTCTTCCATAAGAAATGTCACTAAATAATGACAAGGACTCACGGGTCAGATGGATTTACATTATATAATTTGAATGTCACTCCAGGAAGACCTGATGGCATTTTGAACAAATACTCTCATTTATTTTTGAAGCTCTCAGCTTTAAAAAGTTAATTACTGTGGAACTAGTAGGTAAACTGAGCATTAAAATATGTGAGCATTTCCCTTATCTACACTTCAAAAGTTTATAAAATTATGCAAGTACTACAAAATGATTCATTAAAAATAGAAGAAGCTTATAGGCATCTAAAGTCTGGACTTAACGTACATCATATTTAAAACATACAGTAATTCTTTCTTTTTTTTTTTTCAGTAATTCTTTCTGTTCTGATTAAAGAAGAAACTTTGGTCCTTTTTCACAGTCCCATTGTGAAAATATTGCACGCACAGGCTTCATCACTGGAAAGAAGCTATTTCAAGTGGAAATCTCCTGAAGCCAAGCAGTTAAAATGTCACCCTCAGGATACTCAAATCTATAGGTCTATCTTAATTGCATCCTATGAAAGAAAAATTTCAGGAACCTCAAACTAAAATGTTCGCTGGACATAGAGGAATGAAGTAGACTACCACCTGTTGTGCGTTTGGTCTTGCTGAAGTACGTGTGCTTGCTAATTACATATAACATCCATGAAAGTCCCACCACTGAGGTTCTGCAGACAGACCAAAAAGCAAAACCAAAAACTAAACAAAGAGGTAAAAAACACCAGGGCTTTACATCCCTGTGCCCAGGAGACATTATCAGAAAGAAAGGGCATTTGAGTCTGCTGGAACACAGGCATATGGCACCTCAGGATGGTGTGGGGATCACCCAGGCCAGGACTGTGGAGGCACAGATAAGCTGACCCCCGGTTCTCACAGAGGAGATCTAGGGCACTGACTTCAACAAAGTGTCTTTATGAAAAGGAAGGAGAAATGCAATCCCTAAGTAATCTCGGCTTTGAGAAACTGAAGATAGGAAAACCTAAAACAACATTTCTGTTTTTAAAAATGACTCAAAGTTTTTCCCACTAAAACCTGTTAGGCCTCTAAAAATGGAGGCAACGGTTCTGGGAAGGAAGGAATGTAGACAGCAGTGCTGAGTGCGCGAAGCGGCAGCAGAAAGGGTGGCCGCCCAGCCTTTGCCTGCCCACCAGTGTCCTGAGGCCACCCAGCTGGTGCACAGTCTGGAGAACTGTTTATCGATTAAGTACACAACTTCAGATAGGGAACAACTTCATACAGCAAGCTTTACATTTTTTTCACAGAAAACAAACCCCTCTGGTGAAACCACTCGTTTAATTAGTGCTTAGTGGAATCCCCCTTATTTTCCCTTGAGGCCATCTGTTTAGCCTATGAAAGGTCGGAAATGAGCCCCTAAAAGAGTAAAGAAAATAACTGAATGGGGCTAAGGTGATGAATTCTTTCACTTGCCCTCCAAGCAGCGAAGCTTCAGGAAACTTGGAAACACGTAGTCTGTAAGGAAGCTCAGACCGGGGAGCACACCCCACCTAGAGTGGGGAGACAGCTTGCCCCCCCCATCAAGTGCAAAGACTGGGCCAGGTGGGTGAGCCTTACAGCAATACTCTCCTTAAGAGTTGCCCAGCACAATGGAGGACCCCTGAGGGGTCCCCTAGTTTCTGCAGTCTGGACTTCCCTGGAGGGCAGTCATGCTGTAACGAAAGTTGCAGCCTTTCCCCAGTACATGCCGTCTTGGCAGGTTTGACACAGACCAACAGCTGAGTGTGTGGGGTCAGAAGTGGCAAGAACAGGGAGCGGCACCCCTCACTGACAGGGCTGGCTTCCCACAGGAGTCTGCTGCTGCCTTCAGACAATTTCCAACAGGCTCCCCACCACCCTCAGCCCAGCCTTTTCTCCAGTGCAGCTCAGACCTACCAATATCACAGACCGTGATGTGAAAGCTGAAGGTCACAGTTTGTTTCAAAAACAGACGACGTCAAGGCAGGTGAAAAGAATATTAAGTACATTCATGTGCTTTTGGAATTGAAGCCTACGGACCCAAGAGCTGATCTAAATGTTGATTTAAACAGATATATTTTGTATCTAAAATAGACCCTGTTTTGGCATCCATTCATCATCACTTAAGCTTATTTCACAAACATGCCCAGCAGCTATTTTTGCAAAAACAATAATTTAGATTTGAAGAATTTTAAGGGAAAACAGGCAGGATTAGAACACAATGGAAGCAACTTTTTAAAAACAAAATAAATCCTTCCATTACTGAGAATTCAAAAAACGCGGGAGAGTGGGGGGACAGAGTGGAGGGACAGACTGCTGCCCCAGCAGAGGGGTCACTGGAGTAATCGCTCATCTAGTTTTCAGGACCAGCAACGTCACTGTGAGTCACTTTCTGTGAGGAAAGCGTGAAGATAAAGGCACTGCGTAGGTACATCTAGTCAGACCGAGCCTAAACAAGCTGGGGCTCTGCTAGCCAAACAGTTAAGGGTGTTCTAAGTAACTCCTGACAGACAGAGGTGGGGGCTGGATGCTGATAATGCTAATCCAGGTCAATCCAGAAGACCAGCCAGCTCCAGGGCTCCACAGGAGAGGAGATGTCCGCACTGTATTAACAGTGCAATTTTCAAAAGGGAAAATACCAGCTTCACCTTCAGAGGCATGTCATAAATTTCTAGTTGACTATAGTTAATGCAAAAGTAATTAGCTTTTCTTTATAGGAATAATCCTCTTTTCCCATACACAATAAATACTGAAGGAATTACTTACTCTGTAATTGTCTGCCATGATTTAAAGTTAAATAAATAAATAAAGACAAAGCACTGCTTGGCAGTCTCAGCACTGGAAATATATGAAAAATTATACTCACCGCATCTAGTCAAACTCAGTCTGACATTGGGACCAAAGCCACATATATATTTTAGGCATAAATCTCTATAAAATCCATGTATTGCCCTCAAGAGACCCAAGCCATCCAGCATTTACCATCTCTTAATACACAAGCGGTGCTAAACTGTACTGGTTAGTAAACATTAGTCATGAGCAAGTGCCAATATGGCTACTAAAATTCTAAGTGATGGGGACAATACAGCCCAAGCTTTCAGACTGTGTCACCCAAGATTTGCAACATCTATTTACATGTGAATAATCGCACCACTGCTGTTTTGGTTATAACACAGGGAACACGGCATCACAGACGCAAGGACACTGCTCGGGATGGAAGAGCGGGTTTTGTTGGCAGGAGCCAGGCTTAATGACCAGGGCTTTGAAGCACAGATTTCATGCCAAAGCTGAGTGCTGAGGCAAAGCATCAAAGTGCAGGTGAAAATAAGAACCAATACAACATGGTAGGATGTTCAGGGAGGAAAAGCGCTTTTTTAAGTTCTCTCTAGGTCGAGGCTTGGGCAATATGATTAGTTAACAGGACATCTGCCCAGAGCTGTTGTAATTGTAATTCTAGTTAGCTGTAGCTTACAGAATAATTTTTAAATGATTAACAAGGAAAGACTATTTTTATGCGTCAGCATTAATAGAAAATTTCAACAGTATTGAAAGAAAACGATAAAGATAAAATTCACTTTATTTCCAGTGCAGTCAGAGTTTGAAATGCATCTCCAGTCCTGTTGTCTCTTCCAGACGAGTATGTTCCCTTCTGCAAAGGAGTGTGGTTGAAAAGGACATTTCTTGAATGGAAAGAAAGTATTCCAAACAGATAGCTTTAAAGAAAAACTTCCTGAGAATGTATCTTCACCATTAGATTTGGAAAAGTCAACAACAAACCCCAAAGGAGCTGCACATTGATTCCTAAACATCACTTTCCATTTGAAAGGTGAAAAAGATAAAGACCCTCTTACTTAATCCAGTTCATCAGCTCCACTGTATCTGGGTCATAGAATTCTCTCAACTCGGACAGTTCATCCATCATTCCTGGCCAGAACTAAAATTAAAGACAAAACAAAATAAAACCAAAATCCACCTCACACCCACAATAGCCACTAAGATTAAAATGGAAAAGCAGAAATTGTACATAACCTGGGGACTAAATAAGCATGCAGCTGGGCCACCAGGAACACAGCTCTCCCAGGAAGAATGAGCTGAAGTTTGAGAAAAGTTCCGAAACTGTCTTGAGCCAAGTTAGTTAGGAACAGAGATGCCGTCAGTTTTTAAGAATGCACTTCTGGGCCTCCCTGGTGGCGCAGTGGGTTAAGCAATGCACTATGAAGCAGACCGCAATCACTGCAGCACGAGTTCGATCCCTGCTGCCGGCCAGGGAGGGGACCCACAGGGCGCGGCAGACCTCTCCTGCTGTGCCCGCTGCTCCCCTCAGCAGTGTGCTTCTGTTGATCTCTGCTCTCTGCGGTGAATCCTCTCACCCCCTACCCCTAAGCCTCTGGCCTGTACCCCAGTGCTTGTATGCATAAATAAATAAATCTTTAAAAAAAAAAAAAAAAGAATGCACTTCCGTTTTACTGTAAAAAAACCGCTACTACATGTGGCGTTAATATCGAGTGAAACATTCACTTGGACACGACAGGAGCAGCAGCACGAGCAGCTCACGGTGTGCCGGGAACGCGTGAGTAACTGCACACAGGCTCTCGAACGCCCGATGTGCCCTGGGAAGACGGCAGGCGCCATCAGAGCTGTGAAAATGCTTTTGGAATCTCATTTTATCCTCACCGTTATCCAGGGAGACAGATAATCACTATCACTACTTATTTTTCACGTCGCTCATATGGAGACCTCACTTCAGAGAAATAACCTCACTTGACGAGCTCACAGTGTAGCAGAGCCCCGACCTGGAACCTGACTCCGAGTCTAGCCCGCTCTCACCGGGTAACGTGGGGGCTATGTTCTTTGTACGCCAACGTGTGTGTGAACACACGTTGGAGCTATGAAAATATAAGTACAGGTACCATGGGAGAGAAGAATATTTGCAAGTAGGACTCTAGGAAAATCTGGCAGTTTTTAATATATGTATACCACCAGTCTCTCCTAGTTGACTAGCTACTTACAGTTAGCAGACAGACTGTAAAAACCGCACTGAGACACTGCCTAACTTGTCTGTTGATTTCAACAGTTAACTAAAGGGTTATTGTTTTGCAAATGACAATTGGCTAGAAAGACTTCTTCATCACATATGTCCTAAAGTGAACTGCAGAACTAACTCCACTTATTGGAACAGAACACCAACGACAAAGTGTTTATGTTTCTTTACTGAACTTGAAAATAAAATTATTTTATTTAAGAGCCACTAGCTTGCAGCAAAGTGGCATCTGACTGGCCTCTAGACATGTTCTAGTCCTATCACTTCCTTATTCTGACATCTCGTTTGGTTATTTTTACTGTTCATTCACATCTTGTCTCCAGGGTAGGTAAATCAGGAAAATTGTTGGTGATAAGAAGTCAGGTATCAGTTCTTCTGGTTCTAGACTTTAGAAGAGCTATCATTAAACTGATTAAATGATATTTTTGTAAAACTTCAATTAGTCATTATCTCTATTAAACTTATAACCAATAGAATACCAATTTTTAAATATGTTCCAATTCTTTTGATATAAACTATATATCGAAATCTGTGACTTCAATAGGTATTAGATAATTTTCTAGTTTGAAAGCAGCTGTTGATTCTATAAATATTAAAAACTAATTACGGATACAGTCTGGCAGTACTCTTAAACAATGTGAAAGTAAGTGTTAAATGAACTTCAAAATACACGAGTTCATGGAACTTATGAATCTGTTCAATATCTGGAAAACAGACTCAGTTTCAGGGTAACCCCTGAATATACACATCATCATTATTTACAAACCACCATTATTTACTTCTTGATTTATATTTCACAAGTTTTGAGAAGCCAAAATAGCTGTTTTGTACAGTGAATGCTAGATGTATTAGGATTACTCCTAAAATCCAACAATAAAAGAGAGCGGGCCAGTGGTAGGTGGAAGTCTTCTTTAAAATCCTAACTCCCTTACTTCAAGCTGTCTACAAATATTTCCTAGTGCTGTCTCTAGTTCTTCTCTGATAGTGGTTCTCAAGAGGGGTTGGGGACAGGATTTGCTCCACACCCAAGGAGGTGTTTGGCAATGTCTGGAGACATTTAACTGTCACACCTGGAGAACGGTGCTATGGATAGCCAGTGGGTGGGAGGTAGGGACTTAGCTAAACTTCTGCCCTGCCAGCACAACACCCTCACACACAGCGCTACCTGGGTAACATGTCAAGAGTGCTGCTGTTAAGGAACCCTGTATCTGCAGGGGTTCTCAGACATGATGGCACCTAGCCCCACCTGGAGGGCTGGAAAACACATGCTCTTGTCCCCAGTCCCAGAGCTTCTGACTCACAGACAGGTCTGGGGTGGGACCTAAGTATCTGTGCTTCTGATGAGCTAGGTCATGGGTGCCACTCTTCCTTGCTGTCAGGGAATGACACTTTGGGACCCCTGCTTTATAGGGTGGGTTATTTCTTCTACAGTGCCCTTCCTCAGTTATATTAAGAACAAGAGACCTAGGACCTCCCTGATGGTGCAAAGGGTTAAGGTGTGTGGCACTATGAAGCTATCTGCGGCCACTGCAGCACAAGTTTGATCCTCAGCCAGGGAGCTGACCCATGTGGCACAGCAGACCTCTCCTGCCTCACCCGCTGCTCCCCTCAACAGTGTATTTCAGTAGATCCACTGCTCTGCTCCCCACTCTGTCTCTCTGGTGACTCCTCTCGCCCCCCTGTAACTCTGGCCTATACCCCAGATCTTGTATGTATAAATAAAACCTTAAAAAAAAAACAACAACAAGAGACCTAAATCTTCAAATAGCTTTACAATGTCAATCAAATTTCAAATAAATAGGTGAAACATAAATGAATTCATCCTACCTGCACAGACAGTGGGAAAAGGCTGTTACCTTTTAGCTGTGAGACAAGAATGATAAGCTGTGTCTTCTGTGAGAGAAGGTGTCTTACCCCTCAGAATAATGTGTAAAGGTAAACTCACCTTATTCATTGTTAAACCTATAGTTTGTTTAATCCTTAACTGTTGCTTTCTAGCTATTTTTAAGAAGTTTTAACTATTCAAACAACACCAATAGAATTCCCAGAAGCAGGGAGGTAGAATTAAGCAATTTCTATGATTTTCAGTACCTGAAGTTAGTGCAGGTTTTGGCCCATAATAGTAAAATGTTTTGATAAATAAGAATATGATAGAATTTTTGAAATATTTACAAAAGCATCATCCAACATAGGGACGATCAAACCTTTTTCAACCTAAAACTTTTACTTTAAAACAACTTCGATGAGAATATATGTAAATAAAATCCAAACTTGACCCTTTCTGTGGGGTGTTACCATTGCCCCCTTTTAGTCACCCTACCCAATCAGGGACTCTGTACTGTGGTGTTTAAAACCCATTGTTTTAACTTAAAACAAAATTCGAAGAACATCTAAACTTAAAAAATATAAGGTTTGTTTTTAAAAAGAGAGGCTGAGTGCTCAACTGGATAAAACGATCTGCTACCTGTAGTCCAGGTGAGAATTACAGCCTGTGGATCTCAAAGACAAAGTAAGAGCCACAAAACAGCCAACCTAATCAATGCCTTGCTGCCTCTTACAGAGACGTCTCAGAATCGAAGCACAGCTAATGCTGTTTCAGACATTAGTCAGCTGAGAATAAGAATTTCATTATTTCCCACTGAAACTGAAGGACAGATAATGAGACTAATTTTAGACTACATTTATTTATATGTACTCAGTCCTCTTACAAAGATGATTTCAAGCATCTAACACATGAAACATGTGAATTAAAGGACACTGCATTTAAAAATCTCTGACTCTATACGAAATACTAAAAGAGGACAAGGGAAAATTTCCCTACTTTATTCACCTCAAAACAGGGCTCAAGTCTTAATTTTCATAATCTGCATCATCCAAATACTAAGTCAAAATGAGAATTAATTAATTAATTAGAATTATTAAATCCTAGTAGTTTTTCTATAATGTTCTTACTTGTTAAAAACTATTTGGAAAACAGATCAGTTTCCTTATCAGAGCCAACTGCTGCAGGAAGATAAGGAGAGCATTCTCACCTCCACAACCACTCTATTCACTAAGGATTATATGAAGTGCAATGTCCCACAGAAATTATTCTGCTAAATAATAATTAAAGACAAGAATGAGGAAAATCAGTCTTACCTTATAGCACAGATAGAGCAGTATTAATATTGGTACTGAGTATCGCATTACACTTATCTGTGTAAGAAAAAATGATTTGGATTACAAATATTCTGTCTTAAAAGCTTATTTTGCAAACATATGTCTTAAAAAATATAATGTGATGGAGCATGAGTTTCAAATATGCAAGCAGCTGATTCCATGTAGGCACCCTGATAGGTTACATGGCACACGAGTGTCTACCCTACTGCCACCTAGTGAACGTCTAGGGGAGAACAGCTCATGACTGCATTTATAGGCTGTTTATTATTACATACACTTACTAATCATTATTTACTGGAGAAGAGATGATACTAATAATAGTGATGTAGAGATTAGGCTTATTGGTGACTTTATATTTCTTCTTGTTCTATTGCCAAATGCTGTATAATAAACATATCTAACTTTTGGTGTAGGAAAGAAAAACTTCAAAAAATAAAATTTTAAATAAAATTAAGAATTAGTCCCATATAAAGTCATAATACATCAACATCTATTTTTAGCTTCAAAATTCTGTATCTATTTTATCAGAGTGATGAATAACCAATTCTGAAATAAAAAGGTGGTTGAAAGACATATTAAATGTCACTAAAATGAAATGGAAAAAGGGATAGCACTGACCCACTTTGGATTATAAAGATGGAACAACTTCAGAAGTAATTCCCAAATTTCAGGGCTGCATAAGCCAAATGATGCGAACACGCACATGTGTGATGTCCAGAGGTACTTCATTCTGTAAGAGTAGACACAGGCAAAGGTCAGCACACACCAGCCGTGCAGAGAGCTGGTGTCTAAGTGACTGTAAAGGCAGCAGTGCTGCCGGTGGCAGTAAAATCTGTTGAACCTGATGACACTGGCTACCAAAGGGTTAGTTATGAATTCCACCGCCTTTCCAGAACTATCATGTCAGTAAAAATAGAGAATTTTGGTCATTAGGAAGAACTAGTTATACATAATATCTTAGGCTGAGAGAAGCCAGCAAATAAGAACAATTTCATGGAAACCATAAGCATTAATGAAGGGGATCGGCAGTTTCCAAATTATATTGCAAAGTGCTGTCAGGTAGAGGATGGCTGACTAAAACAACCAACCAAATGGGGAAGGCCAAAATACCTCATTGTGCTCAAAGCCAAGACTCCAAACAGGATGGTGTGGATGAGGTTGTAGGCAGTTTCTGGCTTCAGGCCGATCGCGCAAGTGCCCACTGGCCCCATGGGGTGCTGATTACTTGTCGAATCACTGAATAAAGTGGCAAACAAGCAATATTGAAACTGGATATATAATTCGGATAAATTTTTCCTGAAGACACAGACACCTATGCCTTCATATATCTAAAAATGTTTTCTTCCCCTAAGATAAACTGATCACTTCTGAATTTAAGAGGTTAATACTGTCATAGTGCATGCATAATTATAATAATTTAACAGATTTCATTTTAATTTAAATAAAATATCAAAGTGCTTCAAACTTTAAATTATGAATGAATAACAAAAAAGAAATCTTTTTGGAATCACTGAAACTAAGGTCTTTAGAGGTGCTTTACAAGTTATCAGCATTTTTCAGGAATTTACAAACAAGAAAAAAGTATCCATAAACGTGTATGATGCAATTCATTCCTTTATGAACCAATGAGATGCTTTCAACCTACTGAGAGATACCTCAGTACGTATCCACTCAGACAGCTTTTATGAACTATGACTATAGTAATATGGCCACACCCGACAAGAACAGCACTCCTTATGACATTACCTATGCTCATGTTCTACATTTCCTGTTTATCCTAATCGCTTTTTACACGTGGTGTCTTTGAATCAAGAACCAAAATTTACACACTGCATTTTGTCATAGCTTTTAAAATTACCTTTCAATCACATAAAAGTAGTCTTTCTTCTTTTTAAGGCTATTTATTTGGTTGAAGAAAACATCATTTTTCATATAACTCTTCCCACCTTCTGGATTTGGCTAATTGTTTCCTGGTGGAGGTTTTTAATGCATCTCTCCATTTCCATGGATCTTACACATTTATAATTACATTTAGAGACAAATAATTTGCGGCCAGTTCACTTTTTGGCAAGAACCCCTAGGGCAGGCCATGCCCTCCGCGGCATGCATTGGGAAGGAGCACGTACTGTCTGGAGGCCTCCGCCGTAGGCAGACGGGTGTTTGGATGTCGCACAAAGTGTCATGATGGGGAAAGAAAACAATGGAAAGCGGACCAGTTTAAGATAAAAATAATGCTTTTATAAAGGCACCCTTGTCCTTCATGCAGACCCGATGGATGTGGAGATGTATGATGCGTCTAGGTAACCAGAGAACTGTTATTTCCTAGAAAACCTCTTTTTATCCCCCTAAATTCATAAGGAATTAAAATGGTACTCTAAAGGTAATTTTCACCATGGATAGTGATTTTTACTTAGCTATATCTATGATAACCCAAATGCTAGTGTCCATATTGGTACTAAAAGGTTATTCCAGGCAAGAAGTATCCATGCCCTGGGGCCTCCCTGGTGGTGCAATGGGTTAAGCAATGCACTATGAAGTAAACCGCAGCCACTGCAACATGAGTTCAATCCCTGTCGCCTGCCGGGGAGGGGACCCACATGGCACAGCAGATCTCTTCTACCTCGCCCGCTGCTCCCCTCAGCAGTGTATTTCAGTCAGTCTGTCTGTTCTTCTCTGCTCCCCACTCTGTCTCTGGTGAATCTTCTCACCCCGCCACACCGCTGGCCTGTACCCCAGTTCTTGTATGCATAAATAAATAAATAAATAATCTTTTTTTTTTTAAATTTTTTTAAAAAGTATCCATGGGCCTCCCTGGTGGTATAAGGGGTTAAGCACTGCACTATGAAGTATCCGCAACCACTGCAGCATGAGTTCGATCCTCGGCCAGGATGATGACCCATGTGGCACAGCAGACCTCTCCTGCCTTGCCCACTGCTCTCCTCAGCAGTCTATTTTGGTCAATCTGCCTGTTCTGTTCCCTGCTCTGTCGCTGGTGAATTCTCTCACCCCTCACACCTCTGGCCTGTACCCCAGTTCTTGTATGCATAAATAAATCTTTAAAAAAAAAAGTATCCATGCCTCATCTCCCCTTGCTGCCCGGGGGCCTATGCACCACCTCTGCTGACCCTCAAGCCCGGAAGCTCACATCCTATGAACACAGAGAGGGGGCAGTGCCCCTCCCAGTTATGTTTTTCACTCTAATGCAGATGTGTTGTATAAATGTAATGGTAGCAGCCTTCCTAGTACTAAAAAGGTAGGAACAATTTAAATGCTTGGCATTGATAAAATATTCTTCAAATGACTTAAAAATTCAGACGAAGATACTATAACTCTTAAGTTACTTTAATTAATGCAGTGCTTTTCCTCTAATATCCCTACCTGATAGATGAGGATGCTCTAAAACCTTTATCTATATTCATAAACCAAATCGGCTTCCAGAGACGACTGATGGATTCACACTAGCATGGCAGACATTTTCACAAGACACTGCAGACCAGCTGAACGTCCTGCTTTGCATGCAGTCTAGAGTCCTGGCGACACTTGGCGTGTCTGGAATAATATTAAATTACACTGTCTAGAATAATTTCCATCTATTTTCACAGGGCTAAATTTTATCTTGGGCTAGGTATAAAACAGAACACTTCTGAAAGATACTAAAAGAGTTTATAGTCAATGAAATATTTTCATGGTTCAATGTTGCTTCATTTTTAATAATCGTGAAACACCTCAACTGATCTGGGCTCATTTTAATGACTTTTCCCCAGAACAGCTCTCTGGTGGCTGTGAATCACAGTTCACCAGCACCTTAATTGGCAAGGTAACTACAGAGAAAAAGGGCTTCCTTCTGAGCTTCATTAAGTTTTCATAAATGACAGTAGCTTCAACTTCTTACACTTAATTTTCTTTCCATTTAATAAGGATAGTAAGTGCAAAGCCTCCATCAGCTTGATTGGTAGGTTTTCTATAAGTTTTGAAGTCTTCATACCCCCTGACTTTTTCTTTTAGCATATTAGTAGACATGCTGAGTTTTAGGAGGTTATCTATTATCCCTTAATAAGGGTTTTTAGCAGATGCTAATAATTATATCTACTGTAACTTCATATGCTCTTAAACAAGATGCAACAAAACAAGTAAATAATATTTCACTCTTGATATTTCATGAGAAATATCAAAGGCAGAGGAAGAAAAGTAGGAGAACATAAGAAACTATTGATGGGACCAAACAGACTATGAGTCAATCATAATAATTATAGCTAATGATAATGGAAATCGTCTAGGCATGAGGTACTATTTAAATAATTTATGTTGTTTTAACTCATTTTTCACAAAGCCCTGTACTCTTAGCATTCCCAGGCTATGGATAAGGAAATCAAAATACCGAAAGGGTCTATCTGGCTCAAAGATCACCCATCCCAGGAGCCTTGTAAGGCAGGACGGCACCCAGTGTTTCCCGGTGCTCTGAACTGCTCCACTCTTAGCTACTGGTATCTTTCCTCTTCCGGTGGTTAATACCACACTCTTTTGTGTTGGACATTTTTATTTTCAACTTAGTAATTTTTTTTGCAACATAAAACAAGTTCAATAAAGCTCTGCAGCAATACATTTCTGGATATACCATACCTGAGATTGTGGAAGGCAACAGCTAACGCTGCAACCACTGTGATGGACAGAACAAATACGTAGGCATAGAAAAGCAGAGTATCTGAAAGCCTTTCAAATGTATTAAGAGGCAGGAGGCCAAAAGCTTCTTCACATAGATACAGATTTGCATCAAAATCTCTAGGGAACAAAGGGAAAGCGAAGTATTAAATTCAGTGCAAGACAAGTTAAACTACAAAACTAAAAACTATAAATTTTTCCTAAATATGAACCTGCAATTAATATGTGAAGGCAGAATGATAGATTATATTTTAAACTCCATGCTTACTTAACACAAAAAACTCAAACATAGATTTAAAATTCACTCATACCTTGTTGCTCCAAACCCAAATTTTGCCTTCAGGAATTTAAATATGTGTTCATCTGATTTCAGGTTAAGAATTTTCTGTCAGGGAGGGAGAAAACAAAAACTACTATTAATGTCATAGGCATGGTTTCCAACTAACTTCCTATTGAATACATTTATTCAATGTCCACTTTCAACGCATTGTGTGTCTATATGCAATTTTAATTAGTAACTGTTCCCAATAGTTCCTAGAACTGGGGAATTCTAAAGAAAGGACTTCCATACTACTGCCACTCTTTTTTTTAAGCAGAATCATTATTTCAAACAAAACCTTATGCTTAAGTTCAATTTGTAAAATATATGAAAGATAAGCTTCTTTGGTTTAAGAGGGAAATAGCTATAGCCTGGTGAATATAATATTTTAGATCAGAAGCCCCATGATACAATCACCTGCACTCCCAACAGGCATATCTCCAAAGGTCTGCTTGCCTTTAGTGTCTTTTGTTTGCAGATACAACTAATATAAGACTCATTCCACAAAGACAATTCAAGACACAGTAGAACCCTTAAGGGGTGAACAGACACATGGCAGTGTTTATCATTAATGATTATAATTTTAACTCATGTTTTATTTTTTAATTTATGGCTTACAAAAATTCATATAACATGAATGGGCAAAGAAACTGTATCAGAAGAAAAAGGAAGATAGAAAGCAAGAGTTCCAAGCTGAGGTCAGTACCTAAATATGTTTAGAAGGGAAGAGCCACAAATCTAGGCTTATGCATTCTAGAACAAAGGCAAACATGGAGATAAAAGCTCTTATTGTTAGTCACAGAGTCACAAGATTAAAAAAAACCAGTTGCTCTGAAGAGCCTAGTATCCTAGAATTGAGACTTAAAAGAACTTTTCCCCTTGGGTACAGTAAAAACAACAAGGAATCTCATGGATAATTTTCCCTAATTCTCACTGTAGATTGCTGGCAAAACATCAAGTACAATTTAATAGCAGTTACTCTTTGGTAAGTCAAAAAAATAGTAGCCCAGGCCTCCAGCTCTTTACTGGCTCAGTCCAAGCCCAGATCACTTACTAAGTGGAGTGGGCAGATGGATGAAATGTATGCCTTTCAGCTAAGACCACTTTCAAAAATGTTCATCATTCTGCTCAAATAAGCTTTTGACAAGCACTGTGTGGATTTTAAGAACATAAAGACAGGGGACTGGAGTGGTGGTATTTAGTAAAACCAGTTTATTAACTCCCCAATAAAAGTCATGTCATCTCTCTTTAAGTATCAGTGTAGAAAACTATCTCTAGAAAGCAGAACTTTTTAAATTTAGAGAGGTATCTGCTTAATGTTTTTAAAGTTAAACTTCTTTAAAAGGCATGATAAATCAAAAGGGGAGTTAAAGGTAGACTATGTTGAAGAAGAATGAATAGAAATCAAGGACCAAATCAAGAAAACATCCTGTTACTGAAATGAAGTTAATATTGGGCCTGTCTGAAGTAAAGATGGTAAATCTTTAGTAACGCTACATCAACGACTTCATTTTATTGACCTACCTTAACAATGTTGTTGAGAAAGAGCGTGAAACATAAGACCACAAATAAATGTAACAAAAGTTTTCCAAGTCTATTAAAGAAGCTTCCAGTTTTCAGATTTTTCTAGAAAATAAAAGTTTTAACTCTTAAATTTTAATATGACTTTACAAACATTTAAGATGAGATTACTTAAGGATTTAAAACATGGAATCATGTAATGTGGAAACATAACACGTGGCATATATAACAGAAATTGTTCAGGAGGTTACATGGTCTTAATATTTGCAATTTTCTAACAGTAAATAAATCCCTTAGTAATGAACATTCTAATCAGAGAAAATGTGTCTGACGTGAAAGGGTGGGGCAAAGGGTGGTGTCACTACATTGAAGAATGACAAGGTGTCCACTGATCTGAAAGACTGTGATGAACACATTCCCGTAAGGAACACATTCTTCTTACTCAAGTTTACACACGCATAGAAGTCAAAAATCATTTCTTTCACTTCAACTTTAAGTCAATGGCACTCAAATAATATCTTTGGCTAATCGCTGAATGGAAATAAAATTCTAATTCTCTAAAATATAAAAAAGGTCAGAAGGAAAATTATATCAGAAAGCTTGAAAGCAGAAATATATCATCCCTATAGTTCAAAAGGAAAAAAAGCAAATAATGCCACCAGTGATTTTTAATGGGAATTTGGTCACAAATTTTCCTTTGTATGATGTATGAAAATAAGGTCTAACCAATCATAGTTCAAAAATTTACCTTAACGGCCTCCCTGGTGGCCTAGGGGCTAAGTCTCAGCATTATCACCTTTATGGCCTGAGTTCGCTATGGCCTGAGTGTGATTCCCCACCAGGCAGCTAACCCACATGTGGCACAGCAGACCTCTCCTGTCTCACCTGCTGCTCCCATCAGTAGTATGTCAGTCAATCTGCCTATTCTGCTCCACATCCTATTCTCTCACCCACATCCCCTATACCTCTGACCTACACCCCAATTCTTCTACACAAAAAGAAACAAAACCAAAATTACCTTAAAAGCAAAGAAACAAACAAAAAAAAAACAAACCCACCTGAAGTTTTCTTGCAATTAATACTGAAAAGTTAAAACTGATAAGCAATGATCCAAGAATCATGGAATTAAAAAACTGAAGAATGCAGACCAGCAGTAAACCCGTTATCTGTATACCATACAGCCATGTCGCCTGCAACGACCAAAGAGTAGATGGTTAAAACAGATTTTATCAAGAGACTACCCTGTGCTAACATGTTGGTTACCAGTTGGATAGATCTCAAGTTATATATATGCAGAATATACCCTTCCTTCAAGGAATATAATCTAAGAAAGGAAACTAAATCAATAGCACCTTTTAAATTTTATAACATGAATTAAAGAGCAAAAGAACAGGAACAGCATGAAGCAAACAATGGTGTGAATGTAGCCTACAAATGGCTAAACACAGTTCATAGTCTTCAATTTTCTGCTAAACTCTTTTTCAGGTACTGCCCACTGTCAACAATTAGTATTTCATTATTTCCTAGTTTTCCATACCATGTACTTTATGACTGAGTCATCCACTCCTTCATTTTATTTATGTGTGCCTAATTCTCCCTCTTGATTGAAAATTCCTCCTCATTCTCTTTGATCTTATAGGGCACTCGCAGGCAGTGTAGTTTAACAGTCAAGTACAAGAGCTCCAGTCCCAGCACCTGAACCACAGTGCTGGTTCTGGCATAAATCAGGTGTATGACATTCATATCCTGGGATACTTTCATCTGTAATAGTAGGATGATTATACCTTCCTGAGAACTGCTGTAAAGATCTGGTACAAGAGCCAGATGTGATGTATTAAAATACCTAGCACATAATAAGCCCTCACTAAAGACAGCTCTTGATGTAGTAAAAATTGTTGACAGGTTGACACTGAATGAAACAAAACTCAACCAACTTGAACACAAAAAAGCATGCCACAAAGGAAAACAAGAAGAGTTGATACTGCTCTCTTTCAAAGTAGACAATTACATATTCATGGTGATATATGAAAAATGCCACTTTCATTCAGTAGTAAATCAGATTTTTATCTAGTTTTGTTTTCTTAAACTCAAAGGAGACCTACACAAAGCTTTTAAAAGCAAGGCCTGAACTAGTGGTTCTATTTTACAAAACTATCCTAAGGAAACACATTCATTCCTCCAACATTTATGGAGTGACACTATTCTAGTTGGCATTGTTTTAGGCACTGGTGTTAATGGAAACTTAGGAAAATGGACACTAATAAGTTTTGGGATCATAAAAATAATATATCTTATTATTAGGTGATACATTTATATGTATATATACTTACTATAGGGGATATAGAAAATTCAGAAAAATATAAACAAGAAATAGTAACGGAAAGAAAGTGGGTTCTGCAGTCAAAATTCAACATCACTACCTACAGAAACAACACTGACTTCATAGTGATTTATGGTACTTCACTGACATTTTATTTCACATTATACTGTATAATCACATCAATGACTATTCTGTGTGTGGAAAAATAATCAGCAAGTTTTGGACAAAGGAAAAGGCCTTGCAGAAGCAGAAGTCAGCAGATCAAAGAGAAATGCTGGGAAGGTGCCCTGTGGTCACCCCCGCCCATTGTCATAAATCAGTGAAAATAAGTGTCTGGAAGTTTGGCGCCTGGGAGGGTAAGGGTGCTGGGAGGTAGAGGGGTGAGGGTTTGGAGGTTTCCCAACCCCTTTCCCTCAAGTAATCCACAGAAGTCTAATCAAACAGTCATTTCCTCTTGATAAAATCTTTTATCTCCTAAGTTCCTGCCTTTTTTTTTTAGCATACATTATACTACAGTGATAATGAATTTAAGTCATGCATGTTACCCTGGAAATTAACATATGCCAGAAAAAACAGTGCCTGCAAAAATGAATTCTCTGTTTCTGCTATGCGTAGTCTCAAGTGCAACTCCTCCTTTTTCAGAGAAACATTATCTATCCCAACATTTTACAAACCAAATTACTGGGGAGGCGGGTGGAATAAACAACTGCAAGGGACACCTTTCCTACCAGTCTCTTCTCTAGGGTTTGAATACCCAGTTTCATTATCTAGTAGATTATTTTTCTAACCATCATTGAGACTTTTATTTCAATTAACATGTGAACACTTGTGAACATGTGAACATTCTACCAAATACCACAATTTGTCTGCCATTACATCATTTCAGTGTTTCCAGCCTTTTACTATTATTGAAATTAATATATAATGAATATTCTTTTAAAAAGCCCCTCAGATCATTATATCTCATTAGTTCCTTATTTTGTTCATTGTTAGCTCTCTAGCACCTAAAACAATGTCAACTAGAAATAGTACCACTCAATAAATATTGGAGGAATGAATGCATTTCCTTAAGGAAGATTCATAAAAACGGAACCATTGGTTAGAGAAGAAATGGTTTTTCCTTTTTTAACAGCTTTATTGAGATATAACTCAAATGCCATGAAATTCACCCACTTTAAAGTACAACATTCATGACTTTCAGTATATTAAGAGGCTTGTACAAATATCACTACAATTTAAAATAGTCTCATCATCCCAAAAGATATCTACCAGTTAGGCCTCACTTTTCCTTCCCTGCTCTGTCAAACATGATGGGACATTCTGTCTCTATGGGTGCTCTGGACATTTCCTATAAATGGAATCATACAGTATGTAGTCTTTTGTGACTGGCTTCTTTTATTTAAGACAATGTTTTGAGGGCTTACCAGTGATATAGCATGTATCAGTGCTCCATTCTTTCTGTTATTGATGTTGCATTGTATCAAAATACTACCTTTTATTTATCCAGTAATCAGATGATGGGGCATTTGGTTGGTTTCCACTTTTTGGCTCATGAGTGATATAGCTATGAACAACCATCAGCATATTTTTACATGGATATAGGTTTTCATTCCTTTTGGGTGTGTCTCCAGCAGTGTAACTATGCAAACATATGGTAACTCTACATCTAACATTTGTGGAAATGCTGTTTTCCAAAGTGGATGCACCATTACAAAACCCCTACAAGGCATGGGCGTTCCAATTTCTTTACGTCTTTGCCAGCATTTATCTATATCTGCTTTTTCTGTTCCTCAATTTTAGCCATCCAAGTGGGGGTAAAGTAGTATCTCACTGTGGCTTGATTTACATTTTTGACGACTGATGATATCGGCATCTTTTCATGGCTGACTATGGACTTTCATGTATCATCTTTGGAAAAATGTCTATCTACATTCTTAACCCATTTTTTACTGTTGAAAGAGACATAAGAGAGCTTTGTATATTTGGAAGGCCTCTAGTAACATACGTGATTTGCTAATATTCTCTTCAATTTTGTGGGTTATCTTTTTACTTTTTTTGGTATACCTTAGAGTGCAAATGTTTTAAATTTTGAGTAAGTCCACTTCATCTATTTTTTCTTTAGTCACTTGTGCTACTGGTGTGGTGTCTAAGAAGACTTGGATAACTTAAAGTTATGAAAATTATTCTTATCTTTTCTTCTAAATCTTATTTATTTTACTTTATATGGCGAAATTTATAAGTAAAATAACATTTTTTTAATAGTGCTAGTTCTTACTTTAATCTATGTGGAATTAGTTTATGTGTGTGGGGAAAGGGAGGGCTCCAACTTCATTTTTTTGCATTTAGTTATCCAGGTGTTTGGTAACATTTGTTGCAAAGATTATTCTTTCTCTATATAATTATTTTGGCACACATTAAAAAAGAAAAAAACAATGGACTTTATTGTTCTCTCAATTCAATCTACTAATCCACATCTATCCTATTTCCTTTATCACACTATTTTCATTACTGTAGTTCAGAAATAAGTTTTGAAATTGTTAAGTGTGAGTCCTCCAAATTTGTTCTCCAATTTTGTTTTGGCTCCTCTGGGTCTCTGGAGTTTTCATATGAACTTTAGATTCATCTTGTCAATTTCTATAAAAAAACCCACTGGAATGTGAAAGGGATCGGTTGAACTATACATCAATCTGCCACCTAACAGCAGAAAGTCTTCTAATTTATGACCATGGGTATCTTTTCAATTTATGTAAATTTTTAGAACATTCAATGACGTTTTGCAGTTTTCAGGGTATAAGCTTGTATTTTTGTTAAATTTATACTTAAGTATTTTTATTCTTTTTGATGTTATCCCTTCTAGTACTTTTATCTCTTGTCCCCTTTTCTACTGCAGAGTAAATGTTTTCCTCATTAATTTGTAGGAAGTCTTTAAGGACACCAACTCTTTCACAAACACATTTTTCCCCCAAATAAAACAATTTTTTGTTTTGCCTTTATTGCTTTTTGATGTTGGCAGGTTTTTTTCTAAGGTCAAGTAAGCAAACTTCTAGGGAAAAAGTATGTTTGTATCACAAGATCGCATAGTTTTGTTAGTATTCAAAATACCAGTGCTGGTGAGCAGCCAGAAATGTAAAACTGAGAAGAACTGTGTATTAGCGGCCCTGGGTCACCAGTGCTATATCTGCTATTTCTTCTTAGAGTCTACAGACCAGTTAGGAAATAAGTAGCAATAGAATTTTTCTGTGTAGAGTAACTGGAATTTTCTTCAGTGGATCATGCTCTTCATCATCATTCACAATTAAACATGGCTAATATTTAACATTCAGAAAATATCAATGCTCTTTATGAGTCACCAACACTAACTCAGGCAAACCTAGCGATCTAACTCTGGGGTCTATGTTGCCAACCACTATGCTACACTGGCTAGACCACAAGAAGTTCCAGAGACTCAGAATTTTGGTATTCAATCCTGCCAAGACTGTGTAATGCTCCAACATCATTACAGAGTTTTGCTAGAAGCCCTGTACACATTTCTGACTGAACCTTGAGATTTTTCCATCACTCGTGAAAAGAAACTTGCAATACTGAAAAGACAAAGCTTCTTGTCAAAGTAGGATCAGAATTTGTATTATCTTCCTCTATACCAACAATTCTAAACTCTTCCCATTTGATATTATTAGAGAGCAATGATTCCAATTTATAAAAATATTAATGGTTTCATGGCTCAGATTCTTTATCTTAGATCTATTCCTCCTTATATTTTGATACTTACGACTACCTCTGGTACCAAGAGATTTTTAAATATTAAAATTGAACAAAGTTTAGAACTGATTATAAGATAAATCAGCTGTATTATTTAGTCTATGTTGTGCCAAAATGGTAACTTTTATTTTGTGTTCTAGTTTTAAAAGAAATATTTGTTACAGAAAAATTAAAGAAATCTAAAAAACAGATATATTGAACATCAATCATGTAGAACAGATTGCCAATACTTTAACATATAGCTTTCAGAACCTTTTCTCAATTTCTCACTTATGTTTTCACTTTTTAGAAAAGAGAGAGGAGACAGTGAGCGCTACGTAATACTATATTATGGATAGTCCATGTTTATTTGACAGTATCCTAATGGTAATGCCTTAGATCATTTCCAACTTCTTCTTATATACTATAACTAATATGAACATGTTTGATTATTTTCTTAGGATAAATATCCAGAAGTAGAAGTGTTGGTGAATGGACAAACACATTTTTAGGCCTTTGGTACCTACTGTGAAACTATAGTACATAAATATTAAATCCTACCTGCAGTATGTGAGCGAACAGTTACATGACACTTGCAGAAACACTTAATACACACACAAACACTCTTCACTTTGCCTTATCTACCTTTTATTTACTATATTTCACCTGCCTATCCTGTTCCCTCATGCTCCATTCAATTCTACTTATTTGTGGCCCAGCTCAAAATTCTACTTCCCAGAAATCTTGCCAGCCTAAAAAGAATCGTCTTCTAGATTCACAGCACTTACCATTACTACAAATGGACACTTATCATCTCTAATTACTCAACTTGTCTCTATCTTTACTTCCCAAACTAGATGGTGAACTGGACCATGGCTCTCACATGCTGACATCTTCTACAGTGTCGATCCTCCCTGAGCTCCCAGTATAGAGATGTGACCTGCTGCCCAGAATGTGTGAGACATGTATGCGAGTGACTGCAATGTCTCCTGATTCAACTCAGTCAGTTTCCAATATTATTACATTTTGACAGGGAACAAATGAGTGCAACTTTTATATATTAGGCTATATTGCTGCCTTAGGTCTGGAGATAGTATTTTACTATACTTGGAAAACACTTAAGTTATTGCTAATTTAGGATAGTATCTATGGGCAATTTTAACAATGCATAGAATACATCAAAACATATACCTGCATATGGAAAAAAACCATGCAGTTAAATGACAGTAGCACACTTGGGAGACAACTAAAGGCCTCCTATGACTGCCTTATCTCATGCGAGATCTTCGGCTACGTACTAGGGATTCGCATTCCAAGTTGTTTAAATGTTATTATGGAAATTTTATAAAATACAAAGAAAAACTGTTGTGTATCTGTTGAGTTGCTGGGGAGAAGAAGGCAACATGTATTTTAACATATTTTGAAAGAACTATCTTATGTTTTAAAATTTAAGTAATCCTTCTAAAGGACAATTGATCTAGACATCTATTCTCCAAATCCATCTTTTAATGAAAATAGGCAGAGTCAAAGTTAAGATGGCTGAATGAGATGCAGGAGTTACTCGATTTCAACTGACCACAGCATATTTACATAAAGTCAAGTAGAAGCCTTGACTTTATCATTAAGTAGGTGCAGATTCTGAGCAAACCCTATGACACAAAACACTGAACCATGAGCGTCTCAAGCGAGAAAGAGCCCGGCTTGCCTTCACCGCCGGCAGCATGTCCAAGGAGTCCAGGGTGAACAGCACGAGAGCTTGCATCAGCATCATGAATTGATTAAATTGCCATGTCAGGCTAAAGAGAAAAGTTGATATGAAAATGGCAAGAAGTGTCAGCCTCTGTGAAAAGAAAACCTTTGTATAATTTACATGTCTCTAGTAGTAAAAAGCCTTGCAGACAAGTTTTCTCAAGAGCATCCAATATCTCTATAAAGAAAATAGGAAAACCATAAACTGTTGCTCTGAAAACCCTTGCATTTGTTACTTAAGCTCTAAATGTACTAAAGTGACACTTTGCATATAAATATCCACATACGGTATGTGTATTCTACACTATTACGGAGGCGATAATGCACCATCGCATCTCAAGAGCAATGGCTTAAAATTCTGACAGTTTTGCAGAAATTCTGTGTGGGCTTGCTGCAACTATTTAAGGGCACATTATGTAGAGTACATTTTTAACATCAAATATGAAAACATTTTCTTCACAAAGTAAGAGAAAGCTCAGAAAGAGAAAACTTAATTTAGCTCCAGTTAAAAAAAATTGGTCATGGAGTAAGAACTACTCCCATATATTGGGACAGTCTATATGTCACATTTTCTGCAGCTTCTTAGATAAAACTGGAGAATTAAAAAATAAAGAATAATAAAAACTTACCTCAGAAAGAGGCTGCAATTTTGGTCTCAGAAAATATGTAATTGCTGCTATCTGAATGGCAAAGAATGGCAGTGCCCAATTCTCCCTCAGTGGGATGGTAAACTCCACTCTTGTAGTATCTGTTCTGCACAGAAGAAAACACAAATGGCCCACGTGACAACTATATTTCCTCAAAGACTTCCTGAATATGACAGATATAGCACATGAAGTGCATTTAGATTCGAGTAACAACAACACTACCTTAGTCATCGTCATCCCTCTAACATGAAATGGTCGTGGAGGAGCCTTCAGCCAGCTGCACAAGGGCATGCAGTCAGCTAAGTGGTAGAAGGGGAGTTCAAGCCCTTACTCTGGGAGCCCCAGACCCATGCTTGCTCACGCTTTTATGTCTGTTCTGTACTTTCATGTCTCTCTAACTTTGCTAATGCCAACTGTCTAGGCTCTGCACTCGCTCTCACTTTATTTCTTCAGTGACTTATGCTTGAGTTTTAAACTTGTCATTGGCCACAATATTCAAAGGCTTCTTCCCCCAGAATGGAAGCCCCCCAGAGGACAAGCATTCTTATGTTCTTACCTTTCTACAGCTAGCCACAAAAACTATACTGGCATACACTAGGCATTCAATAGATGATTTTTTAAAAATTTATCTTTTATAGGAACAATAAATTTAACTTTCATTTACTCTTAGCAAAAATATCATATTAAAATGTCAAAAGGCAGCATAACATAGTGATCTCACACCGTGTTTGAATTCTGATCAAGACTTAGCTGTGTGTGTGTTTGTGTGTAGGTATTTTGTGGGCATATATGTTCACTTAACCTTTTAAGTAATGTGTTTGTTACCTATCCTTTTAAACTATCCTTTCACTTTCCTTAGTTCTAAGGTAATATTAATAGTGTCTATACTGTAGGTATATGTAAAGTGTTTTTAAAGTGCTGGACATATTATAAACACCAATAGGGTTATAATAAAAATTTTCTTAAGATTACAAAACGAAATCATTAGTATGACTTGTGTTCAAGTTTTAAGTCACTTATTGAATATTGGTGTTGCTGCTATAAGTCAGGCAACAATTCAATATATATCTTGAATGTATTTTTAAAAAATGTCATTTCACCAAAAAAAAAGAAAACCCCAGCAGTGTGGTGGTGGGTGTGGGGGTGTGGTGGCCTGCACTTCTGAGTCACACCCTTGCAGACCAATGCTGCCGTAATTAAAAGAAAACAAATCAAAAAGTTATCTCACAAGTCCCCAGTATTTAGAAATTAATAACATGTACTGAATGTTGGGAACTTGCATGCATTTGCACAGTGCTCTGTGCTTTGCTGACTGTGAGCTGCACACAACCCTCTGAAGGTTGACAGTGAGGGTATTATTAAACCATCTTTAAGAGATATGTGGCTAGAGAAATACTGATGACCCAGAAACTGGTTCTAGAACTGGGATGATTAAGGATCATCCTCATATTATGGCTGATTCTCTTGACTTGTGACTCAGTGTTCTGTTCCTCAGCTGGAAATACACAGAGTTAAGACTTCCTACTTTAATAAGTAAGACAAACACCACCAGGTAAGCCAAAGAGAAGATGACTCCCATGCAAACAGATGTGGCAAAACAACTTTCTCTGAACTGAAAACGAGGCCACATTATTTTACTTATATTTGAGAAATGGAGAGAAGCATACTGATTGCAACTCACCTATTTGTGACATACCAGAAAGCTGCCAACAGTCCTGACAGCCACGTGCCACTGAGGAGCCAGCTGGTTATGTACAGAGCTGTGACATAGATCGCTTGGAGACCAAACAAAGTGTAAATATAAAAATAAACTGGCTCTAAGTATTTCTGCAAAAAGGAACCATAAAAAGATGTGTTAGCAAAGTCCTAATCCTTCTGACTGCCATTTAAAAAATATGACTGGAAATTTAATATTCATTCCTTTCCATTTAAAAGCAAGCTGACAGCCTTCCTCTCCTAGCCTAAGTACAAGGAGGGGCGTCCTTGAGGACTCTTGCTTCATTCTTACTCTAGATAAAATCTAACCCCTAACGCTTGGTGTTTCTTAATTTACATACACTGAGAAGTGGTCACTGTGATTTGCTAATTTTCAATTTTTTAATGATTTTCAAAGATAAAGAGAATTGATGGCATGTTTCCAAATGAAATTATTTTTCACCTAGGATTCTGCTAGTCAAAAGTCAGAAGGAAAAATGGTAGCTATTGGATGGTCTCACTTATATATGGAATATAGGGAACCCAAACAAAAGGATGGGAAAAAGTCAAAACCAGTGGCTGACCATAGATCTGAGGCATCCAGCAAGAGAGGGGAGAGGGAGGGGGCACAATAGGGCAGGGAGGAACACAAAGGAATACAGTGATGGTTCACAGTGGTGGGAGAACTATGGGACTACAATGATGTAAGAAAAAAAGAAATATTGATCACCTTCTTGACTACACACATATAGAAGCTGGAAGCATTTATATATTTAATATAGCTTACAAAATATAAATTTTAAAAAGTTCACTACATATGGAGACTTTAGAATATTACTGTTCTAAATACCAAGGCAGTTGAAGATCAGAATAATATATGCATAATTTTCAACTTATAATGGCAGAATTTTGACTTTCATCTGATATTAACAATTCAATGTCAGAATACAACATACCTGTATGGGTAGGATTCTATATAAAATACTGAGAAAAACCTCTTGGTAAATATTCATTCGTTGAAGGAGGTTAATTGTCTTCATAGATTCAGTTTTGTTATCATATATTAAGCCATGAAAACCTAAGGTTGATATTTGAAAAATCAGGAAAAATTACAATCACTCATTCATTCAAGACTATCCATAGATTTGTTTAGCATGTGCCAAATACTGTACAAGACATTGGGGGTGTAAGAGTAAGCAAAAAATATAGTCCTGTCTTCAAGGAGCTTACCATGTATTAGATGAGCATTCCTTAAATGTTTACACAAATACAGGTACATTGTACCTTGTAAGTGCAATGAAAAATAACACATATGGTTCTTCTGAGAAAACTGGCCCAGACTGTATACGCCCCTGCTTGCCCTCCTGCATGAGCCCTGAGGACACTCAAGGAGTATTCTTAGCTTAGCTTAGCCTCCTCCCCGGATGCCTTTGCTATTTGGCTTAATCTGGCCAATGACAGCTGACTGGATATGCCACACGCCACATCAGAACAGAGGCTCTGAGACGATGCATGTTTCCACAGCAATTCTGTTCATGATAATAGTACGTTCTAAATAGGGGTTGGATAATGAGAACAAAGAAGAAACCTGTTGCTATAGAATTACACTGCCAGGGAAGTCATTTGTGACTGTAGCCATGCTAACTAAGGGAAGACAGGAATAGACAGTTCACAGAAGATAACCTGCACGCAGTCCACACATACGATGCTCGGCCTTGTTCCCACTAGAAGCACAAAATGTGATTGTACTGAGATACGCTTTGCCACGTATCAGCTTGGAAAAAAGTCAAGAAGTCTGACCACATACTCTGTGCGTGAGGCTGGAAGGAGGTGGCGCCTCCCATACATAGCAATTGGGAATGCAAAATGGTATAAACCCTACGGTGAAAATTTGGCAATACCCCCAACAAAGGTACATGTGCATGTACCTTTTGATCTTGGGCTTAATTAACCTTAGAAATAGATTCCAAAGACAGACTGACAAAAAGACAAGATGATGGGCACGAGGTTATTCATGTACTGCCATTTGCAATAGTAAAAGATGAGAAACAACCCAAATGTCCATCAATAAGAGGTATTTTGGACTGAACTGTATAACCCCAGAGTGTCTATATTTGGACAGGGTCTACGAGGAGGTAATAAGATTAAGTGAGGTAATAAGGGTGGGGCCCTAACTGGATAGGACTGGTGTCCATATAAGAAGAGGGATAGGCAAGACAGAGCTCTCTAGCCACATACACACAAAGGAGCGGTCATGTGTGCGGACAGCTGCAGCTGGGGACAGAGGCGTCACCAGAAACCAGAGCTGATCCTGGACTTCTGCCCTTGGAACCGGAAATAAATGTAAGTCACGCAGTCTGTGGTATTTCGTTATGGTAGTCCTACGAGAGGAATACAGCATGTTAGGATTGACTGTCTGTGCTCTCCTGCTCCCCAAATTCGGGATGAAACACCAGCCCTGCCATGTGATGATGTCTGTAAATGGACCACGTGAGGGGAACAAGAAGAGAAGGCAGCTCTCTGTAGACCAGGAGGGGGCCTCGCTGGAGTCCAACCTGCTGGCACTCAGATCCCAGACTTCCCGCCAACAACCCTGCAGGAGGATTTGTTTTTCAAGTTACGCAGGCTTATAGTATTTCATTATGGTAGGCCAAGCACACTGAGACAAGAAGGTACCTGAATAAACTAAGCTTACCCATGCAAAAAAATATAATTGCAAAAAAGGAATAAAGAATACTTTTATATCCTACTAAAGTGATAAAGATTTGCTAAGCGAAAAGTGAAACAGAACAGTATACACGGTAGTTTTGTGACAAAGGGTGATATATGAACATATAAAGTATTTATATTAAAATGTTACCAGTAAAGGAATAAACCAAAAACTAATAAAAATGGAAATGAACTAAAGAAGGAAACAGGGTGGAGAGGACAGGGGTGAAAGTACAACGGTCCCTATTTTACAGCTCTGACTTGAAAGCATGTCAATTGTTATTATAAGTAAAAAAAAAAATTTAGAAAAATTTATAAAGCAATCACTGAAAACCAAAAGCAAGATAAAACAAATTAAACAAAATAAAATATTGAGGTGGTGGCTTAGTCACTCTTTCCAGTGACCTGAACACAGAAGAATGTGACTACAATCCTAAGGACAGAAAGAACTACAAAGACAGTGTGAACTGTTTCAGGTAATCATGCTGTTACTTTGTTTTGTTGTTGCCGTTTTTTAAGATTTTTATTTATTTTTGTGTAGAAGAACTGGGGTGTAGGCCAGAGGTGTGAGGGTAAGAGGATGGAGCCAGAGATGGAGCGGGGAGCAGAAAAGGCGGATCTACTGAAATATACTGCTAAGGAGAGCAGCGGGCCAGACAGGAGAGGTCTTTTGTGCCATACGTAGGTTAGCTCCCTGGCCTGGACTGAACTCAGGCCATAGCAGTGATAGCACTGAGACTTAAACCCCAGACCACCAGGGAGACCCCCATACTGTTATGTGAATATATGCTATATAGCAGAACAAAACAAGTAAGCAATACCATTGATGACACAAGACACCAAAATGTTGACTAAAGAAAGAAGAGATACAAATATGAAATAAAAAAAGAATTCTGGGGCCTCCCTGATGGCTTGGGTTTAAGTCTCAACGCTATTACCACTACCTCTGAGTTTGATCCCTGGCCAAAGAGCAGAAGCCCATATGATGCAGCAGACCTCTCCTGCCTCATCTGCTGCTCCCTCAGCAGTGTGTTTCAGTTGATCCGCCTGTTCTGCTCCCCACTCTGTCTCTGGTGAAACTCCTCAACCCCCCCCCCCCTCCATACTTCTGGCCTATACACCAGTTCGTCTATACAAAAATAAATAGTTTTTTAAAAAGTAAAACTCTGGTATCCTACCTTTAAGTTGACAAATAGCTATATTCATATTTTCTCTTAGGGAAAAAAATTCACATCTCCTAGCTCTGCTCACTAAAAAGGCTTGGAAAATCAGTATCATTAGTACCCAGATTGTGGCCTCATTCTAGCCACTACAAAGAACAAACGTTCCTCAGAGAAGTGGTTGATTCTAGGTCAGGGGTAAGACATATACAGAATGATCCTGAAACATTTTGACATGCCAAAAAGCAGGGTGGGGGGTGGTTTCCAAGACCACTGGAGTCAGGTCAAAAGACAGCAACCCACGTGAAGGACATCCTACTGGCTAAAGACTGCGCAAGTTGAAAATTTAAAGCAAAAGAGTGAAAGACGTCAAATGTTAAAATTCCACGAGTTCACGATATTTAAAAAGCAGAATCATTAGTGGCTGCTAGAGAGGCAACTTATTCTAAAAACAATAAAGGGAAAGAGCAATTATTTATCCCACCTCTCCTTTAGGAATTGGAGTTCTGTGTTATGAAATGTCTAGTGAGAAGATTTTCTTTACAGATGAGTCCTGTCTAGTAATGATGCAAGGAATGGTAGCATTAGAACCTCACCACTTTCCAGGCCTACGCAATCATCGGATGAGGGAATGATCATTAAGGTGCTAAACCACTAGGTGAAATGCTAATTAATTGAGAACTTAATATTGGAAGAGTCGGTCTCAACCCCAGATGAGGGACAGCCACTCATATGTGTCCTTGATGTGGAAGTGCACACTGCCAGTCAGGAAGTATCTGTGCCAGAAAACAGAACCTAATCTGAGCAAGCCTCTACACCCGGCCACCAATTAACAGGGAGTTTAGGCAACAAACATTAAATAACACCATGGGACTCCAGCAAAGTCCATGAAGTAGAAAACTCTATTTGACAAATGAACCTATGTTTTCAACAACAATTACCAGGAAAAAAATGGAAACAATAGATTAAAAGAAACACTGATAGACAGACATAGAACATGACTTCACTGTATATACTTTATTTGCATCTCAAACACTATATTAACAATCTGTAAGGCAATCAGAGAGATGAGAATGCTTTGAATATTAAGTAATTTCGCAACTGTGTTTAAGATACAATGATAATGAGATGATGTTTTTAAAGAGATGTTGTTATCCTTAAGAGAAATGTACTGATGTATTTACAGACCAAGCAATATGCCTTGGAGTTACTCCAAAACAGTCCAGGGTGGGGAAGGATCTAGAGAAAACAAGGTTGGTTGTGAGTTGATAACTGTTTTAGCTGGATGACAGGTACATCCATTAGATGTATCCATATAAATTCATGAGAGGATACTCTACCTTTTCACATGCTTGGAATTTTCTAAAAAAATCTTAACAGGTGACTTAAATGAATTGAAACAGATCAACCTTGAATTCACAGCCATACTTGAAAATATCATTATTCACCTTTAGAACAGGGTTCTCAACTTTAACGCCACTGGTATTTTGACATTTGGAGCCTGATAATTCTTTATTGTGGGGACTGTCCTGTGCGTTGTGGATGTTTAGCAGTACCCCTGCCCTCTTCCCACTAAACTCCAGCAGCTCCCACCCCAGCTCCCACTAGTGACCAAAAATGTTTCTAGAAATTCTAGATGTCCCCTAGGGCACAACTGCACCTCAGTTGAGAACCACTACTCCAGAGACAGCAGAGAAGCAATTCAGAAATTTTGAGAACAGGTAAGTACAACTGACTCACTATTCACAGCAGTTACGTTCTAGAGCCGTGACATGAAGACTGGACTACTAATACTGAATGAGTAGACATACACAGGGTTAGGGTCCTCTGAGCCACTGGCCACACATTTTCATCAACCAATTGACACATAACTTTGACTTATGTGTGTTTCTGTTTAAAATACTTTTAGAAAATATATACTGTTGACTCATTAACATATTGCTCATGATCAACAGCACTATAACTCATACTTGAACAAATTATCTAATTTGTTTTAGATTATTTATCTGATACACATATTTTCTCTGGGAGGCCAACATCACCATCTTTTGCAGTTAGAAACACTCCACAGCACTTTAATACTAAGCCTGAGGGTTGTTTTAAGGGGTTAAATAACCAACAAAAAGCACAAAAGTGCAAAAAACACGGCCCAAAATAGGCCGTATGAAAGTTGCAACAAGAAGGCAGAGAGTCACTGCTCTGCTTGACCTCCGCTGGGGACAGTCTTGCCGGGCAACTAAAATTTTCACCACTCTGCATGTCTATGATCAACCACGAAAGTGCCATGAACACTGGTTCGGGTTACAAGTAAGTTATTGAGGAAATAAATCTGCAAGAATAACAAGTCTGACTGACTTGAATGGGGGAAAAAAAATCAACACTTAATCTGTCCTTCTTACATAATCTGTACTTCAATGGTCGTCAAATAATTGATTAAGAAGGTTTTCTATAAAATCAAGTTCCAGTAAACAGAGAAGGAATGATAGAACGTCACTTTTATAGCTCATTTAAAATAATGGATATAGGCAATCATCATCCGTGGCTGTTAAAATCAGTGAACAAAAAGTTGAGGTAGTTAACACTAAGGGTGAATGTGACTATTTACACAAGAACCAACTGATTGATTTTTATGAAAAAGAAAGATTATCAAAATTTCATGCATTCTTTTGTGATAAAATCGGAAGTACAAAACACCACCTATGAAGAATTTTTGCCCAAAATACATCTGAATCCAAGCAAAACCTAGAAGATATCCTTTTGGGGACTTCCATTAGGAGTAATTATAAAGAAGAAACATAGGGAAATGGCAAATACAAAATAAAGGATTGAATGGGAGGCATTAGGGACAAGGGAGCCAACTGTCATTTTTATTTATATTACCAAAAGTCTCCTAAAATAATCCTTTCACCTGCAAAAGTCGTCTTCCAAAATAATCATGAGATAAATCAGAGCAAAAAAAAAAAAAATCAAGAAATTGCGAACAGGTTTATTTTGGGATAGAGTAAAGCTGAGAGGAGAGAAGAGTTACATAAAGTTTTATATAACATCTTCCAGAGAAAAACATTTTCGTGGCTTGATTAGATGTTAACAAGGAAAAACTACAGAGTTCAAAAAAACTACACACCTTCTATAAAGCATTTAAAACACTTTACTGCAAAAGATTGTTTTGGCTGAAAACGGAAAAGAATAAAATAGATCCCCCAAAAAACTATTAATTGCAATTACCTTGTATGAGAGTTGGAGCCTGCAGCATTTGCTTGTAGTACGAGTAATATAATCCACACTCTGTTCTGAATGAGATTTCTCGCTCCACTTCCTGAAATGAAGTTAGGTCTACTGGGTTTACATGACCTAGTTTGGTTTAAATATCTACTGTAGAAACAGGGTAAGAACTCAGCTTGATAGAACTCTGAAATAAGAAATCTCAGCAAATAAGAACAACAGAAGGTAGATAGCTATTGATTGGTAAATAGAGAGGTGTATTATACTAGTTTCTACTTTTGTAGATGTTAAAAGTTTTCCATCACAAACCATTTTTAACAATGTAGACAACTAGTTCATTTATGTTGATGTTACAGTTTAATTTCACACAAATTAAAACCTATCTATGTTCATGAAGGAAAATAGATACAAAAAATATTAAACTGCTTTTACATATATATTCAGTCTTAGAAGAACTGAAATTTTAAGGTAGTTGCTATTAGTTGTAAGAAAATTTTATGAAATTCCAAATTTAAACCATTAACATAAAATATGGAGACAACTGGTGATGAGGATGGGGAAGGTTTTCTGGAATAATTCTATTAACACTCTTCAATCTTCTTTTTCATGTATACATATACAGTATAAATGAACAAAAAAACGATGTATTAAGTTCTTTTACACGAGTGGTCAAAACAAGTGCTAGAATCTACTTCAACAGATTATCTAAATCTTTATTTTTTTTAACCAAAACATCTATGTTCCACAAATCCAACTTTATTGGGGAAAGATGATAGACACTGAACATATTTCTAGAAGATAAAATTTTTAAGCACATCTTTGTCTTTCCCTACTTCCAACCATTTTCCAAATAGCAGCAATAAACATTTAATTGAAAGAACTACTCATGCTATTTATCTTCAGTCCTGGAAACTATTTAATGTGCTTATTCAACCTTTCAAAAATTTCTTTAAACATTCCTCCTATTCTTTAAAAAAGTGTTACAAATCAATCATTAATAAATAAAGCAGTTAAGAAATACTCAATTACCTAAGAGGATAAATCTCCAATAAGTGATCTTGAAAAATTATTGTTTTATAATTGTTGTTAACTCTTTTTTTTAAAAAGGAGAGGTGGGCTAGGGTTGCAATCTGTCTTATATAATGAACTTCCTTCCAAAGAAGACAAATTGGCAAAATCAGACATGAGAAAAAAGCCTAGTCTGTTTCTAAAGCACACTTGCTTTATAAAAAAAGACAATATAAAATGAGGAGGTCTTTTAGCTCTTACACTTGCTACTTATTCAATGTTGTAGGTTTCACAGTAGTAAAGACAACACAGCAGTCATGTTAATCCATTCATTTTTAATCTTTGAGGAAAAAATGGTTTCTTCCTTTTGGTCAAATAAAACTAAATGGTAGCCATTTGTTTCTAGGATGTTCAAACTTGTACGTGGTCAATGAAACTGGAAAAGCTATGAATAGATGCTAACTGAGCAAATAGTAGCTTTTGTCAGACAATTAAGAAAATAAAAACATTAAGTTTGATTACATTCCCTTCTCTTCAGCTGCCTTAAGTGTTCAAAATTTGGCTGCTTTCAACAGAGTTTTCTAATGTCAAACCTGCACCCAAAACTAAAATGTAGAACTAAGTCAATCTTTTACATATAGGAGCTTCCTATATGACAAAGAATAACAGATAGACTTCATCAAGATAGGGGAAAAGGAAAAAAACATTGCTCTAACTACTAAAAATAGAAAATTTCTGTGCCCCGCCCCTCTATTTAATATACCCAGAATGTGTAAAGAACAGAGGGGGACCTAATTAGTAAAAATGCATTCAAACATGATTAATTGGTAATCTTGGCACCAGCTGTATAGAACCAAATGCTATACTTTATTAGACAGATACTTGCAAGTTTTACATCTGCTTCATGCTAAGAGAACATCTGCTTTACTCATTCAAACACTTTTCCAGCTTTACAGCAATTTATACTTTGCCTGGTGTATCGTGCCAATGAAAATGTTCATCAATAGAAGTTGCACTCTAAAGAATGCAAAGCGAACATATATTTCATATTTTAATTTACAAAAGTTCTACAGGGAGTGCAATGCTGAGACTGAAAGCATTTGAAGGAAACAGAAAAACAAAATAAGTAGATTTTTAAGGAACAGTACAGCTAAAACCATTTATATAATAATTTAGCAGAACTAGTAAAAGGAAAAAGCATAAAGAAAAAAAATAACTGCTCACAATTAATGATTTGTTTCCCATGGCAACACACAAAATACAGCAAGCTCTTTTAGACAAAATGACACCAAATTTGCAAAGGAAACCTGTTGTTTGCTTTTTAAAAATCTAATGTAAATAACCTTCGTTTATACAAATTGCTCCCCCAAATAACTAGATTTCTGGTAGTGGCAAAGTCGATGTAAAAGCAACTTTATAATCTGTTTCAGAATTAGGTTAACAAATCATCTCACCAAGAAACAGCTCATGATAAGACAGCTGTTCTTAAAGTTCTGTATTGGGAACCATGCCCTCAGCAAGCATATTTATGGCATATACATGGTTTATTGTCGGTTAAATTCATGTCCATCTGTTGGAATGTAATGATTCTTGCCCCAGAGTTGATTAAAGCCGTGACACGTGACAGTTGCCAAGCAGGGGCTGGAGCAGCCCAGGCTGTGGTTGCAGAGAGAGTACTTCAGTGGGCTCTCAGCAGCAACTGTTAGCCTTGGTGCAACCGTATGACTCCTTTGTGGATTAACCCGATTTATTCAAGACTCTTGCTTTGCAAGAGTATTCAAAAGAAAAGATATGCAAATTTTGTAACACACACACACAAACTAAGAGGAAAACTGGAAAATGTTGGCACAAGGAAAGAACACTGAAAAGAAAAGGTGACTTGAGTGGTTTTAACCAAAAGAAAATTACCCTTCATCACTGAACATCTATTTGTGGGGGAAACAAAAAGGTACAAGAATTTAGCCCTTGATCCCAATGGGTTTTATGTTTCAATGAGAAAGAATAATGCATTTTTCAAAAAGGAAAATGACTATTCAAGGAAAGTATCAATTAACAGAAATGACTAGCCTCCCGCCTGATCTATTAAACTAGGCTCCCCAATCAACTTCAGGCTTCTAATTGACCTCTCCTTCCTCCAATCTATTTTTCTTGTTCATTCGCTCATTCTCCCCATTCACTCATTCATCATTCGTTTAATACATTTTGGCCAGCAACAAGTGACAAACATCTTCAGCTGGGAGGTTCAGCAGGAAACAAAGGAGATAAAAATCTTTTTTCAAAGAAATGTTACAGAAATCTAGAGCAGAGAAGAGGACGCATATGTAAAATATAAGGAGTGAAACAGACAAGGTGGGTAGGGAGAGAACAGTGAGGTCATCTTGAAAGTCAGCAGGGAAAGTCTCAACGAGGCCACAACTGACAGAAACCTGTGGAGGGAGCCTTGTGAGGGAGAGATGCGGTCAGACAGAACAACCCCCACACCCTGAAGAGAGTGAGGAGGACAGATGGGCTGGGTGGCCGGAACAGGAAGGACCGTATTGGGGTTGGTGGAGGCAGCAGGGGCAGAAGTGGTCAGAGAGGTAACGTGGCACGGGACACCTGGTCCTGGCAGGTGACAGCCCTGGGCTGTAGTCGGATGCAGAGGTGTGTGCCGGGATGCAGGGGAGGCCAGGGTTTGGTTCCAGGCATGTGAGCTTGGCCGTGGAGGGCTCTGAGTGGAAGCATACGCTGCTTGACAATGAGCAGGATGGCACCGCTTGCAGCATTCACTGACTTGGGAAGCAAAAGCAAAGCAGGAAAACGTGTAAGGGGGCCACGGTGATCAGCCAGTAAGATGAAGGCAGAGGTTGAGAGAGCAGAGGCGATCAGGCTCTATATATTCTCAAAGTAAAGCCAGTAGGATTTCCTGAGGGTTTAATGTGGGGATTGAGAGAATTAGGATTCAGGGCTTCCGTCCGGAGCCACTGAGGGGTGAAGGTGCAATGTACAGAGATGGAGATTCAAGGAGAAACACCTGAGGCCGAGGGAGGTCTGGCGCTTGACTTTGGCCCTGTTAAGTCTGAAATGCCACGGCCTCTCTAAACGTGCAGATGCTCAAGGGGGGGTGGCTGGATATACAAGCCTGGAGTTCAGGGGAGAGGGCTGAGCAAGGGTATGCATTTGGGAGCCATCGCAAAGATGGCATTTGTGATAGACAAGATTGTCTTAGAAATGGGGGTGAGCAGAGAAACGTGGGTTCTAAGTCTTCGGATTCTCTGCCCATAGAGTTCTGGAGGCTGCAGAGGAAGCTGTAAAGGAGTCAAAGATTAACTGGAAGGCAGGAGTGAATCCAGGAGAACACGAGTCTGGAGTCATGAAAAAATACCAACAGGTGAGGTCCAGTGAGAAATGACTGCTAAATTTAGCAATCTGGAGGTCACTGTTGACTTTGACTAGAACTTTTTAAATTTTTTTTTTAAAAGTTTAATTAGTTATATTTGACATCATTTGTATTTGCCAGGGAGTACCCACCGCCATTCCACCTGTGCACCATCACCTCAGTCCCTTGTGCTCCTTCTGCCCTCATCCCCGTCTCTTTGCCCTATCCCCCACCCCCGTGCCTTTGGTCTTGATTTTTTTGTTTGTTTTTGGTTATAATTGCCCAATTCCTTGAGCTTCCTCTTCTTTTTTTTTAACTAGAACTTTTTAAGAGCAGTCTCATGGGTGAAGCCTGATGGGAGTGGGTTCAAGAGAAGGAGAATGGAAAGAGATGAACAGAGACCGTTCGGGCTCTCAAATTGTGGGGATAATTCCAGTGTAAGGTGAGCAGGAAATTGCCATGTTGGCTGAAAGAGGAAGTGGATTCAGAATAGACTCCCCACTGGAGAAGAGAGAAGAGAGGTAGCAAGACCGAGAGCAAAAGAGAGACTTGACTAATTCTAAAACGAAATACTTAGGTTTCTGTATTTTAGTTTTTGTACCTTGTTACTTTCTGAATTTTACTTTATTGCTCATAGCAAGTTTTCAGATTTTTCACTTGGGGTTTCCAGGAATATAATCACATCATCTGCAAATGACTTTGCCTCCTTTCTAATTTTTGATTTTGTTTCATATTTATGTTGTATGTGGTACCTCCCAAGCAATGTTAAATAGTAGTAGTAGTGATCGATAGCTTTGACTCATATATGCTTCTAATGCTGTGGTGCCTCTAGCCATAAGGGATTACTTAAATGTAATTAAAATTAAAAATTCAGTTCCTTAGTTCCTGCGCATTCGGCTAAGAGCTATAATATTAGCACAGCACAGATAAAGAAAGTGTCATCATCACAGAGAGTTCTGTTGGAGAGCATTGTTCTAGTGTTTCCCTAATGGGTAAGCATTCAGTCTATGCTACATTAAAACAAAAAAAGTGTGCCTGTATTCTTGTAATTTGATGGAGACAGAACTCACATACAGTTCAGCCATTTCCAGTATGCAATTCAGTGATTTTACTCTATGGAGTTAGGTGTGCTGCCCGCTGTGGCCTGCTTCTTGTTGCAGATGTCATATGGAGGTGATCCGAGAATGAAGACAGTAAGGGGTCATGCCTCTCAGCACAAGAAGCCCCAGTCCTGGGCCAGCCGGATGGGGTTTGAAACCCCAGCTCTGGCACCTGTTACTGGAGTGACCTCAGGCAAGTCACTTAACACTCTGAACTTCATTTCTTCTTTTGTAAAATAAAGAGACTCCACCAGGACAAGGTTTAGGATTTCAGACTATATCTACGTGTGTGGTGTGTGCACATTATTTTCCCAGGAGCAACGGTTCAGTATTCTCTAATTTGGCGTTCTCAGTGACTTTACAGAACAGGGCTGCTGGGGAAAGGAGAACTGATTGTAGTTAGATTTTGATCTTCAGTTTTCGTGGGAGCGCTATGCCTGACTTAAAAATAATTGGGAAGTTTTCTCCCTCCCCAGGGTTCTAGATGGCTCAGACACTATTGGAATATTTTGGTTCTTAAAGTGTTTAATAAAATTCCTTTGTAAGATCAGTGGGGTCTGGTATTGTGAGGGGTAAGGAATGGGTAGCTCTTTATCAAGTTCTGTCACAGCTACAGAAATAATTATGTATATTCTGGGGGCACTTTTAGTAATCTTTATTTTAGAAAATCATCCTTTCCTTCCAAGACCTTTAATTTGCATAGAATCAAACAAAATGGTCCTACATGGCTCTTTGCATTTCATGGTCTCTGGAGTTATTTCTTTTATCTTATTTCATGAGCTCTGTAGTTATTTGTCATTTCTTATCTTGGACAATTGTAACTATTTTTTCCTTTCTGTGTATGATGGTTTATCTTGGTTTTCATCCCTCCCATAACCATGAATTTATGAATGGTTTTCCTAATTTTCAGTTGATCATCTTCCCCCTTTTATCCTTTCTTCTGTTGTTAGATTTTCTTTACTTTCCAACTTTATCTGTGGAATAATTCATTCATGCTTATTGTTATTTCATCACATACTATTTAAAGTCACCAATTTCCTCCAGAGTACTGTTTATTATATCCCATAATCCTAAACAAAGGCTTTCATCATTTTCTAGATTTCATTAATAATTTCTATAAATTCAGTTTTAATTTCCACTGTGACCCAACGTTATTTAAGAAATATTTAAATATTTCTGCTTAGTGTTCTTGTATTTCTTTTTGGTTATCTCCCATTTTTATTTAAAAGAATACGTTAAAAAAAAAGTCTGTGAGTCTATGACTGTTACCCCAAAGTGATGAAGAAACTAAGAGATATCTCTCATTGTGATTACAGAGAATTGTGTGTAAAATTCCTGTATTTTTGGATCTGAGATTTTTATAGATGGACTTAATGTATCAAAATTTTAGTGAATGATCTGTGGACATTTGAGAACATATAGTCTGTCTGGAGATACTTAGAGATTAGATCTGTTGTATTCATTATTTTCCCTAGGTCTTCTTTATTACTTATTTTCCCAACTGCATTGTTATGAACTGAGGAAGAAGTACAAATCTTCAATACTAATATGTTTCTTTATTCTTCTTGCATTTTCTGTGGCTTTTGCTTTATGAATACCGATGCTATCTGACGAACAGACAGTCACATTTGTGGTGTGTATCTCCTATGTTTCCTTTTAAGAAGGGACAGACCTTTGTACATTTCCGCTTTGAATTCATCTTTCACATTGGCAAGTGTTTTAAATTTGTATGTTTTTGGATGTGACATTTCACAATCTTCAGGCTTCTGCTGTAAAATTTTTCTGATGGCTGTTCTTCATTTATCATTTGCTCTTGTTTTTCTCTTCCTTCCTTTCTTGAGCCAATGTGACAGTTCTTGAACTTGATCCTGTGCTGGTCCCTTGCTATTTATCAGTCATTTTGGAATGTGGGAAGTTACTTGCAGGAAGTTCATGTTGGAGAGAGAAAGCACCCTAACTGAGGCCAGTACTTTTCCTCATGATACAGGGTGGTACACAAGAGTAAACACCAGTCTCTTCCTCATTTTAGTCCACCAGCAGCTTCAGGGCTGCTCAAAATGCAAGTTTTCTCTATTCCAGTTCTTAAATTCCACTTTTACCAACTGTCTTTTCTCTGTGATTCTCCTTTTAACCTGTCTTGCTTGCTTCTCTTCCACACCACAGTGTACCCAAGAAAGCCTCTACCATTCTCCTGCATACCCAGTCCCAAGCTCTGCATGGGGAATTCAGGACACGCAGTAACTGTGGGCAATGAAGCGTCCACAGATCCCTGTGAACCTGAGGCTGTGAGGGTTCTCTGACCAGTTTTAGGTTCCTTTGAGCTTCACGGACTTGGCAGCCCTTCCTCACACATCAGGGTTCCAGGTTACAGGATGTTCTCAGTTTCACCAAAGATAGAATGTGATTACAGGTTTCCTCCTGCTATGCAAAGGTAGAATATTCCTATTTGCTATGATTTTGTGGGTTATTTTTTGGGTCAGGAAATGCTAGTATCTTTCATTTATATGGAACAATAATTTGAACATTCCACACTCAAAAATAACCTAACAAATTGTACCAAACAGAAATGTTCTACTTTGGAATAGCAGGGAAACCTGTTATTTCTCAATTTCCTCAATGCACTGACGTAATTGATGCTTACACTGCTACTTTAAAACAAGAAGTCGAGCAAGCAGCTTCAGGAGGTTAACCATACAAAGAGAAACAATCTAATATCTAAAACTGGGGAGTATGGAAATACTAAAGTAACTAAGTATAACTTCAAAAATATTAAGTCATAAATCATAATTATTGTAATTTTGAAAGTTTTGTGAATATATAACTATATGAAAAAACAATATGATGCAACAGATAAAGCAGATTATAAAATTATATTAGGGTCATAAATAAGTAAAATAAATACACGTAGAAGATGAAAAAAGGAAGGGATACAGTACCTTTTGTTAAAGGTAATGAATACTGAGTAATGTTTTTCATTTAAAAACTGTTGAATGGTATTGTCTGTGCAATTAAAAAGACATAACACATGTTCAAAAAATAAAAAGAATTGAGACCATACAGATTTTTACTCGAGGCTCTGCTAAGCATAACATTCCAGAAAGTGCACCGAAGGCTCCACATACACCAGCACGGTCCACATCCCACCCTGAAGACAAGGGGGGCAGCCTTCTGTTCTAGCTCTGGCCAGATCTCCTAGGGCAGCCTATCCTCTCTCTTCTCCCCTGCCCACACCACTTCCCTCACTCCTGGGGTTTAACTCTACTCCCACTACACCATGTTTTACCTGGCACTAATTATATGCCAGGCACGCTAAGGGCAGCACAGTCAGTAAGAGCATGGACTTCAAACCTTCTTAGTTTGTTTTGATTATAATAAGGGAAGCCAAAAGGCAGATTTCATATAGAGGACAATTTAGAGTTAAAACATTTGGGCTTTGGAGACACCCACATTAAATAAATATGTGTAAATGCACCTAAAATGAATACAGTGGATATTCAATAAAGGAAGTCTCTAATACTTTCAGTTTCCTAGCAAGGAAATATATCACAAATTTTTAATTAAAAAAAAATGCCCAGAAAGGATGCTACATACACATTTTCTGTGATCATTAAAATCATTATCTTCTTCAACTTTTAAGTCAGGGTTCAAGAGTTCCACATTTCAAATGTTAACATTTAAAGAAATCATATTGAATGCATAAATTCAGTGTATGATTTGTCTATTTTATAAGCAATATTTTCACTCTGAATAATTACAACTAGTTCAAAGTATTCAATAGATCAATGTATTTTAATAAAAAAAAAATCTAGCCTAGCAATTTTGGTAAGTTATAACCATAACACAAAAGGAAAACAGGTTTATCTTTCTCAAATATTTTCATAACCTCTGATACAAAAACAGTATAAATTATAGAAATAGATTCATGAAGGCTTTATGAACTCTGAAAAATAAGCTTTTCCTCTGGCTAAATAATGCTTTTGATCAGTAATATCTTTAATTTTCAATGTTTTATTGAAAGAAAATATATAATATTTTAAAATTACTGTTTCATTTAAATAAATCAAAGCAAACTTGAAATGTAATTCCTTAGTTGCACTAGCCCTACTTCAAGTGTTTAATAGCTACATCTGGCTACTGTATTGGGCAGCGAAGACAGAGATCATTTCTTTCACTGCAGAGTTCTGTTGCAAACACTAGGTTGAGATCGCCTAAGATGAAAATTAAGACAAACGTCTACTCAGAGGTATCATCAGAGTGGAGAAATAGTTACACCTAGAGATTCCTCTTGTGAAAGGGGGTGTGGTGGTGGTGGTGGAGTGTCTGCGCTACAGCTAGTGCCTGAATAATACGCAAGGAGACTTCAAGCTCGGTTTCAGGGGAGACGGTGGTGGGGAGAAACCTGTTAGAAAAGGTACCTGTTTTAGAGCTTCTCCTAGGTGGTATCTGAGACAGAAACCAGCCCAGGGTCTCTCTCACTCTACACACTTCCCCAACAATCCTGCCTGTGTGTCTACAAACTGGTAAAATAGAATGTCCATCTCCAACAGAGATGGATCAGACCTTGGATCCATAAATCCAGCTCCCTTCACTGTTATGTCCACCTGGACTGCTTTACAAGTGACTCATCATTTCTGGCCTTGTTGCCCCTGTATAATAAGTAATTTGGCTGGGGTTTATGTCTCCAGTTGCGGGGATATAGCTAATATCCTAATTTGCCCAGTGATGGGTGTCTGCTTTTCACGGTGGGTTATTCATATTTGATGGAGTGTGCCAACAGGCAACCACCAGATAGTTTGTGTTAAGGAGATGACTTAGGAAAGGGTCTGGCCAGGCCAAAAAGACTGTGATTAGAGGCTGGGATCTGGAGCTGACTGATTATCATTCCACTTTGTGAAGGGGAGATAGGCTGGTAATTTCAGCCTGTGGCTAATGATTCAGTCAATCACGTCTACATAATGAAACCCTAGTAACAATTGGGATACTAGAGTTCAGGTAAGCTTTCCTGTTTGACAGTACTCTCCATATTATCTTATATCAGTATGCCAGAGGAATAATCCATATTGACTTTGCAGGGAAAAGATAATGGGAGCTTGGAGTTCAGGAACCTCCCAAACTTTGCTGCATATGTCTCTCCTGGCTGGTTCTGCTTTGCATACTTTTACTATAATAAAATTGCAATCCTAAGTCTAACATTTCCTTGAGTTATATGAGCTGTTCTAATGACTAGCTGAACCTCCAATGGTATTGGGAACCCCCCAAACTTACAGTCAGTTGGTCAGAAGTGAGGGACCCCCAAGCTGAAACTGCTATCTGAAATGGCAGGTTTCTGGAGGTCTGTCCTTCACCTATGAAGCCTGGCTTTGCTCTGTGTAGCTGACGTCAGAAATCATTCCACCCTCCAAATCTGCTCCTCCCACAGGGCCCATCCATCCACCCACCCACCCACCCACTCACCCACCCACCCACATGCTAATAGAGAGTAAGTCATCACAGATGGTTCTTCCCTCTCAATTGCCCTCCACACAAATGAATCTCAATAAATCCTTCCAAGTCTATTCCTAAAAAGCTCCAACACTTATCTCCAACTCCAGCCCAGCCTACAAAATCCTTCATAATCTCGTCTTTTCCTTTCTTGTATCATTTTCCTTGATGCCCATAACATTTTGGTCACACGTATCTTTTCTCTGATACGCAACAAGTTTATTCTTAGAACCCCTTCCCATCAGGCTGCCTCTGTTTACAATGTCCTCACAGGTCTTAGTGTGGCTGGTTCTGTCTTAACAGTTACGTCTCGGTGTATGTCTTCATCAAAGTGGTCTGTTTTACCTTCCAATTTCAAATAGCCTCCTGATACAATCTCATCTCCCTGTTTGATTTTTACCATAATAGTTTTTTCTTTATAGTTTCTGATTTACTTCTCATTAGAACTAAGTTTCATATCATGTTCAAATGCTGAGTTCTCAGGGCCTAGATCAGTGCCTGGTATACACAAAGATATTCACTTATAAAATATCTTTTTTTTTTTCTATCCTCCTCTCTGCACTTATAAAATATCTTAATGAGATAATCAGGTATTACTGAATTTGCTTAACTGGATTATCCCAGTCAGTCTCTGGTTTTAGTTTTGTCCTCCTTAAATCCATTCTCCACACTATAATCTAAGCAATCTTTCTAAAACACCAAAGTGATGACATAAAGCCCACTAACGTGCTTAGTTAGCATTTAGAATGTTCTATCCGTGATACACTGAAGACAAGTTGTTATAATCTGGCTTCTGGGTACCATTCCAGCGCATCCTTCGCCCCCTCTACTTGCCAGTCATGTTGAACCACCCTGGACACTCACTCGAGGCTTTCTTGCCTACACACATCCCTCCTCTGTAACACTCACTTTTCCTCTCCAATTAACCCTTTTTCATATTTCAGATCTCCTTAACTTCCACTTCTATAAAACCTTCCCTGATCTACCAAAACTGAGTTAGGCTGCTCTTCCTATCTGCTCCCACAAAACTCCATCTCACCCCATCGGGGTGCTGACTTGGGCTGTGCTATGGCTGTCTACAGAGTTGTCTGTACACTCTCCAAGAGCATAAGCTCCTTGCTGTATTATTGCCACTGAGCACAAATGCCCACAGCCCTAGAGTTATATGGATAAATGTTTACTGGACTAGTTTATTATACTGGAAAATCTGCTGGAAAATTTAGAAATCTTTGCTAGTCCTATCATGTTCTTTACGGCGTTTAAATCAATGTGACTCATAGAATAAGTGTTCAATGAACATTAGATACAAGTATAATGGCTTCCTTAACTTAAGGAGAAAAAAATCAAAGACCCTCAGGTTTCTTGATGCTGGAAGTATTTACTTAAGGATACTAGCAAAGCCACTTATAAACGTTCAAGATCTAAACTTACAGTTAAAAATCAAGTTATGCAGTCTCTTTCAATATGTCCCTTTGCTTTATACTTACTAGTATTAAATTTTAGCTACACAGGGATATTTCAGCCTTTACTCAAAATACCTGCATTAATAAACAAGAACTTAGTTGTCTAACTTTAGGAAATCTATTAAGTACCCATTTTAAAGAGTTATAGATGAGCAAATTTTTCTTGACAACTTGTCACTGAAAGTTAAGAATTTCTGTTCTTTGCTATCATGATAATTTGTATAACGATACATACTATACCTATAAAGTAATATGACAAAGTTTTAAAAATAAACATAGAAGTTATTCATAAAAATTAAATCTCTTATTCAAAGTAGTGTTCCTCAGACACTCATCCTCACAATGGAACCAAAGTTTAAACTATTCTGGAAAACTCTCTCTGGAATTGCCTTTAGATCCCGCATCGATTCTTTTAAATACTGTCATAGATGATAACTCTTTGGTCTCTTTACCTCTGTAAGCAACTAGTCATTAGAAACTACGGGTAGTAAATAAGGTCAAAGATCACGGTATTTTGGTTGAAAAACACCACCAGTAAGTTTCCTTGTATAAATATATAGAATATATAAAAACAACGTAAAGAAGTGTTTTTGAAATGTTGAGAGGGAGAGGGAAGAAAGACAATAAGAAAACTGTTATTTAAAGAGCCCCTTCTGAGAAACTGACAAACGTATGGCTTCTTCCTCCCCCTACTCTATTTGCATAGACTTCTGGGAAGGTGTGAACACAGGGAGGTGACCTATGGAGGCAGATTAAAATTCCCTCATTTAGAGCAGTGGCTTTCTTTCTTTTTTAAAACTACTTTCTTTTTTGACTTTCTTTTTTTTTAAAACTACAGCAACAGAAAAAAATATTTATACTGTGACCCAGATTGTACATACACACCCATAATTTAAAAATTCACAAATAATTTTCTAACTTACTATACGGGGTCTCATCTATTTGATTTCCTTAAGGAAGATTTCGTAATCCACTGCGCTAATTTCACAATCTATAGTTTCACAAATACTGAGTAGAGTAACTGTGGCCTAATTGATATAAATTAACGGAAAAGAAAAAACTCAAGTTGATTATAAAGAACTCTGATGTTATTTAAACTAAAGAACACAAAAGTCTTTAGACGAAACTTGAAGAAACTAGATTCTTTATGGCAAAACTGTGCTGGGCTGGTGATTCCCCAACACAGCCAACTATTGGAGACACTGATCAGTGAAGCAGACAATTGTCATAGAAACCCCATACCTGGGGGCCTCCCTGGTGGTGCAGTGGGTTAAGCAACACACTATGAAGCAAACCCAGTCACTGCAGCACGAGTTTGATCCCTGCCGCTGGCCGGGTAGGGGACCCACAGGGCGTGGCAGACCTCTCCTGCCTCGCCCGCTGCTCCCCTCAGCAGTGTGCTTCAGTCAGTCTGCCTGTTCTGTTTCCAGTTCTGTCTCTGGTAAATCCTCTCACCTCCCTGGGCTCTGGCCTGTACCCCAGATCTTGTATGCATAAATAAATAAATCTTTTAAAAAAAACACAAAAACCCCATACCTTTATATTAGAAAACCATAAATCGTTTTCATGTAAAGTGGCCAGGTAGACAGATGTAAGAAGTCCAATGCAAAGGGCAACGGTTCCACCAATTGTAAATGACAGGATCCTCCATAATCTTCTTCTGGTACAACCTTTTAGAGAAATTAAATAAGTCAATAAAAAATATAGACTCCATGCGTTTTGCTTTAGACAACCAAGTAGCTAAGCTCCAGCTGCCTGTCATTGGTGAAGCTCCCTGTGTCCCTGCAGCCAGTCAGATACACTGTTCTGTGATTCCAACAACCTGTTTCATACTTTTATTACAGTTTATACCCCATTGTATCAAACTGTTCACCTGTCCATTTCGTCAGCTACAATGTGACTCCTTGAGACCGAGTACATTATCTTAATCATCTCAAAACCTTGTCTTTGGCAAACTGTAACACTATAGTTTAACTAATAAGTTTGTTAAATGTAGGAATAAATGGGTTACATATATAGGATGTAAACAGTCTTTTTAGATGGTCTACTTACAATTGTGGTTTATTCATTAAAAGCTTAATTATTTAAAATTCAAAGCCGCAGAGGGAGAAAGTATATCATAACTCAAGTTAAAGGACATAAAAACTAGGAAAAATATTTATAATGTATATGAAAGTTTAAATAGCCTTAATATAGGATAATTTCAGGATAATAAAAAATGATGAATATTCCAGTAGGAAACTTAATCAGTACATGAATAGGCAATATATGAAAGAAAAAATGGCTAATAAACATAATAAAAAATATCAAATTTATTAGTATTAAAGAAATGCAAATTAAAACTATGAGCTATAATTTAAAAAATCTTGGCCAATTTGTGTAAAAATGTCCATACTCTCTTTTGGTAAGTGTATACAAATTAGACATTTTCCAAACATTTCTGATAGAAGAATAAATTCATATCACTCTGAAATGCAACATGGCAAGAGTGAGTAAAAGCCACCAAAATGAGCATAGTATCTGACCACTAATTCTACAATGAGACGTATACCCCAAGGAAGTAAAATTCTGGACAAAATTTGGCCATGAGAATACTGACTGCCATTCTATAGGTAAAAAACATATAACTATTCAACAGGGAATGAAATCAATTGTTATACCATATAATGGGTATACATTTATATTTTAAAAATATACTGACTTGTATGTTCATAACTCAAGAGCACATAGCAAATCAGCAGAAGCACATAGGTTCCCAATTTTGTAAAATTACCTAAGAATGCTGTGAGCACACACGTGCAGAGATTAAGACAGCAAGATAACCAAAGTGTCATGGTGAGTGTCAGGATGGGTGCTTTAGTGAGAGTATTTTTCCTTTGTTTATTTTTTAGATTCCTTTCTGACATGAATACTGCTTGCTTTAGTAAGAGAACAATCTTCAAAGTTATGCTTTAGTTAATAAACTTGAATTTGTATTGTATAAGATTGTGAGAAGGCGCCATCTGTATTGTCAGAAATACACTATTTGCGACAAGCTAAATTAGATGGCATGACTTCTCAATCTATATTAGTTTCATTTTATAAAACTGTTTCCACAAATTATTTTGCTAGCTCTGGCTGGTAAGAATTAACATGGCTGCAATTAACATAAATGCTGGCAGACATTCAAAATGGCTAATGGACATAAAAATTTTCATGCTTTTAAAAATCCTGACTATGCTTGGTTAAGAAATCAATTTGGGAGTCAAGAATTTGGTAACCAATGTCATTTGATATATGGTTTAGCAGGAATCTTCAGTATTCTATGAAAAACAGAATTACAAAATTTTGACTACTTATACCCTTCACAACCCCCCAAGCATACATGTGAGCGCAGGCACACACACACAGAGCACATGCAAAAGAAAGACATTTCAGGAATTTCACTGAAAATAAAGACCCACATGGCGCAGCAGACCTCTCCTGACTCACCTGCTGTTCCCCTCAGCAGTGTGTTTCATTCTATTTGTCTGTTCTGCTCCCTACTCTGTCTCTGGTGAATCCTCTTACCCCCGTGCCTCTGGCCTGTACCCCACTTCTTGTATGCATAAATAAAAAAGTCTTTAAAAAAACTGATTCCTCTTTCAATATTTGAATGCAATGAGAAACTCACCCAAGGTAAGGTTCTCTAGCATACACATACCAGATAAATTAGAAAGAGTAAAATCTGAAAACTGAAAGCATTAGAGTCCAAGAGCCAGATTGGCATTATCAAAAGCGGATTCATCTGACAGATGAGAAACAAGGGGGATGCTTTCATCTTTCTTATCCTACTATAAAACCAGTATTATCAAACCACAGACAAATCATTCATAAAACTAAACTATGCAGGTGCCATTAACAAGTTTCCTCAACTGTTAGGACTCACCAACTTTTTATCCCATTAGAGCGATCTTTTAAGAAGCAAAAATAAAAGCAACCCAAAATGCTGCTTTAATTTATTTATTTATTTTTTAAAGATTTATTTATTTATGCATGCAAGCACTGGGGTACAGGCCAGAGGTGTGGGGGTGGTGAGAGAATCCACCAGACAGCAGGATGCAGAACAGGCAGATCAACGGAAGTACACTGCTGAGGGGAGCAGCAGGCACAGCAGGAGAGGTCTGCTGCGCCATGTGGATCCCCACCCTGGCCGGCAGCAGGGATTGAACTCGTGCCGTAGTGGCTGCGGTCTGCTTCATTGTGCGTCGCTCAACCCACTGCGCCACCAGGGCAGGCCCGCTGCTTTAATTTAAAGCACCTACCAGATGGCAACTCATTTTGCAATTTCACATTTTCTTCTTGTGCTGTATAATCCTCAGGAACTTCAGAAGTTTTTGTTCCTTTTCTTTGTCTGATGGATATCATGGTGTCAAAGACTTACATGCATTGTTCTTCCAACCAGTCCTAAAAACAACACAGAAGTAAAGGGTCCATCTACAAGGCAGCACCTTTCTTCCCAACACACCCTGTACTCACACATCACACGGCCCAAGTGACTTGACTTCCAGATGTTAACCAGCCTTCAATTCCACTCTCAAGACACAACACAAATACCAAATTTATGAAGAGCCTGTTCTCAGGGAAGGGAATACAGGTGAGCATCCAGGCCCAATCCTGGTGCTTCTTCTTCCAGGAAGCCTCCCTTCTTGGGAAGCACTAGCCTCTGCTCATCTTTCCCCATCCTGAACCACTGCAATCACCATGCATTTTATTGCATAGTTATGTAACTTTATATTCTTAGCCACAGTTCCACACCAGGTGAGAGGCATTCAGTAGCAAATCTGTCAATAGCCTGACTCTGAAGAACTGAATATAGTTTGTCTCAGGTATGGAATTTTATTACCTGCGTTCTTTAAAGCAATTCACATTGGAAGTTATTGGAATGTGCCCCAGTGGAGATGGCAGCGGGGGCGTGACAATCAGGGCAGCTGCTCTCCCAGGGAGCAATGGTGGGAGTAACGGCAGGGAGCAGGCGCCTGTATTGGAAGCAGCAAGTGGGAGGCAGGGGAGTGGTGGCAGTGAGTAAGCTGGTTACAATCCCCCGGAACATCTTGTTTCGCTCATCTGAATAATGAACAGTGTTTTACTAATCATTTATTAAATATGATCAGTTGCAGGGCACCATGGTGAGGGCAGATTAATTTCTAAAAGTAAACTAATTGCTGCAGAGAAAAGAACAAGTCAACTAACACTATACATATACAATTAATTTATTCATTCATTCATAGAAAAAAGTGAGAAGCAAAACAGACTTAGTAAAAGCAATAGCGTCTCCAGCAGCAAGGGAGAAAAGGAGTGTTGGCAAAGCCACATAAGTCAGAGAGGGCCTTAACCCCCAAAATTACCTCCTCCTTGGGGTCGTGCCTTTTCTGGGGGAAGAGGAACTGGGAAACCCCCCCCACAGTGGATGGAGTCTAACGAGTTAGAACCGAAAGTACTTAAGTATCAACTGTGTCAGGCACTGCGATAATCGCACTAACTGGGAAACAAAGTTTCTCCTTCAAATTACAAAGAATATCATCCCAAAGTCTTGAAAAGGGAAAGTGAAAAAAGCTTTCGTTTCCATGCCTGATGGTCCAGCTTGGGCTGGCATCCGGGGCGCTGCGGAGCACATTACTCCGCTACCTCCGCACCCCACCCTACAGCATCCGGAACCCCACCACACCCCAGGGGCCGGCGGCGGCCGGAGAAGTTCAGTAACTTGCTCCAGTTTACCCCAAGTGGCGCGGCCGCGGAGGCCGGACACCAGCCAGGCCCTCCCTCCGTCCGCGAGCCGGGCGCACAAGTCGCCCGCGAACGCCGCACCCCTCTTTACAAACTTCCTCACTCCCGAGTAGCCGTCCCCCGCCCCGAGTTCTGGGCGGGCGGCCTGGCGCCCACAGCCACCCCCCGGAGCCCCACGACGCCGCTAGGGCCGGAGCCGCGCCCCCCGACTGCACGCCGCGGCGGGCGCGGGAGCCCGCGGGCTCCGGAGAGTCCCGGCGGGGTGCAGCGGACGCCGCGCCGCAGGGCGCAGCTCCGCCCGCCGCCCGCCGGACACTCGGGCCGGCCGCCGAAGCCTCGCGCCCGCGCGGCCCGACACGCAGCCACAGACCTGCGGCCTCAGCCGTTCTCACGCGCCGCTCCGGGCGGGGAAGCAGGCCGGCGGGGCGGGACGCCGAGGGCCGCGGGGGCGGGGCCGCACTCCGGCCGCGCCGCGCCGCCGGGACAGCGGGGACTCGGCAGCCGCGCAGCTTTGTGCGACACCCTGCAAATGGGGACTGGGGGGCGTCAGCGGCCCCGGGGAAAGGGGCGCGCCGGGGAGGCCGGGCCGCTGCGGCCGCACCCATAGGTCTGAGGAGCCGTCCGTCAGAGCTAGCCCCCGCCCCCTCCCGGGGAGCCCCGCCCCGTCTCGTGCGGCGCCGGCCGGAAGGAAGCGGCGCACTTCCGCCTGTCGGGTAGTTGGCGGTCCCCGCGCCTCGCCGCTCCGGGGGCGGCGAGCTGAGCAGCCGCTTTGGCGCGGCCGGGCGAGCTTCTGGGGCTTCCCCGGCTCACTCAGCCTGCGGACAACCAGGCCAGAGCGAGAGGTGCAGTTCGGAGAAGGAGGAGCCGGGCCGCCAGCGAGGGTGCCTCAGGTCGGACGGCGAGCGCGCCCACCCCTCTACGGCCTCAGGGCCCGAGGCTGGGGCTGGCGGGGTCGCCCCTAACTTCCTCCAGCCGGTGCCCGCCCAGTTTCCTGCGCGGGTGGGTGCCGCGTGTTGGGTAAGGGCAGGACGGACGGAAGCAGTCCCACCGCTCAGCTTCCCGAGTGGCTGGCCTGGAGCGCCCCTCCCCCGGTTTTGGAAACCCCCTGTGTCCCTGGTTGCCCCCGATCTGCGCTAGGAAGCCTTTTGCAGTCTCCGGGAGGGGGAACTGCCGAGATACTTTGGCAGCGCCAGAGACTCCCTCTTTATGTTAGGGGCCCGAGACTCTATGTTCTTCCTAGATTTGTCTTTAGGAATCGGCTGTGTTTGCTCCCCAGTGTTTTACTCCGTCTCCTAACTAGAGTGTCACTTCTGAGGACAGATACTGTGCTGCTTACCTGGCCGTCTTTCTTAATCACGCTGCCAAAAGCAGCAGATAAAGCCATTTGTCTGCACACCCTGAAACCACATGTTGATTTTTCTCAAGGAACAGTCCTCTGGGTTCCCCACCTGTGAAGACCGCCCATCCCTCTAATTCCAACACGGAATGACTTCATCCAGGAAGCCTTTCCTAGTCTCCCTGTTGGATGGTTTTCTTCTTTTTGTATCTGTTGCTGTTAATAACAAGCACACATTCTGTGCTAGGGGATTGAGGTATCTGCTGCATGGCTTTAATAAAAATAAATGTCAGCTGTTTTTTCAGATGGCGTTTGTCATGTTTCAATGTGGTTGTGGGTGTCTTTGTTCACATTATGGATTTGAGAGCAGGGACTGTGTATAATATTTCATGTTAAGATGCCTTATGTGAAATGCACTAGAGTGTTTAATAAGTACCTGTGTGAATTGAGGCCACCTTAAATAGAATCCCCACCCCATTGTATTTTATTTTTCCTTAAAATGTCTCACACTGCAGGGAAAATATGTCTGTGGTGAAACATGCATCCCTGGAGTAAAGGAAATAGTACTCATTAGCAGCTGCTTGTTTGTTTTAATATAAAATGACTTAACTAAGCAAAATAAGCTTTGAGACTTTTAAGAAGTAGCATCCACTGCTGAGAGTAAGTCCTGGAAATAGTCAGTTAAGAGGGAGCCCTTAATCTGATACAGCAGTGCGGGAGGTGATTATGGATGAGAGGTAGGAGGCCTTTATGCCAGTGAGCTCTGGTTATGGATTCTGACTAGTGTGTACAGGATTACACTTGCATTATGGACTCTGGCTTTTCCTCTCTTGCGGCCAGCAATAGTTATACTGTGGTTCTCAAGAGTGTTTTCTGGAACCTACAGCATCATTATCACTAACTGAGAGCTTGTTAGAAATGCAAGTTATCAGATCTACCCCAGACCTACTAGTTCACCAGTCTGCAGGGATGAGGATTCATAATCTGTTTTAAGACATTCTCCTTGTTGTTCTGCACTCAATAAAGTTTGAGAACCACAGCAGACCCTTGCTACTCAAAATGTGGTCTGCAGACTAGCATATTGTATGTATCACCTTAGAAACGAGCTCAGGCTCTCCCCAAGACCTGAACCAGAGTCTGCACTTGAATATAACCTCCAGGTTATGTGTGTGTAGCACAGCCACTCCCCCAGTGGAGTAACACTGTCCAACGTGTAATAACCCACGACACCACCAGGGCTGGGGCCGTGCCCCACAACTGCATGCAGTGGCGTGGGAGCCCGTGGGTGCAGTGGACACTGTCCACCAAGGGTGGTCCCAGGATAAGATCCTTTATGGGAAGGTTGTGAACAGTGTTAGTGACTTCTCTGTTGGCTTTTCCCTGTCTGGTGTACAGTGCTCACTTTTTAAAATTTCTTGATTGAGGGCCCTCCCTGGTGGCGCAGTGGGTTAAGCAACACACTGTGAAGCAAACTGCAGCCACTGCAGCACGAGTTCAATCCCTGCCCCTGGCAGGGGAGGTGACCCACATGGTGCAGCAGACCTCTCTTGCCTCGCCCGCTGCTCCCCTCAGCAGTGTGTTTCAGTCAGTCTGCCTGTTCTGCTCCCCACTCTGTCTCTGGTGGGTCCTCTCACCTCCCCGGATTCTAACCTGTACCCTTCCTGTTTTCTTTTTCAGTATCTTCTAAGATCCTCTATTTGAAAATCAACAATTCTTTGACCCGTGGCTCCAGTTTTCACTGCTGTTGAAATAACTCATAAGTTTTTATGTTTAGGTGTATTACCTGATCCTGTATGTCCATTGTTTAATGGACATTTCCATGTGTGCCAACACCTCAAACTTGATTTGTTAAAATCAAACTTGGAATCCCCAAACCTGCTTTCCTTTCTATGCCCCATTTACCTCATTGCTCAAATCAAAGCCTCCAGAGCCAAACTGTGTTCCCCCTGTCATGTAATCCAGGACTTACCCAACTTTCCTCCATCTGCTGCCATCAACCTTGTCCAAGTTACCACTTCATTTCTGGGTCATTTCCTTAACTGCTTCCTTACCTTCAGTTCTGCCCCTGTCCTTAGCCACTAATCCATCCAACATGTAACAAGCAGACTGATGTTATTAAAATACAAATCTTGTGGTGCCTTACTGACTTTATGATAAAAATCAAGCTCCTTATCATAGCTTGTGAGGATTGCCATGAACCAAACTCTGTCAACCTCTGTAGTCTCATCTCTATTCCTACTCATACATTCTTTCCAAGGTTTTATAAGTGATCTCTTTGCACTCTTTACCTAACTTCTCTTCAGCCTTTACGTTTTTAGCTGCAATGACCCTTCCTCATAGACTATCCTTTAGCTGAAACTTATTGTTCAGGGCAATCAGTAGATCTGTGTCACCACGGAAGTGACAGTGGAACATCTGAGGCCAGGCTGTAAAGACATCCAGTGTCAGCCTTAGCCTCTCTTGGATTGCCTTCTCAGAAATGCCAGTCACCTTAGGAAGACATTCAGATAGACTGTGGAGGGACTCCCTAGTGGTGCAAGGGGTTGAGCGCAGCACTGCGGGGCTTCCTCAGCCACTTCAGTGCAAGTACGGTCCCCAGTCAGGGAGGGGGCCCACAGGGCACTGCAGACCTCTCCTGCCTCACTGCTGCTCCTCTCAGCTGTGTATTTCAGTTGATCTGCCTATTCTGCTCCCCACTCTGGTGAATCCTCTCACCCCCCAGCGCTTCTGGCCTATACCCTAGTTCTTGTGTGCATAAATAAATAAATCTTTAAAAAAAATCAAACTGGAAGAAACCACATGGGCAGCCGTTGGCTTCTGGCCAACTACTGCCTTGCCATCTACTGAGTGAGCCACCTTGGGGGTTGACCCACCAGCTCCAGGTCAGCCTTAAGATGACTGCAACCTCATGAGAGATCCTAAGCCAGAACTGTCCATAGGGCGACTCCTGAAAACAGACACACAGAATCAATAAGAATAAATGTTTAGGGGCCTCCCTGGTGGCGCAGTGGGTTAAGCAACGCACTATGAAGCAAACCGCAACCACTGCAGCACGAGTTCGATCCCTGCTGCCGGCCAGAGA
>JAGFMF010011914.1:5511860-5564726 GCA_019455555.1 Galemys pyrenaicus | reverse complement strand
GTCTGTGGTGAATCCTCTCACCCGCCCCCCACACCTCTGGCCTGTACCCCAGTGCTTGTATGCATAAATAAATAAATCTTTAAAAAAAAAAAGAATAAATGTTTATTGTTTTAGGCCACTAGATTTTTGGGTTGTTCTGTTATTCAATGAGATCATCAATACTGGAATTACCCTCCATATGGACATAACACAATTTTTTTATTCCCCTCTAATTGGATACTTGGTTGCTTCTAGTTTTAAATTATTATGAGTAATAGGGTAGAGAACATGGTATGTTAAGGTAATCTTGAGGATATACTTCTAGAAACAGAATTGCTAGAACTCATTTTAAATTAGACACTAGCAAATTACATTCCACAAAGGTTAAAAATTTTATTACTTGAACCAATGTGTATTGTATTTAAAGATTTTGTGTGTGTGTGTGTGTGTGTGTGTAGAAAAACTGGGCTGTAGGCCAGAGGTGTTGGGGGTGAGGGGACTGAGGGGACTGAGGATTCACCAAAGACAGTGGGAAGCAAAGTCGGTAGATCTGAAATACACTGCTGAGGGGAGCAGTGTGTGAGAAAGGGGAGGTCTGCTGTGTCATGTGGGTCAGCTCCCTGGCTGGGGATTGAACTCGGGCCTCAGTGGTGATAGTACTGAGATTTAACTCCTAGGCCACCCAGTATGCCTTTTAACCAATGTGTGTTATGGCACTTATTTCTCCATGCCCTTGCCAACAATGGCTATTTTTCATTGTTGCCAACCTTAGGTGACAAATGCTGTATCACTTTATATGTATTTGTGATGTGGAGACAGTTACAACAATGATTTATTGACCCTTTGATGTCTTTCATTTAACCTTAACAAGAAGGGATTATTTAAAGATTATGGATATTAATTAACTTCTGGTTATATAACAGATATTTGTTCCATTATTGTGTCCTTAGCATGGTGTTTTCACTCTACACCAACTTTCCTTTTTTATATTGTCAAATCTGTCATGGCTTCTGGGTTTTTCTGTCATGTTTTGAAAAGCCTTTCCCATCCCAGGATTATAAATTTAAAAAGAAAATCTCTTCTAGTTTTTAAAATTATTGTATCTTTTTAAATTGAGGTGAGAGAGAGATTTGCAATTTTTTTAATTGGAGAGTCAATGGTTTCACCATCGTTCTTACCCTACTGATTGGAATCACCTATCACTCCTAAATGTAGATGATCTATTTGTAAATTCACACTCTGGTTGAAATGAATTAAAGGGTGAACTAAAGGCAGACCTTGCCCCAAGACTGCCTACCTGCACAGATCTTTCTTAATAATCCCTTTGGAAGGGCAGCTTCGGGCCCACCTGCAGCTATGTATGTATGTCCCTTTTCCCTTTTCTCTTTCCTTAACAGACCTGCCCTTTTCACTTACAATGACACCTCATTTCTAACTTAAAAAAAATAATAATAAAAGAACTTAAATGCGACAGTTCCACACATATTTAATTACTGCTTCTTTATTGAATGCTTTGTATTTGGGAGCAGAACTGCCCCTTTATTATCTTCTTTTAAGCACATGTCTTGGCAAGCTTTGCATATTTATTTGCTTAGAGAAACTTTGTAATTACCAGTTTCCGGGAAAGAACATGGAGGTTTTTTTACTAGACTGGTATAAAAAGTATGGGAATGTTTGGGAGGAAGACATCTTTGTAACATTGAATATTCTCTGATGGGGATAGGCATTCGGTGAAACAGTCTGGCACATTATATATGTTTTACCCAGTAGGATTTTCATCCGATTCATATTAGTCCACTCATCCGAAGGGTTGACTTTTCAGGCATCTTGATGAAAGTCAAGCAGCAGTCTCCAAGCTTCTTCTTTTTTATTATTATTATTTTTAATTTTTTTAAAAGATGTATTTATGCATAGAAGAGCTGGGGTACAGGGCAGAGTCGCCATTGGTGAGAGGATTCACCAGACAGAGTGGGGAGCAGAACAGGCAGACTGACTGAAACAGGAGCAGGTGAGGCAGGAGAGGTCTGCTACGCCATGTGGGTCCCCTCCCTGACTGGTGGCAGGGATCGAACTTGTGCTGCAGTGGCTGAGGTTTGCCTCATAGTGCGTTGCTTAACCTGCTGCACCACCAGGGAAGCCCTTCCAAACTTCTTGATAGCTACTAGGGTGGCGGGGTTATAGTCTAGCTGGACAACGATGTGTCCAGCTAAAAATTGTACCACCATAGGGGAGAAGAATGGATGCTGGGGGTCAACTCTTGTGGAAGTATGTTCTTTGAGAGTTAAGGTTGAGTGTGTATTGTTTCATGCACACTATTCATCAGGTTTGTTTTATCATCACAAACTGTAAGCACAAGAATTATTTTATAAAGCTAGTGCATGGAAACAGCTTATGATTAAGAAGCAGAACCAGAGTAATCAATCTAAAAGATATCTGATTGGGTTTTCCTGGTGGTTATGTCTCAACACTATGAAGTTTCTGCAGCCACTGCAGCACGAGTTGGATCCCGGGTCAGAGAGGTGACCCACATGGTGCAGCAGATCTCTCCTGTCTTGCCCACTGCTCCCCTCAGGGTGTGTATTACAGTGAGTCTGCCTGTTCTGTTCCCCCATTCTGTCTCTGGTAACTCCTTTCAACCCCCACACCTCTGACCAGCACTCCAATTCTTGTATGCATAAAAATAAATCTTAAAAAAAAAAAGATATCTGGTTATCTGCTCAGCTACAAAACACAGATCCCCTAGTTCTATGAGCCCTCCCATCCCCGCCCCCACATTTTATGGAAAAACAATTTCTATTTTTTTAAAAACCAGAATTAATTTCACTGGATAATTTTTACCAGAAGAGCTGACATAGAAATGTATAGAAACTCAATCAGTAGATGTTCTGTGATTGATTATATCAGCTGAAAGGTGTTATGTAGATGCAGATTACCATATAGGCAAGATTGGCATATTCTTGGGTTTCAAAAACAAACCAGCCTTTCAAAGTATGAGCACAGCTAGAAATGTGCCCATGAATCTGGCACTTCTGCTTACACAAAATGAATGTTATTGTTTGAAGGTCTTGTTTTCATTAGAAATCATGCCCTTTGTATCTCACATCCGTACCCTTTTTTGTTTTGTAGTTTGGGAAGGTAGAACATCTGGAAGCATGGCTATTAAACTCTTATTTCACTTAATCTGTTAAAAGCACATTCCATTAATGGATGGCAGTTAAACACAAGTGCTGTTTGGCTTTATCTCTGCCACTTCTGCCACTTGATCATGAATCCATGCTGTGTCTCGTGACAGCTACATCCGGGGTCTGCCGGACAGCACCCTTCAAGGAGACAGCCATAGACTGGCCTGCAGTGCACTTCAGAATCAGGGTCGCTGTGCCCAGCCTGCAGACCAAACTGACCTTGGGAGGTGTCAGACTGCCCTGTGTAGAAGCAGACGTCTTGGCCCGCCTGACAGCCTCTTCATACCATCTCCAAAACTTTCATTTCACCTAACAGTCCAGTGCACAGTTCTCACTGCTGTGTGGTGAGCAGCTGACTTCGCCGAGTGCACACCATCCCAGTCTCACTCCTTAATCCTAAATTTTGCCAGTGTTGTCAGCTCATCAGTTTACTTAGGGAAGAGGGCGATCCTCATGGAATCCCCAATGGTAATTTATCGGAGGGAGATAGGAATGGGTGAGTGAACTTAATGTGAAGGTTTGTCTCTTCCGGTCTGTGATTTTTTCAGCCATTACAGGGACTGCGCGCAGTATTCTTGGTTCTGATGAAGCTGGATTGTCTTCGTATTTCTGTATATTATAAGGAATAGGATGCTTCGAATATTCTTCTTCCAAACAAACCGGACACGGTTCTCAGTTCCTTTCCAAGGATGAAACCAACAAGCTTTGATGCCATGATCTACAAAGGCAGTTTGATTTCTCCCCTCACGACTCAAACTATGACAGCAACATTTTCCCAAACACTGAGGCCTTTTCTATACATCTTCACAACGACCCTAGAAGGCTCAAGCATGATCGTCTGTGCTACTGATGAAGAAACCAAGGCTCAAAAAAGGTTGCATGCCCGACTCAAGGTCACATGGTTGGAAACAAGCGCCATCCACAGCTGCGTTAGATCTCGATGAGGTATTTTTCAGGCCACCTTGTATAACCCACAAAGCTCCAGGAGGCGGATCTCTTATTTTACACTTCAGAAAAAAGAAAACAACTGAGCTCCTAAGGTTAAAAAAGGTAAAGGCAAAAACATTTCAAAGCAGCAACACACACAGCTCTGGAGGCTGTGCTCACACATCCTCCCCTTGCTTGGATGTGATGTGGGGACTGCTTCCTCTCGAGGACGCGCCCATTTTTTAAAAAGATTTATTTATTTATGCATGTAAGAGCTGGGGTACAGGTCAGAGGTGCGGGAAGTGAGAGGATTCACCAGAGACAGAGCGGGGCACAGAAGAGGCGGATGGACTGAAACACACTGCTGAGGGGAGCAGCGGGCACAGCAGGAGAGGTCTGCTGCGCCATGTGGGTCCGCACCCTGGCTGGGGATCGAACTCACACTGCTATGCAGCAGATGCTTCACAGCGTGGTGCTCAACCCGGGGCGCCACCAGGGAGGCCCTTGCCAATTTATATTCCCTGCCATCGCAAAGTTTTAAATACTGCCCCATCACACACTGGTGTATCTTTATCAGCATTTGCACAGTGAACACGGGGTTGTGCCAGCTGGGTACAGGTGGTTTGAAAGTCTGTAACCTGTGTGGTGCTACTCTACAAGGCCTCCTGTAGCACCGCCAGAGGCACTCCTCCCCAGCTGTGTTCTCAGGCTGCACTTGGAGAAGGGCTCAGCAAGTGGCGATAACCTTGAAACCACTGGGTTCCTACAATTATTTCACTATTTCAGCATCACTATTTTTTGGAGAATGTGAGCTGCAGAGGATCAGAAATAAGTAGAGCTTAAGGTTTGAGCCACGTCCTGCTATACTTTTTCTCAGAAGTCTGAAATAGAATTTTCTAACACCTTTTGTGGTTAGAAATACTGAATTTAAATAGGCCTGCAGATACAAACAAAAAGAGCAAGATGTGGATTGATGTGCCTATTTCAGTAAAACACAGTCACATTATTTCTGAAATATGGATACTAAAATTAATATAATGACAAATAGAAAAAAATGAAAATCTGGAGATGTGCACTGGAGTGTCAATAGACCTTTAAATAATGCTGTAGGTACTAATAATAGACCTGAGAAATGAGTAACTTTTTAAAAAAATTTTGTTGAGGGCCTCTTCAGGTCACAATTTTCCATTGTATACACATTTAAGATGACACTTTATTAATAATGTAAATAACAGATTTTGGTTATCTCTGATACTGATGACAATGACATGGATAATTATAAGTATTCTTTTTATAAGTATTCCTTTTAACAAAGTATAAAGCTGAGAAATCAGAAAGATGAAGTTAGGCCCGCCCAAGCTTACTGCTGAGGGCTCATTATTTTCTGATTTGTGTAAATAAAACTCCATCCACCTAACATGTAATGTCCTCTTCTGACAAAGGCCCAAAGTAGCTCAGGATCACCATGGAAACACCCGTCTTACACTCAGTTTTGTGCACTGTCTTGAAATGGTGCCTTTACTAACTGGATTAAGTATTACTTCTGATGCAAAGGCAGTGGAGTTAGAAAACACACACACACACACCAACAATGGATGATTTTGTGTTATCGATAATGCTAAGAATTTGTTTTAGATGCCTAAAATTAAACTGTAACATTAACCTTCAAAGGAAGATCTACTATAATCTATTTCAATAAAGTAAACAAAACAGTTGGGGGGGGGATATTGAGACTAAAAAACATATTATCATACACCTTATGATTCAAATAAGAAAACCAGATAGCGTATTGATTACTGTACCCCCAGATAAATGAGATCTAGAGTTCCCAACACAGCATATGAAGGACTTTACAAATGGTTCAAGCCTTGTACTTACTTGAATCCTGAGATACAAAGCAAAACATTCCAAACTTAGCTACAGAAGCCTATTGGCTGACACCAATTAAAAACAAACTTCTTTAAGAATTTATGGGCCAAATACATTCACCACATCTTGACAAACCGGTTTGAGATAAATCTTTGTAGAAGTTGATATTGTGACTCTTTCTTAGCTCTGGCAGTTTAGTTAACCCCTCTACATAAAAGCCAACCACCACCTCTATCCACCCCATAAATTTGGCATTAGAGTTACACAACAATTTTAAAGAGGCATGTCTAAGACTTTCATCTTAATATCCTAGATTATTCAAGTCAATCATCAGCCCTGCTGAGTGGGTCAGTTGCTATGGTTACCTTGTACCAGTTACATGTGCAGGTGGTGCGACCACATCATTACGTGCAGTGCCCACAGCTCTGCAAGGGTGAAGCAGCCAGGCTCTCAAGACACAGTGAAGTCGTCAGAAGGAAAACAAGATCATACTACCTGTGGCCGTGTTAATGTTTAATTTTATTATGTGTTGCTGCTTTAAACAAACTCTTTGGTTTTAAAGATCAGAGATACTGAAATTGTGAGTTAGGTTAAAATCATTCAGAACAGGAAGACTATAAAAATTAACAGAAACAATTTAGTTACAGAACAGTACTATAAAAAGCTTGCTTTAAAAACTTCTGGTAGCTTTAGAGCACATATCATGCTGTTGTTTTAGTTCAGAGGTCAGCAAAGTTTCTACCAAACTATTTACTATCAAATATAATAGTAAGAAAATTGGTCTCTATGTGCCATGTGGTTTCTGGCGGGACTCAATGCTACTGAACACAGGTATCTGCAATATGGAAGGGAACAGGCCTGGCTGTGTTCCAGTAAAACTTGACTTAGACAGGTGACTGACAGCTCCGAAGCAAGAGCGATTGCTTGTTAATCTTTTCTATCTCAGCACTGTCTAACAGAAATAGAACACAACCCACAAGCGTAAATTAAAAATTTTTAGTCGCCACAATTAAAAAAATGAAATTTTTTAACTTAACCGTAAAGATCAGAATTTCAACGTGTAACCAATCTAAAAAGATACTGAGATAGTGATACTGCACATTGTTTGTACTCAGATGTGAGAACAGTTGTGTTTGCACACGTAGAACACAGTTTCAAGTGCATCTTAGTCACGGTTGCCTACTGTTTGCCAAGATTCCCGGGTGCTCTGGGTCTCCCACACTGGAATTTCTACAGTGCACCTGGAGCTCAGTGACACTGAGTTGAAATTTGGTTCTTGAAAGACAGGGGATGTAATCCTGATGCCCCAGGGGACAAGGGAAGGCAGCTATTTGGACTCAGACACTTTAACCTGAGGTGGCCTGGGATTCTACGGTGGCAGTGGGCAACCAGACAAGTGACATTATTGGTATAATCTTTGTCCTTTATGAAGATTACTGTCATTAAACAAGAGTGGATCTTTAGCACTTTGATTATGTCAGAATTGAAGGCATGTAAGGATGTGGTCTGGAAGGTAAAACAAACCGCAGAGCAAGGGAAAAGCTTCAAATTTAGATTGAATCTTCAAGACAATCTTAAAAAATCTAAACAGTTTTCAAGGGTCTGTGTGAGGCAGTTCAGTGCTTCTCAGCAACACTCCTAAAGGGAATCATAAGCTGTTGGTAGTTAATAAACCCGTTTATTATTTAAACACAACTTTCTAAGTGATCCAATCACTTATCCAAGATAAGAATGAATATAACCTTTTATTAATAAAACTAGAGACAAGTGTTTTTAACAAAAAAATTTATTACCAAAATACAATATTAAAGTCAATACATGACAAACTCCTGTAAAGCAAAATAAATTATTCTAACATTGTACAGTATTTCCAAAGGTAGTTAAAGAAGCGCTAGACCTTGCTTCACTGTATGCTGAACAGATAAACTGTTCTACCATGAACACGATCCTAGAGTTTTAGGCTTTAAGGCATGCAGCTCAATGTGCAGGATAATTTTACAAAATGCAAATCATCCTATTTTAATAAGATACAGTGTCAGAATTAACTGTAGTCTTTACATGTCAGTGTTCCAGAAATTTTTAGACTTTGGCTATAGAAGCAATGCCATAGTGTTACACAATACTTATTTCTTAAAAAAATACATGTATTCATGTCCATGAATATCAAACTCAAATTTCTATTAAATATATTTTATATAATATTACTTAGAGCACCTTGCTGTACAATAAAAAAAGATTAAATAAGTGTCTATGAAAACTAAAAATATAATAAGTCTCAATAGAGAAGCCTGCTTGTCCTTGTCAAGCCAAGTACATTGTGGGAAGATACAATGTAAACATGGGTGCCATCATTTGCTCTGTGGGAAAAGACGAGAAAAGAAGAAGAAAACCACTGATAGCGACCTCCAGTAGGATGAAAGATGGAGGACAAAGGCCATGTGAGTGTCACAGACCGCACTGCCGACATGGAGCTCACATCTACAGACCACTGGAAGACAGGCACGGTTAGGGACACGGGGGACACCGACCATACTCTCTAGACTGTGAGAACATGACAGAGCTCTGGAAAGTATTATTTATAATGATCAGAATACATCATTGCCCCCCCCACCCCTGCCCCACCTTTGCCACATCTGGTAAGTTTCTTTTAAAAACTATTTTCACCATCAAATTTTATAACTGTAAATGTTCAGAGCAGAAAACATACTATGAGTGTTGCATGGCAAAGATCTAGCACTAATACATGAAATGTTATTCCTAAAAAAGGGAATGCCTGTTGATTACTTGCACCTAGCTTTTTGACAATTAAAATTGCATATTTAGTCTTCATTATTACTCCGACCTATGATCAGCTGTTCTTGGTGGAGCACTATGGACTTAGGGCGCCACCAGTGTACTGGGAAGGCGGAGAACAGCCTTGGTGCGTGGTTCCTCCTGTGCGGCCAGGAGAAGGCTTCAGGGGCTATTCCAGGCCAGACTCAGAGGAAAGTTTAAAGGCTTTGAACTTCTGGGCTAATTTTGGGTTAATTTTTCTCATGCGCTATGGAAATTTTAAATCCATGATTGCAAATGGAAAACTGAAGTATCAATTAATGGATGTGACTTACGGTAATGAAAAAGGTCATTTAAAAATTAATTCACTATTGAAATTTTGGGGATGTTTCTGTTTGGTATTTTCCAAATGATTACATAAAACCAAGGAAAATTTACAAAACAAAATTCTTCTAAAGTTAATTTTTAGAATAACAGATTTTACAAGGCAACGCTGAGAAATAGCTACCAACAATGAAAAAGTTGACGGAATGGCAATGAGTAATAATGGAACCACTGAAAATATTTTATTCGAATCTGAATTGAAATATAAATGTATTTAAATTCTAAGAACAAATGAATATAAATCCACATATAGTGGAAATGGAAATATAATCTAGTGTATATAAATTCATTTTATCTTTTCAAAATCAAATTATCAGAAATGGGCTATCATAATAAATTAAACCTACCGAAGTTACAATCAATTTTGTTTAAATATAATCATCAAAATGAGATTAAAATAACAATGTTTTAAGATGCCTAACCCTGCTTTTAAATAGTTCCTAATGCTTTTCTGAAAAGGTTAATTCATCCCATTCTTACCTAGACTCTGGGAAGAGAATTTCCTTAAAATATATCTTTCTTAAAATAATTCCCACCCAGAAAATTCTCTTTTCAATTCTGAGTTGGTCAGTGTCACAGCTTCGGCTCTAGATGGCAGAAATCGAGCTCAGGAGGAGCAGCACAAAGACGGTGCCTGTGCGGCGCTGGCCGTCCGCGTGTAGCCAGGATTTACTTTAACAAAACAGTGCACAAACAACAATCACAACTACAAACCAACAGAAAACCTTGTTCTCTCGTCACTCTGAAATACCATATAAAACGTGTAATTAATGAGATTACTAATGTAGGCGATGATGAGTTTTAAAGAAAAAGCACTTTTAGTTGGTTTTCCTTCCATCCTATTGGCACACTAACAAAATGGAATTTTTCCTAAGTAGGAGAAACCCTGTAGAAATGCTGTTTGTTGTTATTAAGTCTTATAAACGACCTGAATTTTGACTGTATTTTAATCACTGTATTTGGTTATACTTCTTACATTAAGTATAACTAAATTAATAAAACTCCAATTAATAAAACTCTCAATAGGGACACACTCATTTTAAGAGGCTTTTGCATTTCATCCTTCTTCCCCCAAATGATTTTTATTTAAGAGTTTAAGCGATTTTTGAGGTCCAAGGATCAAATGCCAACTTTGACTTTGCTGCTTGAACACTCTTTCAGATAATAAGCTCGGTCCAGTTTGCAAGAGAACCAGATGTGGGGTGTTCTTTAAACACCCTGAAAAGAACCTCTGAGGATGCCTGTGCTCCATGACTCACCAATTCTATAAATCTCGAGATTTGGGTTGAATCTGGCCAGAATTTAGCTATTTCCTCCTTTGCCCATTAGAAATTCATTGTAAAATTTAAGTAACTACTTCTTAAATGCCTATTTATACTCTAGAGCTGCATTTAAAAGTCTCGTTTTTCTTTTCTAAGGACTAAAAACATGTCTTTGCGTGAACAGGAGATGAATTCCTACTGGTCTGGGAAAGACTTAGATCATTTAATCTCCCTGCTGACTGTTGGTAACATTGAACACCCCTCAGCAAGCTGCCCGCCCCCCTGCTCATCTGAGGCCCGTCACTCTGCAGTTGGTATGTCAAAATTGAGAACAAAACAAGCTCTGCTTAAAACTATGACACTTTTATAACAAATTTTAGAATAGTTCCTGAAAAGTCCTTTCTCGACTCTTTTGCTTGCATTTCTATACTATAAGCTTTTAATAATAAATACACTCAATACTAAGAAGAGGTAACAGGGTTAATATAGGACTACATTTTTGCTTCCTTCTCAACCCACTTCCCCTCACTCAAAATATTTAAGTATTTACTACTTATCCATTTGGAATTTCTTTGATTACATTAAAAATTTGGTTCCAAAGGAAATGACATGTCATTTCCTCAAAAATCACCCCAACTATTTATTCCGTGTCCAGTAAGTTATTTGACAATGCAAAGGTGAAACTGTTTTCCTCTTCAAGTAATTATTCCAACTAATTTGTGTTTAGATTTGTGCTGTGGTCCTTATTTAGGATGATGTTTACAATTTCACCCTCATGCTCTTTCATATGATCCAAGAGATTTTCTTTGCTGGTAGATTCAAAGCCACAAATGCAGCAACAGAAGAGTAAAACACAATACTCCATACCGGGAGGGGCAAGACTGGAGGTTTTCTCTAAGCTGTATGAGGTATTGCTTGTAGGGCTCAGTTTCTCATTCTCGTTGGGACCTACAACTTCACTGGGAGCCTGGGAAACCAGCTCTGAGGATGATACCAAGTTTTCTGAACTTCCACTGATAGGATCGGCTCTTTCTTCACTGCTGTTTAATAGAGTCTTTCCAGGGGGTTTCCCCAGAACTCTTAAAAAAAAACAAAACAAAACACACCAAACTTTGAGTTGGACTGTACGACCAATAAATTTAATCCTAATTTTAATTCATATACAACAATAAAGGGAAGGAGTTGGATCAAATACCTGCCACTCTGTGAAATTGCGTCATTAATAGCCTTGTTTACTTGTTCGTAGTTATAATTTTGGTCACTCGCATGTTTCCACATATGAGACTTCAAAGACGGAGGATGGCTGCACACATAGCCACACAAAGAGCATCTGGAAGACATATTCGAGGACATCAGAAGAATCCCATAACACAATTTTTAAAAAGTGGAATGATTTTTGTAACAATTGTTAAATTACTCTTAAGAATTATTAGGGGCCTCCCTGGTGGCGCAGTGGGTTAAGCAACGCACTATGAAGCAAATCGCAGCCACTGCAGCACGAGTTCAATCCCTGCTGCCGGCCAGGCAGGGGGACCCACATGGAGCAGCAGACCTCTCCTGCTGTGCCCGCTGCTCCCCTCAGCAGTGTACTTCCGTTGATCTGCCTGTTTGCTTCCCGCTCTGTCTGTGGTGAATCCTCTCACCCCCCACACCTCTGGCCTGTACCCCAGTGCTTGATACATAAATAAATAAATCTTAAAAAAAAAAAAAAGAATTATTAGACATTTGCCGATTCTAGAAATGTCAGCTATTCCAAGAAACATACCAATTTCAGAGAGCCTAAAATGTCCTAGAATGGATATCCTAGAATCAATGAAATGAATTTTGTATTATAAAGAAAGAACTTACAAGACTTAAGTCTAAGTATCCCAGATTACTTTAGCTACTACAGTATTTGGAAAGACTGCTAAGATACAAATTCTTTGCTGTAAATTATTGAACCACACAGGGAGAAAAAAACCCCACAAAAAGTAAACACTTTATTCCATTCTGTTTCTTAAGAAAGAAAAGTGGAATTAATCTTCAACATGAATTGTGCTTATTTATAATCTACAGAATGTGGAGGCAGTTGTCTAAAAAGCTTCAAAAATTAAGATTTCATAAAAAGGGAATTTTTAGAACATTTCCATTCAAAATAATTGTTTCACATAATTGGGTATATTTGATAAAAATCTGAACTCAACAAAGTAATCAAAAAAATTACGCAGGTAATCATTTAGAGTACTTTCAGGATTATCCCCACTTTTCTGGTTCCTTCTCTTATTACAAACTTATCTTGCATTAGTATGAAATATTTGTTACAACTGATGAACTAATATTGATACATTACTATTACCCAAAGTCTAGTTTATATGAGGGTTCACATTTTATGTAATAGAATTCTATGGTTTTGATAAATGTATGTCTGGCATCTACCATTAAAATAACTTACTAAATAATTTCTCCATTTAAAAAATCCTCTGCTCCACCAATCCATTGCTCTGACAACCCTGAAACCCAAATGATCACTTTTGCCCTTTCCATGTCGACACACCTTGGAATTGTACAGTGCAGACAGCCTTTTCAGACTGTTTCTTTTACTTAGCCACACACCTTTAAGGGTCTTCCACATCTTTTCGTGGTGTTACAGCTCTTTTATTATTGTTGAGTAATATTCTACTGTATGGATGTACCACAGTTTATTTACCCATTAACTTTCCGAAAGACATTTGGAAGTATTCAATTTTTGGCAATTATGAATGAAATTGCTATAAACACTCAGGCTTCGTGTGGATATACATCATTTGGGAAATGCCTAAGCAACACAACTGCTGAACTATATGGTTGAAGTGTGTTTATCTTTTTAGGAAATTGCAAATGTAGTTTTAAAAGACATTTCCATTAGATATGGAATTACAAACCTAGCATATCATAATTTATATGACCTCTTCCCTGAAGAGTAGGAGATAGGTCAACGATAATGAAACATGCGTGCGTGCGCGTGCGTGCACACACACACACACACACACACACTTCAAAAGGCATCAGAGTAAATTAAATATGGCAAGAACTACTCTTCTAACCCACCTCCAAATTAACTTGATGGCAAGCAACAGTATAACTGATTATAGTTAATTATTATATTATTAATTATATAACAGTATTAATTAATAACAGCATTATTATTTTTGTGATATATCTTGAGGCATCGGGGCCAAAGTCAGTGAACCAAGGCCCGTGACCTCAAGAAATACCAGGTCACTTAAAGGCAGTAAGTTTGCAATTCTTGGAAGAACTTCCCACAAATTCAAATGTGTAAAAAGATCTACAAGCCATCTGAAAAAAGGTCAGCAACTGAGAATCAGTCGCAAGCCCTGCCACTGAATTCAGCGTCCACATCCATGACTGCACGTGTTGTGCCGTGGGTTACAGTATCCCATACAAGTGTTTCTGGACGCGCCCCTTGACTGCCCAGCACAATGGTGTCCTGGCCCAGGTTAATACTGGCCAAGCTGGAGTGAAAACAGCCAACACTGAGAGTTGCCCACTCTTCCCCACCAAATACCTCCACCAAGTGCAAGGCCTTTACACAGTCTAACGCTCACACAGTGATTTATAATACAATGACCTTTGCATTCATATTATGGAAGAGGGAAATATACATGAAATCTGTGTGCCTTAGATCACTTATCTCTTTACATGTACATAGACTGTTGAATTGAAGCCTCCCAGAAAATTCTTTATTTAGAATGAGCCACAGAGTGCTGTGTAACAAATGGTCCCCTGAATGAAAAGTTAGTCTTAGGCAATGAGAATTTCATATTTTGAAAAAGTAGATCAGAAAACGAATGTCAGAAATTTTAAAGTCTATCTTACAGAGTATCTCCAGTGTTACTCCAACCTTTAAAATATAACACTGGTAAATAACTGATGTCTTTTTTTTTTTTTTTTGGCATAGAAGAACTGGGGTGTGGCCAGAGGTGTAGAGGGAAGGGTAAGAGGACTTACCAGAGACAGAGTGGGGAGCAGAACAAGCAGATTTACTGAAACACACTGCTGAGGGGAGCAGCAGGCGAGGCAGGAGAGGTCTGCTGCGCCATGTGGGTCTGCTCCCTGGCCGGGGATCAAACTCGTGCTGCAGTGGCTGTGGATGCTTCACCGTGTAGTGTTTAACCACTTGGCCCCCAGAGAGGTCCCTGATACATTATTATTAACTGAAGTCCACACTTCATTCAGATTTCCTTAGTTTTTACCTAACAAATGTCCCTTCTTCGTTCTGGGACCCCATCGAGGACACCACACGACATCTGATCATCATGTCTCCTTAGGATCTGTTAGACTCTAACAGTTTCTCCAACTTTCATGTTTTTAATGACTTTGAAGATTTGAGGAGCGCTGATGAGCCATTCTGCAGACTGTCCTTCAATGTGGGTTTGTCTGATGGCTCTCTCCTGGTTATCCTGGGGCTTATGGGTTTTGGGGAGGAAGACCACTGCGGGAAAGTGCCATTCTTACCACATAAAACTGTCAGCGTGACTTGATGCTGACCTTTATTGTCTGATTGAGGTCAAGTGTCTACATAATAAAGTTACTCTTCTTATTTCTTCTCTCCATACTGTACAGTTTGGAAGGAAGTTACTATGTGCAGTTCATACAAAAGGAGTGGGAATTACTAATCTTTTTTAGGGATCCTAGTTTTAAAGATCTTTGGGAAAATAAGATAGAAACACTGAGGCAGTCAAACCCTGTCCCCAGAGCCACACAGATATACTGTCTGAAGAGTGATTATAAATAAGCCTGCTGGTTAGCAAATTAAACACATATTAAATATTTAAAACCAGATATATAGAGACCGCCACAGTATAGGATCGAATAATGGTATTTTAAAGGGTATGTAGTCAGGTTTTCACTTAAGACTGTGACCCTGTAACTTTCCCACACTCTCACTGGGGTCATACCCAGAACACTCAGGGAGAGTTAAAACAAGTTTTGACAAAGGTGCAAAAATTCACGTCCACGGCCTCGCACTACCCGGCACGGTAACTGGCTTGGCTGGAGTGGGCACCCGGTGTTGTTCCATCAGGTGCAGCAGAATTTACTGTGTGAGCACTGAACAAACTGGGCAAAAATGTTTGTGCTTTGACTATGGTAAACAATTAGCTTATTCTCAAGAGGCACAGCTTATTTAGAAAATACTAATTTCTATTTATCAGCCTACCTTAGTTGGCTAAGAATGGCTGTATTTTCTGAAAACGCATTATTAGAATTGGCTGCTGTGAAAACATCAGGGCATGGAATTAAATGACTTTATTCTACACATGAGAGCTCTATTTTCAAAAACAGAATCTTTTGTAGGAAATGTTCTTGTTGAACTTTCAAGTTTTAAGGAGCTTTTGCTCTTAGAATACTGATGGCTTAGCCACCTGATTACGGAAATGTACTCTCGATGGCTATAATTTACAGCCAAATGATACTGAAAACATAAAACTGACAGATGAAGGTAACTTCCTGAATTTCAAGCAGATAAAATACCTTCTGTCCTAAGACTCAAGCCTAAAGTTCCTATTTTTTAACAAACTGAAAAAGACTCATGAAGTTGGCTAAGTGAAGCTTTCTTGGCAGTTACCTTATCTTGAAACAATTATTATGGAATTTTAATTTTCTCTTTACTATAAAATAATTTAACCAAGTGTTAAAAATGAGGCTCACTGCTCTTACCTGTATGGCTTGTCAGAGTTGTGGATGCGCCTGTGGTTTCTGGCACCAACGTAAGTTGTACTCGTGTAATCGCAAACATCGCATCTATACTGTTTCTGGACTGAAGACTTATTCCCTAGACAAGGTATTTCAGGGTTTTAGCAACATGTTTTGATTAGGGTTCAATGGCAGTATTTACAATCCATTATAAATGAATATTTATGCAACAGTGTATTAACATTCCCATCAAGGCTTTCTCACTGTTAACAAGTCTGAACATGGCTTTATAGATTCCCCTGCATCTGGATTGAGTATCATCTGACCGAAAACATGTACATTGGGTTGGCTGCCATTTAATCTTGTATAAAATTCTAAAATAAAATAAATTTGGTGCCCCACGGACTGCATAGGAGCTGAATTAACCAGACACGCTACATGTTAGTCTAATCAATACTGGCTATACTGTCTTAAGGAACAGTGATTTGCCAATAAGCTATAATTTACTACTAGAATCTAGTATTATAAAGTATGGCTACAAAGCAGATGCAGTAGTTCCCCCTTATCCAGTTTCAGTTGTTCGAAGTCAACCACAGGGAGAGAGAGAAGTCACATTCACATACTTTTACTACAGTATATATTTACAATTGTTCTATTTTATTGTTGTTGTTGTTACCCTCTTTCTGTGCTTAATTTATAAATCAGTCTTTATCAGAGGTATGTACATACAGGTAAAAACACAGCCTGTGTACGGTCTGGTACTACATGTGGTTTCTGGTATCCGCTGTGGGGGTGGGGGTGTCCTGGAACATATCCTCTGTGGAAAAAGGTAAGGCTACTATATAACAGACTTTACAATATATAAAGCTTTTCCATCCCGTGGGTTTATTTATAACTAAATGTCAGCTATCAAAGTAACAATGGAAAGAAAAGCAACTGCAAATTATGAAGTGCTATATAATAGAGATAATTATATCCAGTGAACTGACAGGTCACAAGGACTGAGGTGATGATTAATGTGAATATGCAGCCTCTAAAACTCAGGAAACAGGGATCTAATGGAAACAGGCCATGCTCAGACTAAACTCGCTATAGAACAAGGTGCTAATTCAAATCAGGGTAAACTTGAGGCACTACAAGCTGAGGGACCTGGTCCTACGAAACTGCTCAAGATCTGCAATGCTTTATTTGTTCTCTTCTGCCGGCATCAAATGTGCAGACCAGTTCTAGCCAGCTTTGTATTCAGAAACACAGCAGGCATGGAAGCTGAGACATTCGGCAAGCAGAAAGAAACTTTAGGTAGAACACTAGTGAGCCAAGCATAAAAGTGAAATTGGTGGCACAGAAGAAAACCCACACTGAAATTTTAACAAAACAAAGAAAACCCTTAAGTTAAATTTAAGCTTTCTAAAAAGGAATTTTTCTTTTGCTAATAACTACTCTTGCTAGGCAGAACAAAATGTCCTCATTTACTGGTATAAATCTATAACATTAATATACACACTAATCATAATTATAATCTAAGTATTGCTCTTAATTGGTAGGTTAAAAACTTGGACTTGATTATAAGTGGCACTGTTCCAAATGCAGTTTTTTAAAAAGCCCTGAAAAAATGAAGTGTGAAATATTGGATAATGGTTTTGCGTGAGAAATATTACAGATCAATGACAACTAATAAAAATGACAGATGGAAAAACTTAATATAGCACAGAATGAGAGTCTGTGCTACTTCAAGCAACTGTTTCCAATGGAAAGAATATTGGACTTAAAGTTAAGAAACTTGGGCTCAGTCCTTGCTCTGCCACTTAGTACCAGTGTGATCACAGGCAACGTATTTATGTCTTGAGGACTCAGTTTTCTCATCTACAAAATGGAAACATGCCCAGTGTGGTTTAGTAAGCCCGGGGGCACTCCCGATTCTCCTTCCCCGCAGGCTGTACTTTACCAGCATGTTTGCGGTCTGTGACCTGTCTCTAGCTGCAATCTTCAAGTGGGCAAGGATTTGCCTGTTTTGTTTACACGGAATCCCTAGGACTTGGCAAACTTTACATTTGCGATAAAGAACAGTTTAATTAAATGTCACAAAGAAACCGCATATGAAAGTGCTCTGCCCATGGCTCTATTAGCACCTGCAGTGCTTGCTGACACAGCTGTCACTGCAGTTCTGGCTCCCTGGGCTGGGTTCCTCCAAGGCAGAGATGCCTTCACTGTGCTCCCAGCACCCCACACAATAGCCAGCTAAGAAGGGCTCTCCGTGCTTCGTTGTCAGAAGGAATGTTTGAACTACCATTTTAACGGACGTGTGAGTGGAAAACTGGCCCCAAGTTATCTGTGCCGTCATAATGGACAAAGGCTGGGGCCCACAGACACACACATCTCCCTTGGTTTTCTAAAGTAGTTAATGAACCAAATTGCTTTCATCTTCTTTTGAGTTAAAAAATTGTTCTTTGGGATAATCGAGTCAAGAGAGCTAATGCTGAATTAACAAAATAACAGTAGATGTCTGAGCATGCGGGAGGTTACCAGTCATTCTGAATTGTTATGACGGAGGGATGAAAATGGAGCCAAATGGGAGGCGGGGGAGGATGGCAGCAATTTAAAATTTGCATGTTTAACCCTAAGAAACAGAGTACGACTTACAAAAAAAAGATGCTGCGAAATGGTACATGGTGGACAGATGTTAATGCTGTCAAGTTTGAATTGGTTATTTTAATCTTGAGTTGACATTTTAATTGCTTTTTATTAAAATTGTTGAGTTTTATAATTTGTTGAACCATTTGGACTATTTTAAATTACTGCTTTTGAAGATGGTGCTAGAAAAGACCTATTCTACTGCTGGTATTAACCGCAGGTGGTGCCACTGAGTAGTACTTACTTTATTCCTTCATTAGGGATTTATGATCCAATGATATCAAATGTTTTAATGTCTCCTTTAAAGGGGGTATGGAAACATAATGAATTAAAATAAAAGGAGGCATTTAGGGGCATTTTGTAAAAAAAACAAAACTGTTTTAGCTCAAAACTGTTTTAGCTCAGCCATCGATCGCAGAAACAGATGCTATGTCATAAACTCCTTTTGTTTTGGGTAGTTTTACAGGGATGACATCTGCTTGACAAGGAAATTTTGGTGCTACAGTGGTGTCAAAATCAGTTCTTTCAAAAGCATTCTAGAACCAGTTATGCTTTCTGGGGTATAATTTAATGAAGCATTATGGTAAAACATTTTATTCTGCAGTTGTTTCTAACTTTAATTCTTAGGAAGTCTAAAAAGGAAAGTCACCCCACTATGTTTTATTTCCCATAAACACTATGTACCACGCTTGAGACATTTAGAGCATATCAATTCAAGGGAGCTGATGCAAGGAAGCACAGCTTATTAAGCTGTATCCCTAATTCTCTGAACACGGCATCAGCTTTTTCATGAAACCAATTAAATCTTTTTTGTCTAATATTCCTATTAGCAGAAACTTGGCTGACTGGTACCTAGCTCGTACATAAAAAGATCCTGTAGTTTTCGTTTTTTCAAATGATGCAGATGAAGCCTGGCAGTCATGCTTGGATAAGAATAAAGATCACAGCAGGAAGGCTCAGTTAAAGTTTGAGGTGGGGGCTTGCCATCTGCGAAAGCTCTGTTCTCCGTGGGTCACCCAGGCTGAGGGGGAGAGGAGGCTTGTGGCTCCACTGCAGTTTCCCTGGCTGGCGAGCACAGCCCCTTGTAAGGGGTAAAACTGTAACCTGGCTTCTGCAGGACAGCACACACTGCAACAGAGCTGAAGCTGTGGACCTATGAAGAGAGTACTTCTTACCTAGGACCTAGTAATAATGGATTCCTTTAGCCTCAGAAATACCAACACAAGATTCACTCCTACCCACAGTATAAAAACAGAAAAGAATGCATGTAGCTTTACTTCTACAGTCACCTACATGACGACTGATGGCATTTTGCACTTCACATGCCTGTCATGCAGCCTGTATAAGAAAATGCAGATACCTTCCTGAACACATTTCCCATCAGCTGTATCACTGGAAATTCTTGACTCATTAGTAGCTGCTGTGGACAAGGTGTCTGGGAGACTGTGCTGCTCTCTCTCGTGATTCCTTAGTTGACTCTAAAAAATTAAGAGAAACTAATGTAATTTTCAGTTAAGGACACATGCTTAGTCACCCGGAGGCTTCAGAGGAGTCGATGTTTCCATGGTCTAGAACATATTACTAGTATTTTAGAATCAGATGTGCAAAAGGTTTTGACCCACATGATAATTCACAGAAAGAGAGACACTAGAGAACTCAATCTCATCAATAAGGCAGTCTTTTCACTGTCTCCGAAAGGAAGCCACGGCTGTCTTAGGAGATCATTATGAATGGCATGTGCCTGGCAGGCCGCACAAAGGAAAAACAGTGGTTGGGATAGCTTAACACTTTCACCAAAATAAACCCGATTGGTAAGTGCTGAACTCTTGCTACTTTTTGCCTTCAAATATAAACTAAATGTGTGAGACACCTAACAGCAGCTGGTGTTCCAAGGATATCCTGCTCCACATCCATCCCATGACTCAGGAATGCAATAACAAAAGAAACTGCTGGAAAATTCAGGAACTTGCCTGCCTTTGCACGCAAGACATCATGTAGATGTCTACTTGTCTGATCACCTGAACCCATTTCACAATATCATGAGGCATCCACATGGCGGTATATCTCAGACTCAGAGAATTGAGGAATAATCCTGATTGCTTTTTTTTACTACCAGTCAGATCCCAGCTCTGGATAATAGTAAAGAAAAAGTCTATATCCCAGCTAGTCCTTAAGGATATATATATATATATATAAAATTTTTTTTTGGGGGGGTCAAATAGTCAATTGGCACATTGAAAAAGAAAACTACTAAACCAGTAATTCAATGAATGCAAGTTTCCTTAAAGAAACAGTATTTCATACTGAATTTTCTTTTGGCATAGAAAAACTGGGGTGTAGGCCAGAGATACGGGAGGTGAGAGGATTCACCAGAGACAGAGTTGGGAGAAGAGCAGGCAGATCCACTGAGACACACTGCTGAGGGGAACAGCGGGGAGACAGGAGTGGTCTGCTGCGCCATGGGGGTCGGCTCCCTGGCCGGGGACTGAACTCAGGCTGTAGCAGTTGACAGTGCTGAGATTTAGCCCATAAACCACCAGGGAGGCCCCTACTGCTGGTTTTGAAGGCAGTGCATGTGATGAAAAAAAGGTAAAGCTTCGACAGGCTCTCAAACTGCCCACAGAAGAGCACACATCCACTGCATTGTCTTTCATGAACTTCAGTCATCCCGTTTTTTCCCCTCTGTGATGATACACATTAGGTTCGTCGTGCAGCAGCTGAAATGACTTGCGTTTTGGAGGCCACTGACTATGGAAAACAATTTTTTGTTAACGATGCAGTTATTACATTTGTGCATATCAAATGTGTGTGCACTGTCACTCTGCTGGACACTCCCTTGCCATTTTAAATCAACACCTCAAAAACACTAGCTCCATAGAGAGGCAGCAGAGGGGCAAGTAACCTGTCCCATAACGTCTACCTAGGCCTCAGGTACCACTTCTATACTAATTAGTCTGGGTTCCCCTGGGCAAATGCTCCAACTTGCTGGGTCTCAGTTTCCCATCTATAAACTAGGCAGCTGGCCTGCATCCCCAAAAGTCCCCCATTGACCTAAATTCTACGGTTCTCCGAATGCCTTCACCCATCAGTGCTTACCTTGTAGTGGAAAGACTCTTCGCACTGCTTGCACTGGTATATTCTTGTCTTACAGTGGTTGATCATGTGGTTCTCCAGATCCTTGCTGTTGTCGGCGATGTGCTCACAGATGGGACACTGGTAGGGCTGTCTCTGTCGATGGACCCGCAGGTGCTGCTTTATGTAGCCCTTGTTACCACTGGTGTAGTGACATAGGCGGCAGCGGTAGGGCCGCTCGGCGTTGGGGATGTACTCCACCACGTTGCCCCCTGACACGCTCGTGTCGCTGTTGGGCTGACACTGGGCGTTATCCTGTAACTCCTTCAAGATGTCATCATCTGAAGCATTTTGGTCTGTCCTTTCCCTCAGCTTTTCAATGACCGTCAGTAAGGACATGCTGATGCCTGTCTTAACTTGCCCGTCGGACAGTTCCTGCCGACCCTCAGGGAGCGCAACCAAGGTAGAGTTGCTTTGGTTAAAAGCAGTTAATCCGTCTGCAGAGTTTTTAAGTGGTGACATCATTTTGGAATATGCTGCCAACGTACTATCTACCTGCCTTTGTCCAGTATCCGGCGCTAAAAGGTTTATATTCCCGTAGTGCCCAAGGTTGGCTCTTGTTAGCTCTGCAGCTCTTATAGGCATCGTGACCAGTGCTTCTGCAGCTAAAGAGTGCAGCCTAAGGGACTCAGAATTTGTCCTTCTTCGGCCTGGTGGGGCGTTTTCATCAGTGGCCAGTCCTTTATTTACTGACTCACTGTCCTCCTTTTCTGCATTGCTCCAGCCTATGATCAATCCCCCGATATCGACGGTACATTTATCAGTATGGTACATCTCCTCTGTGCCTTCACACCCAATGGGAGCTTCCGCTGGGCTCAGGTTTTGCACTTCTTCTATTTCAGCATTCATGAGGAAACGTTTCTGGGAAAGCGTTTCTTCAGCACTCGGCAAGCGTTCCACTATCACATTAACATGACCTTTTTTGTTTGGGCTACTGCTAATGATTTTCTGTGCTGAGGAAAGCAGGCTATCAGCGATCAGATTCTCCTCTGCATCAGAAATCACCTCTAGCATTTCTTCCTCCTGAGGGTCAAGAGTAACTGACTGACTGAGGTGAACTCTGCCTTCCACGCTCTGCTCTAAAGGAGCAGATGATAACGGCTCTGAGCTGCAGATCTGCACCTGAATGGAAGGCCCATTGTGGATACTCAGTTCGTTGTCTCCAATAGCAATGACCACTGCATCGACACCCCCAGGTGCAGCGGCTACCGAAGCATCTAGCAAACCGAGGGGCTCATTTTCATTCTCAAAGATTGGATAGGAACAGTCAACCTCCCCAGCATGTTTCCAGGCATGTGTTTTCAGCATTCTCTGCTGCCCACAAGTATAGCTGCAAAACAAGCATCGGTACATGCCGTACTGTTCATATGCATACCACTTCCTCCTGCCAAGCTCTGCCACGGACGCGGTCTGGACAGCGCGAGTCTGAGGGTTATTCATGCTCACTTGGACATCAGGAATGGATCCATTATTTCTTTTTAGGGTTCTCCGACACAAGGAGTTGGAGGCATTTATGCACTGCTGGGTTTTGGACTGAGGATGGCTGTTGGCATCATTTTCATGGTCATTGACCACGTGAGCTTCAAGTTCCTCTTGGCTCTTGGATGTAACGTGGCACTCTGAGCACATCAGTATCACCTCGTTCTGCTGACCGTGCTGCTTGATGTGATCTTTGAGGACAGCAAAGGACGACGACAGGAACTTACAGAGGCTACACTGGTATGACATGGCCTTCCCGTCGTTCTGGGCCAGAGAGTCAGGGGCAGAATTTGTTTGTGCCATCTCAGCCCTTCTAAGACCAGCAGCAGGTGATTGGGTTACTTTAGCTGGAATCTCACTAAGCTCTTCAGTTTCAGGAGACCGTGCTGCAGCGCTTGGCCGTGAGCGCTTTTTTCCAATTAAAAGACATTTTTGTGACTTTTCATGTTCCACTATCTTGCTTAATTTTTGGATAACGTGGATTAATGGATCTGTTTTTGCTTTTTTTTGCTCATCGATTTCCAAGGATGAACTGATGACAGTTTCAGCAGTCAATATAGCTTCCTGTTCCCCAATATCTGGCACCAACATGGCAATACTGCTGCTTTCTTCCATATCTAGAAAGGATAATATACAATAAAAATACCGTATTACTCAATTACGGGAGCTGCCTATCAATAACCTGGCTACCCCCAACACAGACTTCAATCCTTTAGAACTTCTGTCTGGAACGTTATCTCCTATCAAAATGGATGACGGGTATCTTCCCACCTTTCATCACTTTTTTTTTTTTAAATTATTTTAACAGTCCGCACTCTTCTTCCTTCATTTTCTTCCCCCGGACATTTACCTGAACCCAACTGGTACTGCTTCTTGGTATAATGCCAAAAAATCAAAATGCTTCCTATTCCTAGCTTAATGTAGTCATTCCTTTCATATGGAACCTCTTTAAGTGTCTGTGAGATATCATTCTATAAAGTCAGTATATGATTAATACAATGCTTGGGAGATCACTTCTGACACCAAACATAATTGTAGTTTTATTACCAAAATTATACATTTCTATTTTTTCCTCCTCACATCTTTGGAATTGTGAAAATACCATCATGTAAGCTATTGTAAAAGGCATAGTGAAATTCATGAAGTATGATGGAAATGAAACCAAATAAAAGCAATGATCCAGTTCCTTCTTTTACTTCCTTTGCTTCATCTTCCCGAAGATAAACCACAAACTATGCTGTGGCTTTTTTCTAGAGGTCATGTTAGTGGTCAATTATTACTCATACACATAGTTATTTTTCTTTTCCTTTTTCCACGAAAGGGAAAAGGGCATTGGAGATGCAGGAAAAAAAAAAACAACCAAAAAACAAACAACCAATTTTCTAGTTGTGTTTCAGGTCTAAATATGCACGGAATCTTTAAAAGGTTAACTGTAGGTTCTAGAAAAGCATTAAGACCAAGGAAGTCACAAAACAAAATATTCGTACTCTCTCTCAGCCTAAATCTTAAAGACTCTCTTTCCTGGCAGTATTTTCATTTCAAACATTTCCTTTGGCTTAAAGTGAGATTAATTTGTTGACTTGGATCACATTTGAAGGTTGGGCTTCTTTCCAGCAACAAGTTTTGTTTTTCCACATTTTAGGTGCATTCTGGGATCTTACTCACAACATTAAATAAATGCCAACAAAATTTTCAGTGGCACTAGAGACCAAAGACCATACTTTTGCAAACTTCAGTCACAGGTTCTGAATTCTGATCGCACGAGGTGGACTGAGGCGCCTCTTCCTATATAGGTGACTAATCAACAGATGAGCTTCAGTGCCAAGTCACCCCACCAACACCTGACCAGCTTGGTGCCAGATCTACATCAACTCCTGGCAGCAGTTAGGACTTTTCCTCTCTTATTTTCCACTCTTTCTGGTACACTTGCTTTCTTTATCTAGGTTCACATCAGGCAAGAAGGCAAACATTTTACTGTGGGCTTTAACCGCTTTCTTCCTTCCCACTACTCTGCGCACGGGGTCAGACATTCCCCCCTCTACCTGCAAGGAAAGCACCTAGTCTTCAGAATGACAGCTATTCCAGCTCCCAAAGGTCAATCCTTTGAGCACTTTCTTTCCTGAACTCAGGGCTCTCAATGTCTCAAAGGATTAGTTCCTTTTATATCCAAAGTAGAAGAACAAAGGTGTTTTTAAATCTTGATATTTAAGTCACTGGAGAGAGGACAAGTTGTTTTAGTAAAACCATTTGGGACTTCATAACTCGCTTTTACTGTTATATAATTCCACGTTTTTAGGTCACCTGGAGTTGTTGTCTTTGTTCCCTTTAGGATCATCCATCTAAGATGGATGGACGGAAAGAAAAGACTTTCAGTCAGTTGTTAGTTAATAACAACGGTGACTCCTAGAACATTCAATTTCTTGCATGAGATGGGGCTCTATTGTAGGTGTGAGGGCTCCGTGCCAAGAAACGTGATACCCATGTAGGCCGATTGATAATCTGAAGGTTAACAAGTTGAGTCTCTGCTCAGCAAGGCTTTGCACAGCCACAGGGTTAGAGAGGTGACTCATGTTATTCCTCTTCTACTAATGACATAATAGGAGGGAGACAGAGCGGTGCAAATTGCTCCCTGTGGATATTTCAGTGTGTACCTTGAAAAGAAAGTGAAATGAAGAAGAGGAGGAGTTTATCCTATCTCAAGAAAAAGACTAATACAAAGGAATCTGACAAAGCACTCAGATTGTTAAAGCTGTGTCTGCTCAGGCATTAAGAGCTAATGGAAATTTGCAGCAGATGCTCCAATTTTCCCTGAACATTTATGTAAGTATCTCATCTTAGAGACTGCATACATTTGGGAATAAGTACAGAAATGGCAGCTATAAAACAGATATGACAACATAAAATACATCAAGAAACACCTGAAAGCCAGTTCGGATCCACATGGCAAAATCAACTCACAAGTTAAGTCTCATTAAAACACCAGTCTCTGTTAAAAAAAGGTCACGTAAACAGCACATAATAAACAGGAAGTTAAACTGACCTTAAGGCCGATTCTTCACATTTTTATAAAAATTTCACTTCAGCCAAGGCAGTTTTGGGACTCCATGTTAAGTGAGGTAAAATTTATGTAAACGATGAGAGAGATTAGAAACACAAACACAATCCCAGTGGCTGAACAGTGATGACCCTGTGGGTCATACTCATTTGTACGCTATCCTTGGCCTCTGAGAAACCGGTGCAAGTTTAGAAAAGATCGCCAGTAAGGTGATTGGGTTGGAATAAAACAAAAATGGCAAATTATATAATTGATTTTGTGAGATGGATACCTAGGAGTTCACCATACTATTCTTTTTTTTTTTTTTAAGTATTTATTTATTTATACATACAAGATCTGGGGTACAGGTCAGAGTCCAGGGCGGTGAGAGGATTCACCAGACAGAGCCGGGAGCAGAACAGGCAGACTGACTGAAACACACTGCTGAGAGTAGCAGTGGGTGAGGCAGGAGAGGTCTGCTACACCATGTGGGTCCCTTCCTTGGCCGGCGACAGGGATCGAACTCGTGCTGCAGTGGCTGCGGTTTGCTTCATAGTGCGTTGCTTAACCCACTGCGCCACCAGGGAGACCCTATTCTTTCTACTTAAGAAAAAGTTAAAAAAATTTTCAAAATAAACAGAGAAAAATTGTTATGTGGAAAGCACCAATCAAGCAAAATAGCAGAAGAATGGAAAAAAAATTAAATGCATACTTTTAAACTGAGTAGACTGAGTAAGACAAATGCATTTAGAAGTTCAAGAGAATGAATGGCTTTTAAACAATTCAACAATACACAAAGTAGTAAGAAGGCAGCTCTCAATAACCAAATCCTAACAGAGACCTGAGAGCCTGTTTTGGTCTGGGAAGGTTAAGCAAAGGCTTGTTGAAGAGGAAAGATGTAAAGTACAGTTCAAAAGGGCACACCAGATGTCATCCACTACTCCTCTAGGCTCACTGTCTCCTCTTCCCTGCTCTCTGCTGTCTGTATCATTAGGCTCCCATGCCTTCTGGTTTCTGGTTGAGTTACCAGATTGGGGAGTCATGGAGCAGAGGGATACAGCAGAATGAGAGCAAGCTACTCACTTCCTTTTCCTTAGTCCCCTCCTTCTAGGTCACCTTGGTCTGGCCACGTTACTCAAGAGAAGGCCATTCTCTTCAGGCAGGTTGCTGTTAGCTCTAGATATCCAGAATAGTCCTGTGGTTTGCTTTTATATCTCACATCTTTATTATACACCTTTGCATATATACCCTCCTAATTTGAATTATCCTAATTTGAATGTGCCATTTGTTTTCTTAAAATTGTGTTGCCACAAGGGTAAGAGAGACCAGGAAGGCAGCCTAAACATTCTACCTTTGGAAATGAAAATAAGCACAGGGGTTAGTGAAAAGATCATTATGGCCGAACAGGAATTCTACTAGGAGGAGGAAAGACTAGAGGCATTAGGAAAACTGGGGTTTTATTGTTTGAAGCTTTTAGACATTAATGCCGTTGCATTACACACATCCAATTGTTACAAAGAAGTAAGTGTTATATCCTAAACCAGAAAAATTCTACACCTTTACTATTCAGTCTCGAATTTTCCCTAGACAACAGATTCCATAGGCAAAAACTTGTAATTAATGTCTTTCCCAAGAAAAGAGCCAAATTATTTCAGTTGTCTTTATTTCCTTATAATTTGCTATTCAGTTTATTTGTATATCTAATTAGCTCCTTTCAGTTACAGCAGTACGGTTATCATAAATCAAATTGAACAATTCATGTGGGCCTGAGTACGACTGGAGAAAGGCTATAATTTTCTGTGTAAGCATGAAGACAGTTCAGTATATTATAAAAATCCTTCTCTTTTAGACTGAGAATTTGTTTTTTTCCAACTAGAAAAAATTGTCCAGATAAGTAACAGCCAAGTCCCCATTCTTTTAGATTATTGTGATTCTAAAACACAAAACATTTATTTTGGTCCAGCCAAAAGAAGGCAGGGGATACATATTCATGGGCACCTCTCCTAGAGTTCCCGCTGTTAGCTGTGTGAGTATAGGAAAGTCACTGTTTCTGTGGGTTTTAGATTCCTCAGATACAAGAGAGCAGAGCAGTGCTGGTTAAACTTTCCCGTTCCCGAATTGTAAGCTACCTATAATGAATTTCCTTAGAAATGTTCACACATTATTTACCTTATATTAATAAGGTATAATTTATTTGAATTATAATTTGAACTATAATTCACTTGAATTAAGATCACCTCAGGTTAATACAATTATTGCCACTAAGAAAAAACTGAGTATATCATCACTATATGAATTTTATAGTCTAAAACTTCTTAGTTGGCATTTAGTCTGAGAAAATACTCTAATTTGGCAGCTGCAATGAAGACATAAGGCCTAACTAATGTTAACCAGGATTCAGATTTAACATATACTGCACACAATATTGTGCCAGCATAGTGCTAGGGACTCTGAAAAGGGGTTCAGAGGGAATGTTTGTCCAGGAGGAACTCACCATCCAGGGAGCAGTGCCCATGGAATTCTGTGTTACTCTAGTAACTCCTGGTAACACTAGTCTCTTTCTTACAGATGAGCACCTGAAACTCACAGATGTAAAGCAGTAACTGCTTGAAGAACTGGAATTCAGGCCTATCTCATTCTAAAGCCAATCTTTCTTAAAATACCAAGTCTCCTCTTATTAATGAGAACAAAAATTTATTAAGTATCAACAGTGAAAAGAATAAGGGCCTTTTACAGTTAGGTTTTATCAAACATGTAGTGTGTTTGACTATTCTTTGGGCCAAGTAGGTGTTATACAATTCTAGAAATAAGGAAACACTAATGGCAGTTGAAGTGACTTACCCAAAGTTACATGGCTGTTACAGGCAGAGCCAGTGTCTTTCAAATCAATTCCTGAAATAAATACAGTTCCCTGGATCAATCTTCAAATCCAGCTGTGGCCAAGAATGAAAGTATATAGTATCAAACATTTCTTTCTTTCCTTTTTTTTGGTGAAATAATGATTCCCCCCCCCCCTTTGGCTGTGAAAAATTTCTCAATATTCTACCCACGAAGAAATTCAGAGGGATGTCTCTGCAACCCAACCATGCGATGCAAACTGACATAACTCATCAAGCAAGTAGACTTTAGGTTTTTGCAAATTAGAAAAAAAATTTCTCTTTGAATTCAGAATAATCGTGTATCCTGTTTTAGCTTAGACTTTGATCAAATCAAAATATTATTGGTTTTATTGACAATCAGGAAGAATAAATTGCATCTTGTTTTTCCATGAAAAATATAAAGGATGATTCTGCAAACTTCAAACAGTTCTATAAGCACAGAGGGTGGATAGGAAGCATGGAAAAACAGGACGCGGTGGTCTGACCTATGTATTTTCTAATGCAGTTTCCTGCCCTGGTCCTAAATTCCTCTGCTGTTTTTTATCTACCTAGAATGAATCTAAAAGATGAAAGAATGCTAATTCCTTTCCCCCGGAATGCTATCTTATCGATTATGGCTAACAGTTCACTGCCAGGGCAGAAAGCTTGTCTTTGGTCTTCCCCTGAAGTTAATTTTAAACGAGTTAGTGAAATAAAGAAATGAAGGGTCAGATTTTCTCTTTTAATCAATAGCGCAACCCATACACATAGTGTACTGAAGAAGTACAAACTCAAGTAGGTGATCATTCCTGTAATCTCTGATAAGAGAGATGCAGACGGATAGCAAATTACAACCCACTGCAGTTAACTAAAAAGATCGCCTACGGGTTGTAATGCTGGCCTCCGCCTAATTAATCATCCAGGCCTTTCACACAAACGGTTCACTTCAGATGCCCGCAGGTTTTAAAAGGTGGGCGCTTTTCCCAATGATCTCAGGGGAGACCATTTCATCAAAGAGGTTCGTAAGAGGTGCAGAAAGCTAGGATTTCCTTTCTGTAACTAGTTTTTTCTACAGCAAGCGGAGGTTAGCTGAGGCAAAGGATGGAGGTGGGGGGAGGGGAGGAGGGTTGAGAAGAGTAATCAAGAGATAACAGCGTGGCCACAGTAGTTAGTTCCATCCCGGCTGGCCTAACCGGTCTCACAAACGCAGAGGGGAAGGAAGCAAAGCTTCGGCCGGCCCGCCCGCGGGCGAGGCTGGTGACATTATGCAAGGAGCGGTAGGTTCCCCCCACCCACAACCGCAGGGCAGGCCCGGGGTCTCTGCGGGCCTTGCTTTGGGCGGCACTGAGGACCGAAAGAGAACACAGAACTTGGGGCCTGGGGCTAGCACCCGGCGTGTGTCGGCCGGCTCAGGAGGAAGCGGCGCGCAGGTAGAGGCCTGAGGGGAGGACGCACATGGCTGGCGGCGGCGCTATCGGCGGGCGGAGGGGCGGCCCCGGGGCGCTGTACCTGCGGTCGGGCGGCAGCTGCTGCTTCCGCGAGCCTCCTTTGGCTGGCCAGGGGCCCGGCCGTGCCCTCGCCCTCCTCCTCGCCCACCACTCTCCCGGCTCTTTTCCCTCTTTTCCCCGCTTTCCCCCTCCTCATCCGGAGCTCCAAAATGGCGGCGCAGAGGATGGGTCACGTGAGCTGCGGGCAGGTCAGGTGACCCGTGTGGCGGGCGGCGGGGGCGGAGCGATGCTCAGGCCCCGCCCACGGGCATCCCTGGGCGCGGAGGCCGGGTGAGTGCGAAGGAGGTGCTGGGTTTGCTCCCTGCGCTCCTCCTCGGTTATGAGCTGTGGGGCTCTCGAGGCCTCCGCTCAACTTTGTCCGTGCTCGTCTGGTCTAGAAGTTAGTGAGTGTTAACTTTGGACGCTTCCCACGTTGCCCAAATCTGCTGTGGGCTACCCTGCCTCCCTTCCTCAACTTCTTGCAACAATGGACCTTGGTTGGGTGACATTCTTTGCAGCCCTATGCTTCTGATTTTATTTTATTTTGACTGCTTTTGTTTGGGCTGTCCTTTCTGGTGGTTGTGGCTAAAATGTCGAGTTCGAACTCGCTTCTGACTGGACTGCAGGTGTGACGTGAGGGGTAGAACTGGCCCCAGAGATCTATTTGTTTGAGAGATTGAGGATTTATAATAACAACTCATCTTAGGGGTTGTTGAGGCAGACTTGGTAGCTTGACCCAGCGACACTACCTCAGTCCTGTGAGGACACCATGGTGTCGCACCTGAGGGGAATAAGCAGCCCTGTGTTGCTTCTCTTGTCAACAGAGTCCAATAGGAATTGAGTGACGCCCTCTGCCCACCTCCCCTGGCTATTGGACAGTTTTGGTAGATTTATAACTACACAGCAGGAGAACGGGTTCTGGAGGTTTGTGCAGTTCGGTAGCCACAAATGGAAGCAAGGAATAAAACCGAAAATTTCTATTTTACTAATGGACTGGACTTTGACATTGAGATACCACCTGGGGACTTCCAGATGTATTCAGAGGCTTTTGTAGCAGGCTGAACTCTGATCAAGTGGGAGAAATATTTAGCAAAGCTTAGTCACTAGCCAAACAGTATTGTGGGATGCAAAGGTGGAATTCATTCCATAGACTGCCAGATGGACCAAAGAACTAAGAGGAAAGAATAGTAAAGGGTCGGGCATGAGGGGGTGAAAGAGAAAAAAAAAATCAAGGAAAACCAGAAATTGGTGAAAGGGAGACACTGAGAACAATGTGCACATTTCTTTCCTTTCTTCATGTCGCACAAACAATTTTAGTTTATAACTATTTAGAGAGAGGTGTTTCTTTATGATAATAAGTCATAACTGTAAGGTTCATAAGTCTGAGGTGGACAGAGCAAAAATCAGAATTATTTGATCAGAGGAAGGTATATGAAGTGGAGAAATTGCTCTTGAGGGAAAATAAGAGAATTCTAAAGTGAGAGGCAGTCAATATATCTTAGAAGTTCCCGTGGCTGTTGCTCTTGATATTCACCTGCTATTTTTAATGTCCTCTTGGGAGCCCACATTATAGGGTGACAGTGATGATCTGAACCCCAAGCTGCCCCTTTATGGATGTGTAGGATGATGCCTTGGAGCTGTTTGTTACTGCAACTGATGCTCCTCCCTACACCCAAGTAACTAAAAAGGAAGAACCAATACAAAGACACCATTACAGGCAGACCGGGATGTTAATGAAAGAATAAGGACCTTCATTCCTGAATACAGAGGAGGTCTAAGATGCAGAATCCGAAAGAAAAACCTCGATAGTTTCAAAAAAGCCAATGGTGGAAAACCTTAGTATTTATCTTCTCTATACAGAGCTCTCCAGAAAATAACACTAAGCAGTTTTAAGTCAGGAATCCAAAGACATTCAAATGAACTTCCATTGAACTTGTGGACATCTCACTAAAACTCTTTTAGGTACGTTCACTGGCCACAGAATGTTATTCATCACAATTTAATTAACCAAGATTTGGTATTACAGATAAGAAACTTGCTTACCTTGCTATCTACCACCTACTCAGTGGAATCAGATTTTGTCTCTAGATGAGCGATGACTTAGATAACTGAATCCCTATCTCCTCACATCTCATTTTCCCACTTTGGGATCATTAATTAGTCGATGAGGTTGAAATTCTTATTTCTTCCATAACTACCGTGCATCTGTATCTTCTGAAATCATCAGGGAGATTGATAATGCATAGTGTGTGTTGACTCCAGTAACGGTGCTGAAATCAGAGACTGTTTAGATTTCAGGTGTCTAAGGGCAGTGCAGTGAGTAGTTGCCAAGGTGATAGCTGGTTGTAAATGAATGAGACGCTAAGCCAGTTGAAACCTGAGGTGAGGAGAAGACCAACGAATTTCCCTCCTTGCTCCTCATGGGGGCACCTTATCTTTGGTGTCATGAGATTAGAATAGATTTCTTTTGTTTTTATTTATTTATTAAAGATTTATTTTATTTATGCATACAAGAACTGGGGTACAGGCCAGAGGTGTGGATGGTGAGAGGATTCACCAGAGATAGAGGGGAACAGAACAGGCAGATCAACAGAAACACACTGCTGAGGGAGCAGTGGGCACAGCAGGAGAGGTCTGCTGTGCCATCGAACTCGTGCTGCAGTGGCTGTGGTCTGCCTTATAGTGCGTTACCCAACCCACTGCGCCACCGTGGAGACCCCTGAATAGGTTTCTTTTGGAAGGGACCAATCACGTCAGTCCTCAGTACAGCACAGGAATTTGCAGACACGTATTAGCCTGTGTTTCTTTAGTTGTACGTTTTTTATCAAGACATTAAAAGCCGCATGCTTAGAATATCCTGCCTTGAAAAAGGAACGATGTGAAAGGGTGAAGGGAAAAGGTTGTGGTGGTGGGAACTGAGAAGATGAACATAAACACTTCTCCCCATAGCTCTCCTGGGACTGTAGCAAGTGGGCTCTGCTCTGTCTCCCCAATGTGTTCATCCTGCTTGTAAAATACAAAGTTCTCCCCCCCCCCTTTTTTTTGGGCTTCAGATGACTTCTGTATGGAGGTACAGAGTTTAATTATAGGAATTCTCTGGTTCAAAATGGGACTTCATCATTAAGAATAATGGCAAGGTTTGATTTTATTAATGAATGAAAAGATTGCTTGATGTAAGTCAGAAGGAATGTAAGATTAAAAGACATGATATATTATTATATATACAGCTGCCAGTAATAAATTAACATTAGCTCTGGGTTCCTTACACTTTGCATCCTGAATATATACCTAGAAATACTTCATAATTATAGTTCAGGTCTCCAGAATCATCATAAATTATCCATCTGTCATTCATTCTCTTAAAAGCCTCAGACCTACATTATTTCAGCTGTACGTCGATGTCTAAAGTCTCCGGTGGTACGAGGCACACATACTAATTTATGTCTTATTGAGGACACGAATAAACCAGCAGGGTGCACAACAACTGATGATGATTAGGAAGAAATGGGGAAACAACGGGGTAGCTTATTTGAGAGCTGGGGTTTGCTCTCGCTGACTTTGGTTTTGCTTAACTTTCAGCAACACTGTTTTGGGCCTGAGCCTCTAACTGGTTTAGAAGAGACCTGGCGAGAAGCTCACACTGTCATAGCATCCAAAGCAGCTCTGTAGTCTAGGTTGTTAAGGAGATCTACGCACAGCTTTCCCAGCTCCTGGGAATCATACCCAGGACCTGGCTCTGAGGCCGAGAATCAGTGGTGGTGACACCTAGTGGCTGACCTGTGCCACTATGTGCAGTCAAGCCAGGGAGGAGGGACATTGCCTGGTCCAGCTAACCCAGGCCCGACCCCGGGGCGCTCATCAGGGGAAGAGTTTGGTTTCTGGCAGAGATTCCCTGAAATCATTTTGATTTATGGTTGGGATCCAGGAAAGGCATCAGCGGGCTGGGCGTGGAGGTGGAGAGGGGCTTCTTGGGAGGCCGTCAGGAGGCTCCTTTCAGTCTGGTCTGCATATGCCACAGACTTGCACCGCGGCAGAGCAGGGCTCGGTGGAGCAGGGAGCTCGCCTCCGCCAGACTGTCTCTCTGCCTCAGTGCAGACTGCTTATTGGAACGCTCAAGCAATTTTCAGTCGTCTTTGTCAATAAAGTCAGTCTCTTCTCCACCAGGGGAATGAAAATGAGATTTTGAGACCTCCAAAGGGCTGTCTCCTTTGGCCACTTTATCTGCCCAGGAGTCTCAGCCGAGTTGGGTGGCAGCTATTCGCTATATCCAAAACCCTGTTGACAGGTAATACCACCTGCTTCTGAACAAGACAATGTGATTATAATAGGATACTGTTACATTCTTCTCAGAGAAGCAGTTTCCTTAAAGTGGTGACCTTTATTGATGAGAGGGGCAGAGGAAGAAAATGAAAAGAAGAGGGGGAAGAAGATGAAGAAAGATACTAAGAGGAAAAGAAACTGCTAATCAAACCCAGAGAGCCTGGCTAAGGGGTAATCCTGTGACCTAAAAATGTGTCATTTGTTATTTTGACAGCTCCTCTTGAGGTGATAGACTAGGAGAAGCCACTAGCATCAACAGCAGCTGGCTGGGAGTTCCACTTCTTGCTTCCTCAGACATCAGTAAGTGGATAACCGTAGACAGCAAGTAGTCTACCTGATAAGTTTCTCTACCTCTGAGCTCCTCACAGTCTGTGGGAGACCAAGCGTAAGGATCACTGTCTAGTGTTTGACTTTCTGGCATGTTTATTTCATGGAGAAAAAGACATGGGTGGGTAAGGGAAGGAAAATGCATGTGGCACCAGAGATAGTCCACACCGTAGTTTTCATGCCCTTTCTGGCCACGAGGCCAGAACTGTCTATCTTATGTTCTGGCAAGTCAGGAGGTTGGAAGGGCCTTAGAGAAACCTGTTGTGAGATGGCACTGGGGCACCCGGAATTAGGCATGGGCAGGCCTGCAGGGCACGTGTGAGTTCAAGAGCTTGTGGCCGGGCTCCATGTCATCCATCCTTCTTGCCCCGGCACCGCCCCCTCAGCTCAGGCCTCTGGGTCAGGTGGACACGTCCAGTGGGTGAGCCTATGACTGTCTGACTGTGGATGGGGTAGGGGATAAGCCTGAGCCGAGGTCATGGCTAGATCAACTTGGTCTGGGGAAGAAAACAGACCTGTAAGAGTGAGCTGTGAGGTGGCCACAGAGTGTGTGGACTTTGAAGGGTATTCTGCCTGGTGTGGGAGGCTAGGAGTGGGGAGTGGGGTGAACTTTTGTCAGAAGGGCATGTGGGGGCCAGGGCTGACCCGGGCAGAGACGGAGCAAGCATCTGGTGCGGGACCCTGTGTTAGGGGCTCTGCCTGTCTTATTTCACGCACCTGTATAGATTTCGCTCCTTGATCATTCATTCCCTGCGCCATTCCTGCCTCCACACCTGCCTGTCCTGCTGGGGAATGAGCACCAAGAGGCCAGGGAGCTTGTCGGTCTTGCTCATTGAGAGTCTCCCTGCTCAGAACCAGACTCGGAATGTAGCTACAGCCGGTAAACACTCACTGACTGAATGAAAAAGTGATTTCCTTCAGCACACAGGCTCCTAGGCATACACTTTATTTGAGGAGCTACACAGTCTTTTTGGAAGACTGAACTCCAGGGTGAGAGCAGGGGGCTTGGAGAGAGAATGGTGTCCATTTAGAGAGTTGGCCTCGGAGAGACCCTAAAAATCTAGGCTATGGTCTAGGCTTCACCTCTGAACTTTAAAACCTAGACCTGGGCCTCCCTGGTGGCACAAGGGGTTGAGCACCGCACTGTGGGGCATCCTCAGCCACTGCAGCGCGAGTTCGATCCCCGGCCAGGGAAGGGACCCACATGGCGCAGCAGACTTCTCCTGTCTCACCTGCTGCTCCCCCTCAGCAGTGTGTTTCAGTACATCTGCCTGTCTGCTCCCCACTCTGTCTCTGGTGAATTCTTTCACTACCCATGCCTCTGGCCTATGCCCCAGCTCTTCTATGCATAAATTAAAAAAATCTTAAAAAAAAAAAAGCCTAGACCTTCCTAGCTGTGTGATCTGGGATAAGTTACTTAACCTCTCTGTGCCTCTGTTACTTCATCTGTAAATGGAGATCATGACACCTATCTATGGGACTGTTGAGGTTTAAAAAGGACACACTATAATATGAAGCATCAGTGTGCCTGACTGATAGTAAAGGATCAGTAAACAAAAAATGATATTATTTCAGAGATTCAGAGTGGAATGGTGCAATGTAGAAGGAAGAAATGGCAAGAAGGGTCAGTGTGAGCAAAAAACCATGGATTTGAAGAGCCAAGTTCGTGAGACTAATTGGAAATGGGGTGGAGGGTCATTGAGTCCTTTGTTCACTCAGTGTGCCCTTGAGTGAGGCCACAGGCATTTCTGGACTCTAATACTGACGACAGAGGCCAGTGTGGAAGAAACCAGAATCATCCAGCTATTTTAAAATCAGCTCATCAGTCATGGAATTTGATGTAAGCCCAGTTAGGCGTGTCACATGTGACTGAGTTTTCAGCCTATTTAACTTAAATGTGGAGTTTGCTGGCAACTGAATATGTGCTGAAACCCTAAGATTTAGTTACATTTTGGTTAAGAAGTCCAGAAGACTTTGGACTTGGCTTTGAAAAATCGAAAGTGAATTGAATTTGCATTATTTAAGTGGTTTATTCAGATTAACGTTGCTCTCTCTTCCGATTTAAACTTTCAGAGACTTAGATTTGATATTTCAGCGGCAACAATGACATCTAGGGGTTGGTTTCTACAGGTTTCATCTTAGATATCTGTCCCCTCCATTTGGAAAAGTAAGGGTGTTAACACAGCGAGTCAATCCAGAATTTCTGCACTGCGTCAACTTGGTTGGTGGCCAGGGCACTGAAAGCTGGACGTGGCTTCTGCTGTCATCCAAGGAAGCTACAGTGCTTCTCAAATTGCAACACCTCTCAGTCTGCTTAATGTGCTCGCCCTGTGATGACAGGATTGCCTTCCTGGGCCTGAGGGGGTGCTGGGGTCTCAGGTTGTAGCTCCTTCTTGTTCTTTCTATTCTTGGGCTAGCTGGTGAGGGGGTCTTTGATGGGTCGCCTCATCTGTTCTGTATTTTTATCAGCTTCTTTTTTTTTTTTTTAAAAGATTTATTTATACATACAAGAGCTGGGGTACAGGCCAGGGTGGTGAGAGGATTCACCAGAGACAGAGTCGGGAGCAGAACAGGCAGATTGACTGAAACACACCGCTGAGGGCAGCAGCAACAGGTGAGGCAGGAGAGGTCTGCTGCGCCATGTGGGTCCCCTCCCTGGCCGGCAGCAGGGATCGAACTCGTGATGCAGTGGCTGCGGTTTGCTTCGTAGTGCGTTGCTTAACCCACTGCGCCACCAGGGAGGCCCTTTATCAGCTTCTTAAGTAGGGGCTGGATTGTTCTCTTGAGTGTGCCTTTGACTCAGAATCAGAGGCAGATTTTGGTCTGTTGTCCATCAGAGAGCGGGTCTGGTGGTTTGTCTGCGTGTGTGCTTGTGCGAGAGAACGTCCACGTCTCTTTTGGGTTGAGATGGGAATGAAGGGCGTCTGGAAGCCAGTGCGTATCTGTGGATGAAGCAGGTGGAAATCATAGATTATTTAGAGGACACCAAACATACATGTCAATAGGAAATAAATCATACTCGAAAATGTCTGTGAACATACTAGAAAAATTCACACACTCAGATGATGTTTCAGGTTCTTCTTAGTGTGAAAACTGATTTTTGTGCAGATTAAAATTAGTATTCTGTTGCACTGATGAGTAATAACATTGATGTATGCAAGTTAGCAGGTTTTTTTGGTGTGTTTCAGCGAAAGCAGTGCGGGTAGACCCATCTCCTCATGGAGCATGAGCTGACCTCACATTATCAAGCTGGGAGGCTGGGATCGGGTTTGCAGGATTGTAGAGCTAGCTGAGGATGGTGAGACCTGGCCTACCTGTATTACAAGGTGGGAATGCACGCCCTCATCATTTAGTGTTCTGATTATCCCAAGCAAAATCTTTTTTTGACTTTATTTTTAAAAAAAGATTTATTTATTTATGCACACAAGGACTGGGGTATAGACCAGAGGTGTGGGGGTGTGTGTGTGAAAGAATTCACCAGAGTCAGAGTGGGGAGCAGAACAGGTAGACTGACTGAAATATACTGCTGAGGGGAGCAGTGGGAGAGACAGGAGAGGTCTGCTGCGCCATGTGGGTCCCCTCCCTGACTGGGGATCGAACTTGTGCTGCAGTGGCTGCGGATGCTTCATAGTGCAGTGCTTAACCTGTTGCACCACCAGGGAGGCCACCTCAAGGGAAATATTTTTGCTTTTTGTAGCCACCTAGCTACCTACCTTTCCTTGTCTCTTTTTTGCATATTTGTTGAGTTTTCTGCCTTAACAAGTAGACTGAAGGATTGCTGTATCAACTGTGGTTGGTTTCATCTTCTGAATAGTCTTCTAGTCTTTTCCTTTATGATGGTGCCTAAAAGTCTCCAGAAGCTCCTAATAAATATCCAGAGCTTTATCTTCCTTGGATGTTTAGCCTGTGCCCCTGGTTGATGCCCATCCTCAGCCCCATCACATCTGCTCGTCTTCAGACACACTTTCTAGTTTCCCAGAAGCACTACAATTAGTGTCCTCCCTTCCTCTCCTCTTCATGGTTATTGCTGCCTCTTCTCAGGTATCAATAAAAGAGCGTTTTTCTCAGAAGCCCCTTCTCTGACCTCTCTGACCAGACTGAATGCCTTTACCTGCTCTCAGCGCCTCACACTGTTTGGTCACCGCTAGAACTTTAGCTGTCATTTTTTAAAAAAGATTCATTTATTTATGCATACAAGATCTGGGGTATAGGCAGAGTCCAGGGAGGTGAGAGGATTCACCAGAGACAGAGTGGGGAGCAGAACAGGCAGACTGACTGAAACACACTGCTGAGGGCAGCAGAGGGCACAGCAGGAGAGGTCTGCTGCGCCATGTGGGTCCCCTCCCTGGCCGGCAGCAGGGATCGAACTCGTGCTGCAGCTGCTGCGGTTTGCCTCATAGTGTGTTGCTTACCCCATTGTGCCACCAGGGAGGCCCTTTAGCTGTCATTTATTTGTGCTGATCGCATCAGTGTCAGCTCGCCATACACTGTGGATTCTGTGATGTCAGCGTCGTGCCTGCCGCTAGTAGATGTAATGAAGAAACAACGAATGAGTGAATGAGCGAATGTGGTGAGTACAGTGGAACTTGTCTTAGGTAACTTAGATTCTTGTAGTGCTTTGCATCAACCCAATATCAAATCACTCTGTGTCTTAGTCTGTTCAGGCTGCTATAATGGAAAACCATAGAACGGGAGCTTATAGGACAACAGAAAGTTATTTCTCACAGTCATAGCTTGACTGGAAGTCTGAGATCCAAGTGCTGGCAGATTCAGTGTCTGCTGAGGACTCACTTCCTTGTTCATAGATCATTTTATTGTGGGCTCACGTTGCAAAATGGAGAAGGGAGGGTTTCTTTTATAAGGGTAAATCCCATTCGTGAGGTGCCATGCTCTTGAGCTAAGCATCTCCCACCACCAAATATAACCTTGGGGAGATGTTTCAACATATGAATTTTGGGAGGACCTAACACTCTGTTTCTAGTGCTCCATTTGATCATACCAAGTAGAGAACGAGACGATCGACGACATGGATTAAATTTATGTAACTTCTTGGACCCAATGAGGAATTTTTGATCTAAATGAGTACTTAATATTACTGGGTCTTACTGTTGCATTAAGTTCCAATTACTTGAGTCATCTCATTAATCAAAGGTCTTTCTGTATGTTAACACTGAAATGATGTAGCATAAAGAGGAATGGGTAATTTTGCATTGATGGAGAAGTTTGTCTATGCTAGCACAGTCTAAGAATTGGGGGTTGCATTCCCATAGCTCTGGGGAAGAACATTCCAATCTCTCAGGGAAAGAATTTTCTAAAAAATTATTTGCTTCACTAACCTCAAGGTCACATATTCTTGATGTTGTATCTGTAAAGGAAAGATTATCAAGTGGCATCTTAATTTGGAGCAGAACTTTGTAATTGGTGACCTACTTTGAGAGAAAAGAGAGCGTTAACCTCAAGGGGACAGAGTGTTAGTGTCCTAAGTCTTCTCTCAGGTGTTTTTCAGGTATTTCTGGTTTTTGAAGTCAAGAGAAATAGCACAGCATAGAGGTTAAGGGCACAGATTCTGGGGTCAGATTGTCTGGGTCTGTTTTCTGACTCCATCACTAGATTGTCACCCTGGGCACGTCATTTTCCCTCTGTGTACCCCAATTCTTATTTTTTTAAGATTTTATTTATTTATGCATACAAACACTGAGGTACAGGACAGAGGTGTGAGGGGGTGAGAGGATCCACCAGAGACAGAGTGCGGAACAGAACAAGCAGATTAACTGAAATAGACTGCTGAGGGGAGCAGCGGGCACAGCAGGAGAGGTCTGCTGCACCACATGGGTCCCCTCCCTGGCTGGCAGCAGGGATCAAACTTGTGCTGCAGTGGCTGTGGTCGGCTTCATAGTGCATTGCTTATCCCATTGTGCCACTAGGGAGGGCCCTGCACCCCAATTCTTCACTTTTTACATGCTAAGAATAACATTCTAGACCACAGAGATACCACCATGTGAATTTTATGAATTAAAACTCTGTGGGATATTTGACCAGTAGAAAGCACAGTTTCAGTGTTTGCTGTTATTAGTCCTTGAGAAGTGGAGGCAGATGTGCTTTTGCTTGTGCTAATGGATGGATGAACTTTGTGGCTTGAAACCTTTCTCATCCACTTGTTTAAGTTTCAGAGCATCTAAGGTGGGTGCTGTGCTGAATCGGGTGCTGTGGGGAGAATCCCGGCTTTTAGGGAAGTGATTATCTAGTTGAAGAGAAAAGGGTCATCTGAGCACAACTGCAGACCTGCCTGAATCCATTCATTCAACAAATATTTCTTGACCTACTGTGTGCCAGGTGCTGTCCTAGGCAGGGAAAAGGACAGACCAAATGGCTGTCCTCAGGGTCCTGAGAATATAGTGAGAAAGCGAGAACCCCCTTGAATCTCCTTGAAAAACGTGGGGGTTGGCGCACTGACATCCCCCCTGCCATTGAAAATTTGATTATAACATTTAAATCCCCCATAACTTAACTACTAACAGGCTGCTGTTGGTCAGAAGCTCTACCAATGCCACGAGCGGTGGATGAACACATTTTGTTGTCTGTTGTCTGTGTTTTACGTACCGTATGAGCACGATAGAGAAAATGTTAAAATCATAAGGAAGAGGAAAAACATTGTATTGATTGGCAGTTTACGTTTATGAGAAAACCCACATGGGCAACGATCCACACAGTTTAAACCCAAGGGTTCAAGGGTCAGCTGTAAACAGGTAAGTAGGTAGGACTGTTAATAATGGACCGCAGTGCTAGGAGGAATGGAGAGCTAAGGGAAGGATGAAGTTACGGGGTGGAGGAGTCAACTGTTTCAGATCGATGGGGTCTTTGGGGAGGCTGCCCTGAGCAAGAGCAGAGGGTAAAATCCAGGAATTTGTCCTTCCAGGCTTTCGGGACCACAAAGTGAAGAGAACTTGGACTGAAAGACACCACACACGGGAAGACCAGGAGACGCTGAGGCTGGCAGAAAATGACTGGTGAGTATTGGCAGAGCCAGGGCAGGAGCCGTGTGGGTGGGCCCCAGAGCGGAGCCTCAGGGGGCGCCAGAGTGCGCACACTTCTCACCTCTGTGCAGGGCATCCTGGGGGCTGCATGAGCTCCTGCAGCGAGGGTCCAGAGCCCCGCACTTGCCATTTTCTTCAGCTGGTGCCATGTCAAGCTCAACCCTTCTCCTCTGCCTCTCAGTGTTGGGAAGCTGAAGCAGGTGCAGTGACGCCAGCTGAGAGCCCAAGAGCAAATGGGATTTTAAAGTTGTTAGGGCATTTGGCATCTAGTTCCCCGAGATGAACAAAGTGTCTTGTCTGGTAATTGCAATTAATGGCTCTGCTATTCAAGCATATCCGTCAATAAATCTTCTCTAATAACCGATTGGGCACAGTCGTTGCCATAGTTATGTCTCTAAATTGAGCCCAGGGTAGTTGGCCATGACACTGACCTTACTGGGGTCAGGGCTGCTTCCTGACTATATGACTCCATATCCCAGGAATTAAAGTTACCCTCCAAATGGTTGGCTTTGCGCCAGCTGAGAGACAAACTCAGCCCCTCATCTTAACTGCCTGCAGATTTCCTGTAAATCTTTTAAATGCTGAATAAAAACCTTCGAAGCCCTGTAACGTCAACAGTTGTATTTTTTTTAAGATTTATTTATTTATGCATACAAGATCTGGGGTACAGGCCAGAGTCGCCAGAGGTGAGAGGATTCACCAGAGACAGAGTGGGGAGCAGAACAGGCAGACGGACTGAAACACACTGCTGAGGGCAGCAGCGGGCACAGCAGGAGAGGCCTGCTGCGCCATGTGGGTTCCCTCCCTGGCTGGAGGCAGGGGTCAAATGTGTGCTGCAGTGGCTGCGGTTTGCTTCACAGTGTGTTGCTTAACTCGCTGCGCCACCAGGGAGGCCCCGTCAACAGTTGTATTAATTAATCCTGTCCACTCTTGTACAGATGCAGGGAGGCAGTCAGCTGGGACACCCCCTCATAGGTTGGCAATCACCAACATCCTCTGCAGAAGACCTCAGCTCAGTGTTCCTGGCTGATGTCAGTGGCTCTCCATGCATTCGTCTTTCGTTCCTCCCTTCTGGAGAATTCCTTCTCCTACCCCCTTCCTGTGGGCCATGGTCTGCAGCCACCCTGCTGGCTTATTCAGTGAAGGGCTCAGACTCCCTAGGCTCTGCCATTGCTTCAGAGACCAAATCAGCCCCTTTTCGCCTCAACTCGTGACATGCCTTGTGTCCTCAGGAGATCTTGGATTTCTAGAATGCCAGCTCAGAACCAAGTTTGGAACACCTAATGAAGTGGGGGTATTTTTAAATGTGTCTATTTATATGTTTGAGATGATTGCAGGTAATTACACAGAAGGTGGAAGAAGGGATCTGGAGGCAAAAATACTTAGGAAAAGTCTCTCTTAATTCCTATCTGTGTAAACTCCTCAAAAAAGAACAAACAAACACCAAAACCAAGACCAACTAAGAAAGCAAAGACAATGGAGGCTTATCTCCTGACTCTGGCTGGGCCCAAAACTTGATATCAACTTTTGAGACTCTTGTTTCCATTGCTCTGTTTTGGCCTTCCTGCTCTTTCCTCATCGTTCATCTCTGAAGGATACTGTAGAGTTGTTTTATAGCTGGAAGGATCTCAGGGATGGGAAGAGCAGTAGGGGGGTGTGAGTACAGACGGCAGGGAGGAGTTGGGTCCTGCCTGGGCCAGGTTGGTTCCACACCACCTTCCTCTCTGGGAATCCCTCTCAGAGGGGGTGGCAGGGCTTGACCTGTTCACTTTCTCTTAGCAGGTCTGTGTGAAAAAGGAAGAACCATTGGTTTGTGCTGGAAATCTGCAAAGGCACCCCTTTCAGATGAACTAACTCCGCTTTGTGGTTTGGCCTCTGCAGCCTCCAAATGCAGGTACACTTCCTTTCCTTCTGCCTCGCCGTGTTACAGTTGGCAGGTAACTGCATCGTTTCTGAATGCAAGGACCGCGGCAGTCCTGGGTTTGCAAGTCTGTGGCGCTGCCTTTCTTCGGCAGCATGTGTTCACTTTGTGTTTCTGTGTTCCCTTTAATTAAGGTATGCGTGTTGCTTCTTTAGACATAATACTCTTGTACACTTAGTAGGCAATAGTGTAGACATAACTTTTATATGCGCGGAGAACCTAAACATTTGTGGGACTTGCTTTATGGCGATAATCACTTTATTTCAGTGGTCTGGAACTGAGCCTGCCGTATTGCTGAGGTGTGCCTGTATGTAAGAATGGTGTCTGTTTTCAAAATGGGCACAATTTGTAAAGCTTGCTGGTCAGTGTGGGAATATTCTTAATTTTTTGGACTGTAACATTTCAAATTAGCATCTAAAGAAAACCCACTGGCCCGTGCGTGGGTTCTGATGGGAAATGCTCCTCCTTTTAAAATGCTGCGTATCAGTGGCTTATAAAATTATTTAGATGGATGTTTGATGGATTTGAATGATTAAGCAATGTCAAGGAGAATTATGGTTTTGCTGTTAATGATGTGTCATTGCAGGGAGTTACAAAAATAGCAAGAGAGTTGTTTTAATAAAAGAGGGAAAGAAGGCAAATTAAATCCAATAGATGGCTAAAGCTGTAGAATTGGAGGCACACACTTTCTTTCTTTACCTCCCTTTTCTCCTCCGTACCTCTGGGTGCTTCTCAGCACCTCTGCCGAGGCATCCAGCACAGACTTCTAGTTAGCGCCGGGTGCACATCCACGGGAGATGGTGGTGGACCCCTCTGCCCCATTGCCTTTAAGTTTCTAGAATGTTCCAAATGCATTTCTTCTGTAAACTGAGTGTTTTTCAACGGGCAGATAGAGCGTCCATTGGGTGGTACCTGGGCTTAGAGGAGCAGCTAGGTGCACACGACTCTGCTGAATACTTTGAGCTCCAGTAGAGGGCAGCTGGGTAATGGGGCTGTTAGCTGTGATGCTGCTTCTGCACCCTGTTTTGTCCAGAGGGCCCACAGAGTGTACCTGGCATGTAGGGCTGCATACCAGCAGCGGGAGCAGGATGACTGGCTCTTCATGTTGGGGACTGTAAGGAAAGAGGGGCCCTTCGAAAGGGACAAGGGATTGCAGAGAAAACGAATGAAGAGTCATAACTAGAAGAGTCGGAGGAGAATGGAGCAAGGTCAGTGGGCACGAAAGGAGTGAGGAGACCAGGGAAGAAGCAGGTTTAGGCTCAGCTGAGCAGAAGCACCATCAAGGGGGAGTCGGTGCATCCTGCCACCCCGGCACAAGCTTCCCTTGTCTGCCCTTTACTCCCCTCTCTTCTTCCCCTCCCGTTGGGGTTTTTGTCTTCATAATTTTGACTTTCCTTTTGAATTGCAATCTAAGGCAGCTAACACATTAAAAAAATTTATACATGTCAAATAGTTCATACATATATACAAGTATACCATTCCAGGCAGAGAGGAGCATCCAGGGAAAATTAAGTCTCCCCTGCCCTGTTCCCGGACCACCGTCCCAAATTCTTTTACAAAGGAACCATTGTTAATGGTTTATTGTATTTCTTTTAAAAAAGATTCTATGCAAATACATACACAGAAAGCATACGACACACTGTTTTGCACATTGCTTTTTTTCCCACTTAACCATATGATCTTGGAAACCGTGCCACATTGGTACGTATAGAGCTGCCTTGTTGATTTCAGAGCCTGCACGGCACGGTATTCCATTTTATGGATTTGCTATAATTTATTTTACAAGTCTTCTGTTGATGGACATTCAGTTTGTTTCCCATCTTTTGCTGTACTATATTTCCTTGTGCAGATAGCTTTGTGCACATGTATGCGAAGGAAAAATTTTTAGAAATGGGGTTGCTGGTCAGAGGCTATGTGAATTTTAAAATCTGAAAAATATCACCACATTTCCTTCTTTTCAAATTTGCAGTACCACCTTGCCAAGCCAGTGTTATCAGAAGTTGATCTTTGACAATCTGTTAGGCAAAACATGTATCTCTCTGAGTGAGTTGACTCTTCGGCATTTCCTTTTCTGTAAACTGTTTGTTCATGTTAAGGGGAGTTTTGATAAATCCATTTGGAAGAGAGTCAGGTTCATAGAGGTCACCAACTGGGAAAGATGTAAGGAGGAGAGGAAAAGAGCCAAGTGAGCTTTATGAAGGAAAAATAAACTCGAGGGGGGACTGTTTCTTTTTCAAAGAAACCACTGTATCTAGATTATGCCCTGTCAATGTGCCATTTCTGCACAGATGGTTCTTCAGTGTGATGAATTGACATTTCTTCTCCTGGACTGTGATATGAGCTTCTCCTTTCATGGACCTGGTGCTCACAGCGCCATCCTAGCATTAACGGAGTATGTTTTCATTGCAAATTGCATATAAAACCCATTGTTTCATTGCAAATAAAAGTTTAGATTTACTGTGACGTGACCACAATGTGATATTTTTATCCATAAAGCCCTCAGTTACTTCCTCGCTGTAGTGCATTAGGTTGAAGTGAGCCATCTCATTTTCAGCGAGTGACCTTGAGGTGGCAGCAACATTACATTCAACTCCGTGATGTACCAAGTCCATTACAAAGTGAAAGTAAAAATTGCCATAAATCAGAATAATACTGATTGTTATAATTTTATTATCAGAGCATTAAGTCAATAAAACTTATCTGAAATGTCATTTGCATTGTATACAATTTTTACTAGTTATCCAGTATGTCCTAAAAGCACGTTTAAAACAGCAAAATGCAGAAATGGGTGGTAAATTGTGCAAAAGCTGGGGCTTGTCTCATGCTATAGTAAAACTAAATTCTCTTTTGATTCTTTGCATTGTAAACTATTCTTTCGCACACTTTTAACTCTACCATAATGTCTTATGTCTGCTCATCTGTATTTAGTGCCCTATTGTCTGGTTGCTTATTTTTCTGCAGTTGTCTGGTCCTCTTTCATTTATGATTTTATATAGGAAGGTCATCTAATATATGGTATCCTTTCAGGAAAGGAAAGTGTGGTTGTTTTTTTAAATAATGAGGAATCATGAAACTTATTTATGAAGGAAGTCAGAAAAATTTATTGAAGAATCACTACAAGAGAATCATGCAAATTAAAAAAAATCCTACTTAATAGCATATTCATTACCAGGGAGCTTCCGTCCAGGTAGTGAAATAGTCGTGTAAAAGGCAGGATGTTTGGTGACGTAATACCGCTCCTATCGGGTCCGATACATGATTACTATGCATTTTTTTGGTCAATTGCTATTTGATTATCATTGTACTACTATGTAATTACTTAAATGCAGGACACTAAAATGTTTAGGCTTAGATTTTTACAACTTTTTATTTTTTACATTTTATGTGATGGTTTGCTGATGTTTAAATTATAGGAGGTTGAAAAAATAGATTCTGAATATGTCCCTAGTTTGATAATGTTATTGATGTTCCAGTTGTCACTTTGGCCTTGGTCTTTGATTAAACCTTTTTAAGAAAGTGCAAGTTGAAGCACTCTGCTGTGATGTGCATTGGACTGGAAGTCGGGAGGCTCAAGTCCCTCCTCCCAGCCCGACTGCCACCTACTTCTCTGGCCTCAGCTAGTGACCTGGCCTCTCTGAGCTTCAGTTACTCTGTACAGTGAACTGGGATTGGAGTAAAGGCATTGATTCAATCATTACTCACACTACAGACATTCACGAGTGTCAACTATGAGCTGGGAACTGTACAGGGAACTGGAGATCCGGTGATGAATGAGACACCACCAGGGCCGTGAGGGGTTTGCAGGGCAGTGGAGAAGAGACACAGCCTCGTCACAGGCGTCAGGCGAGATGTGATGGGGCCCAGCAGGTGACCGTGGCTCATGTAACAGGACGGTGCACTTGTTCTGTACCAGGTACCGGGGGAGAGCTTTACGTGTGTTGTTTGTTATTGTTTCTTATAACCTTCCCCGTAACCCCATGGTCCAGAATTATAATCATCCCATATTACAGATGCAAAAAACTGAGATACAGACTCTTACCAGGAACAGAGGCGATAGGTGACGAGCTGGGGATTTTAAACAGGCATACTTCCTCCACGTGCCACACCACAAACACATGCTTATTTCTTTTCCTTTTGTGTTAGCGGAAAACACCCTTTGTCTGAGGAACATAACAGGCAGCTGCACCTTCTCTTGTCCAGCACTCCTGGAGAAGAGGCACAGCCCACAAAGAAGGAAGCCAAAGACAGAGAACAGCAAACAAATGTGACTTTGACCTTACCGGGCTCTGTTAGTCACTTCTCGTGTGGCCCTCTGCTTATTGTCTGCCTCAGAGTGAGAAGGAACCGTTAGCATGTCTCTCCTCAGAGGCATGCAGCAGTCAGGAGCCGGGTTCTCAAGCCAGATAGCCTGCATCAAATCCTGGGGATAAAACACTTAATGTCTCAGCCCCAGTCGATCATCCCTAAAACAGGAATAGTCACCATGGCTTCTTTGTAGACGTGGCTGAAGATTAAAGTAGACAATCAGAGATGGCCCGAGCCCAGAGTTCGGCCTGTTAGAAGTGCTTTCTAAGTGTTTTCCATAAGTATTGTTATTGTTGCGGATGGTCTTTTTCTCTTGGGTAATAGCCATAAATAGATGTGTCATAGGAAATCCAAATCAGAATTAAATTAGAAGCTCACATTTTACCCAAATGTAACCGATACAAAGATCAAAGTAATGTATAATTAAATGTAAATAATTGAGATAGGCTTTTTGGTAATAGGAACCAGCATTACGAATCTCAAATAAGTTGATTATTAGATAAGATACTTATTCCTCTCTCTCATGAAGTATTGATTTAATTTCGGTGGCAGTGTCAATTTGAGGGGGTTGATTGAATATGTTGGAAAATATTTGAGTAACGTGGTCTAACAAGACAAGTTCTTTGAATTGCATTAACAGCTGCATGCATTTATGTATTTCAGAGTTGACCCACCCGGGTCCTGGTATGTGTCCCCACCTTGGAGTTGGGAGGTTGGGAGTCTCACCATAACCTGGTCCTGTCTGTTTTAGACTTAGGGCAGCTCTTGTCTGTCAGTTTTCACAAAGCCACATGTTGCTATGATAAAGCTTGTATTATGTGTTATGGAACCATCTTAAAATCACATCTCCCAGCAAAAGCTAAGTCTCAGGTGGCTTGCCAACACTGGGTTCTTTGAGAGATGCAGAGGGAAATATGTTTTTTTTTTTTTTTTTTTGAAACTCATTGTATTTGTATATTTGGAAAGTAAAGTATCTGCTTTAAATTTTAAAATGTTTGATCATAAGACGTGTAAAAACAATTGATGGTTCTCTAGGGCTCAATTTTTCAGTGTGCAGATGCTGTTGAAAACCAATGTGTTCCACTCCTTCTGGGTATGGTCTGTAGGAATTGTTTGGCTGTGCTGGGTGCAGAAATTCCACCGTGATCCATTGCCAATGTGAGTTGAGTCTGGTACTTAGGGCTGCCCGGTGTGTACTTCCTGAGCTTCCTTATATTTGTCTCTTCAAGGTCATTTTTTCTGTTTTCGGTATTTGTTAGAAAATCAATGGTCAGCTTGAATTCTGGCACTTTGAAAATATCACACACACACACACGTACACTGACACACATAGCACTCACCAACACAGATATACACGTGCACACACATTCTTTTCTGACTTCTCTAAGCTGAAAATAAAAGAAAGGCCTTTCATTTTCATCAGAAGTCAAAAATATTTATCATTGCCACCCAAACCTTCTATTATTGTCACTTAAGCTTCCTGCGTTGATGGAGCAAAGCTTTCATCATCTCCTTTCAGCAGCCAATGGTTCTGGTTAGCACCGTGCAGTTATTGAAGCAGAAGTTGCAGCTGAGAGTAAGAAAACCAAGATTCACCTTCCGCAGAGACTATGGTCCCGGGAGTTGCCTGGGCCTGACCTTGTGGGAAGGGGGGTTAGCTGTTTTAGCCATCATGTGTCGCGCTGTAAAAGGAGCAGTGACATGCATTACTGGACACCTCCTGGTATGAAAGCTGACACGCTCTTTCAGCTTCTGTTCTGAAAGTGGGTAGGAGGGACGTGGAGGCTAACTTCAGACCTTTTAAGGAAATGTGATCTTCAGGAGGCTTCAGTGAGTAGGCTCAGGGATCAGACGAGGCCATGCCCAAGTTACAAAAGTTTATTTGTATCACCAAAAGAGGGTCTGTGGTCCACTGTTTCCATTGGGGATGGCTCTTTTTCTGTTTCCTAAAGAAGAGAATTCCTGCTTTCTTGGTGGCGTAAGATACAGGATGACTTGTACATTTACACTTGAGATGGATGAAATCTGATCCTTTTGTTTCTAAATTCTGACTCCACCTCCACCACATCTCCTTAGTTTCAGTCTGCCTCAAAGGATACTTCGGTCAAATTTCCAAAGGACCCTTCTCACCCCAGGACTACAATTATCCTGAGCCTTACAGAAAAGACATGGCTCAGGAAGAGCAGTGGGTTGAAAATGAATTGAACTCTTTTTCTGGAATGATCCAGAAAAGATTTTAAAAGGCCCATTATCAGGGTCATTTTATCTCAATGATAAACTTAAGATTTTAAGATGGTGACCTGAGTGAATTCATTTCTTTATCATCATTAGCATCACTGCCACCACCTCCATGACCAGTATGTTCTTTTTCTTTTAAGAATAAAAAATGTTTGAAGTGCCATGAGGGACTCTGTCGGTCTACCCAGAAGGGTAAGTCACCAGGTTAACAGGTGGCAAGGTGGCAGTGTTTAATGCAAAACAAATCGCTAAGTTGGCACTGAGCAGTGTGAAATCCGACTGGCTGGAAACTGTCTCCTTAGCAGTTGGAAATGGTCATGTGATTCCTTCACTGGAATCACACAAGTGATATTTGCTGCTGGGCAGCAAATTGAGTCCCATGAATCTGTTTGCAGTCTCTCTTCTTTTGCATTCTGTCTCTTCTAAAATCTCATGCCTTCCCTGCACTGTCAGCTTGCTTTTGCCCACTTGCCTTCACCAAACATGCTAGCATCTTCAACAAAGACACTCCATTAAGTTGGCTTCTTCAAGACTCACTGGGACAAGTGCAAAGTCTGGATCTCCCACTAACCAGTTGAGTCAAGGCCCTTTGTGTTCTTTGCAGATTAGAAACAAACATATTTCTGGCAGAGAGGAGACTTGCCTTTGGTGGAGTCCGCAGAGTGGATGTTTACGTTTATGCCAAGATTTCTTCCTAACCTCTGCTCAGCATTTGTTTTTCTGAAGATGTAGAGGAAAAATCATCATATGCAAATAAAAGCTAAAACATTTCTCATGTTGCAGAGTCAAGTGTTACCAGCACTTATATTTCTTGTGAGTTGGCTCCTAAACTTCAAAAAAGCCTGCATCCCTCCCAAGAACGATGGGGAAGGGTGTATCACTAATCCTGACACAATGATAACTCATCTCCATCAGAGAATTGTTCAAATCAAAAAACTCTAAAGGTTACCTTCAGTTTCTTTGTTCCCTCACACCCACGCCATTCATTAAGGTCTTCCTGACTCCATCTAAAACAATCATCTATCTAAAACAATATCTCAAGTCTAGCTACTTCTTTCCACCTCCACGACCATCAGGCAAGGCCACCATCATCACTTACCTGGTACCTATGAAAAGCTCCTCCTTGGTTCTTTTTTTCAATACTGTAATTCACTTTCCACGTAGTGACCAAAGTCATATTTAAAAATCATAAGGCAGATCATGTCACCATGCTGCTTGAAAATCCTTGGGGTTTCCTGATGCTCTTAGAACAAAACTCAAACTTCTTGTCAACACTCTGTGTCTTACTAACCTAATCTGATCTTCTCTCCCCAGGTGTTTTAGTCACACAGAATTTCTTCCTGCCCTGGAAGTCACTTGATGGAACTCTGCTTGGGTTTTTATGAATGCTCAGAATGTTCTTTCCCTGATCTTTGCATGCTTGGCTTTATCTTAACCCGTAGGTCTCTATTTAAATGTTATTTCCTCAAGAGAGACCTTCCTGACTACCCAAATTTCTTTGATCTTCCCAATGTCTCTCTGTCACTCCATCCTGTTTTTCTTTCTTCATAACCTTTACGGTTTTCTAAGTCTTCTTGTCTATGATATGTTTACAATCATATCGTTGAAAGTAAGTACCAGAGGAGGAACCCTGTTTGTTGTTCTCTACGCTGTGGGTGATTCAGAACCTAGGACAGCACCCAGGCCTCGGCAGAGGACTGAATGTGCTTATCCCAGTTCCCCCAGCCTGCACGTTAAGTCATTGAGTCCTCTCTATGGGCTTTCACTCCATGCTGGTTCTTTGGCTTTCCCCCCACTCTCTAGAAAGTTTTTGGGTGAGCAGTCCTTCCAGTTTTACTTTTATTTTTTTTTTGTCTGAATGGATTTTTTTTTATTAAAATATTTTAAAATTTACATATACTTGCCATTAATTGTAATCCCCATGTATTCCCCATCACCATCTCACTAGTGCATCATCACCTCAGTCCCTCGTGTTCCCATCTTCCCTCAACCCTCCCCCACCCCTCCCCACCAGGTGTCCCCAGTCTGTCCTTGACTCCTCATTTTTGGTTT